>VZTA01008722.1:8806-101745 GCA_013398855.1 Mohoua ochrocephala | reverse complement strand
CCTGTGCAGTCCAGTGCAATGTTTAATCACCCTTTCTGTGAAGAAATTCCTCCTAATGTCCAACCTAAACCTCCCCTGGTATATGTGACTATGTCCCCTCATCCTGTTGCTGTTTGCCTGGGAGGAGAGACTGACCCCCACCTGGTTACATCCTCCTTTCAGGAACTCGTAGAGAGCAATGAGGTCACACCTGAGCCTCCTTTTCTCCAGGCTAAACACCCCCAGCTCCCTCAGCCCCTCCTCATAGGACCTACCCTCTAGACCCTTCACAGCTCTGTTGCCCTTCTCTGGACTTGCTCCAGCACCTCAATGTCCTTCCTGGGCTGAAGGACAGTGTACATATATATATACTGGACATAATACATACATATATACACAGGACACAGTATAGTGTTTATCTTCAGCTTGTTAATAAGACAGTTGTTGGACTCCAGTTATTTCAGCTTGGTTTCCTCACTGTCTTACTAACACATGCAAAGCAAATATGCATTGTTATGAGGATATTTTATGGACAATTTTTCATTCACTAGGGAAATGCATGATTGGCGATAGATCAATTTTCTACACTCCATCTACTAAAAGTCGTAAGAAATCCTAATTGCAGAGAATATTTCCCATAACTATATGCCATAAATCTCGTCTTTCTAGCAATGGCCTTCATCTTCCCTAGGAAACATTTTTGAGTTTATAGATCAAAGGTCATTGAAAATCACTGTCCAGTGATACAAGATATTCAAGATATAATTCAACCCATTGCTGATGTTTCCTTCAGAAAACTGTCACGATCAGGTAAAATTAAGTGCCCTGTAATATGTTTCTTAATCAAAAAAATAATCGGAGATTTTCATATTAATATCATGACTCTACGGCCAGCCACAGTTAGCTTGTTTCCTTTCTAAACAATCTTTTTCTAACTCCTGGACACACAAACGTATCCCAGCACCACTCCAATCTCATTGCTTTTGTGTGTACAGAAACCCTCTATCTTCCAAAACACTCAGTCTGAGAAGAGCAACCAACTCTCAAGCTTTGGTCTTGCATTTCCTCATAAGCTTTTTCGGCCTCCAAGACAAAACATGATTTCCAAGAAGGTATTCCTTAACTGATTGGAAGGAATATTTTGACCATCTCTACTGCCTCTGGGTGGCTGTACTTAAGGCATACTCAAGTGTGTTGGAGTTTCATTGGCCTTGAGAAACAGATGACTTGATTAATTCTATAGAGTGCGTTTGAGCAGGTCAGTAAGCAGCTTGAAAAGCTATGGACATTTTGTTTAAGTCCCAACATGCTGGTACAGACATAAGATTAATGTACAGAGATTTTATTCCATCACTTAAAGCAGTGAGTATCTAACTTTACATCTGGCTGTAACCTTTAGCTCCATCTTGTCATTTAGAAAATCTCTCAAATACAAAGGTTCCAGTGAAAACAACGTCTCTTGCTTTCCTGCTTGCAGAAGAAAAAATATGACAGTTCTGGAGGAAAGCAGCTTGCCTTACCATGTGCAGTTTGATCTCACAGAATCATGGAATCATTGAGGTTGCAGAAGATCTTTAAAATCATCTAGTCCAACTGTTAAGCCAGCGCTGCCAAGTCCATCACTAGACCATGTCCCTAAGTGCAACAACTACCTGTCTTTTAAATACCTCCAAAGATGCTGATTCCACCACTTCCCTGGGCAGCCAGTTAGTGTCTTTGACTACACTTTCAGGGAAGAAATTATTCCCAATATTCCATCAAAACTTCCCCTGGAGCAACTTGAGGCCATTTCCTCTTGTCCTGATACTTGTTATTTGGGATCATGAGCAATCCAGAGTAAAAGCTCACAAATGGTTGGTGTGAGGACATATGCTCAGACAAGTATTCTGAATCAAGGTTTGAGGAGGAATTTAAGATGAAACTATGTATAAAGCATGGAATTGCTATTTTATGTGGAACGTAGATAATCATATGCTTATGTCTTCACTTTCTGAGAACATGGGATGAGTAAAATCCACGAACATCTGGTTTCCTGCAATCTGCATATCCTCAGACATCTAAGCTATTGATTTTGATGACAATGCTCACTGTAGGACACTCACTGTTCTGAAGGAGGATTTCTTCAGTGGTGTAGATACAAATCACGCATACCAGGCTGTCATTGTTTTATCTATTGTCTTCAATAAAATTATCACATGTGCTACCAGATGAAGACTGTTTAAAATGGATTAAATTCATTCATCCTTTTTTTGTTCAATAGTTTCATACTTACTCCTTGCCAGATTCTTTGCTATTTCCCAAGATTTGGTCAGAAGTTGATCAGAAGTCTGTCTGGCACTAAATTTTTGTGCATCAGGACTGAGATATTTTCCAGGCATATTAACGAACATGTAAGAGAAAATTCTTATAGGATAATTTACAAGAATCTATTTTTTAAAAATTCTTATAAGGAAATTCAGTTTATTCTGTATATGACGATGGTCTTGCATGTGGCATTCTCACTTCAGAGTCTCTTGGGAGTATGTTTTCCATTTTTACTGTAAGCTACTGAACTTATTTACTTTTTTGCATTCTGCATGGAGAAGAGTCTTTTCAGATTTTTTTGGCTGTTTAGAGTCACTAGGGATGTCCTTCATGAAAAAAAGGAAGGGAATTCTATCTGCTGAGAACTGCCCAGGAATACAACTGCTGATCTTATAAGCACATGGAGCAACAAGCACAACACAGTGCCTGCTTCTTTACCTCCAGTTCAAAGTCCTGATAATTAGTTCTCAAGCTGAACATAATCCTATGATCCCAGTATCTCAGAAACTGGTTCCTTTTGTTGACACACTAGGACTGTCAGGATTAAAAGGAATTCTTTAACTAAGTTCCTGTTGCTGAACAGAAAACAAAGATATGTATGAAATCTAAATATTTGGCACATGTAAATTAAGAAGTTAGCATTTTCTTTTCCTTTCAAACCAGATTTTTTCAAACTAATATAAACAACATCCTTTACATTCAACTTACACGGCGTAAGTTGCTATCTTTTTAGAAAATTTATTTGCTCCTTTCATTTTTAGAGAAATATGTCTGATCAGATTCTCATTTTGTATCAAAGTTCTTGAAAATAATGGATGATAAATACATTTTAATTAGATTTTATCAGATGTCTCCGATTTCATTTGACTTTATTCTCTAGAATTCTTATTAGACTACCTATTTGAAATGAAAGTGTGTCCCTAAATAGAGCATCAAAAGAATCAAAGAGTAGGTTGCAATTCTGCATCTGAGTATTTTCTTTGTCATCCTACATCTTTGAATTTGGTTTCAAATATTTTGTGCATTTCAGTTCAGATCCCCACTACTCATGAGGAGAGCAAAAGAGCGAAATGTAAATGAGTACAGTGTTCACTAATAATTATGATAAATTACTTTTTCCTTCTAGAAAAATATGTGTTGTAATATTTGAGAAAATTATTTCATAAAACCCAAGCTAATTTGTAGCAGACATTCGCATGGCGTTTTCATATGTATTTTTTTCATTGATTCTGCAAATAAAACAAATAAAACTAAAAAAAGTCACTGTATGTTTCTGATCTGACACCGCCTTTCAGTTCCATAATATAGATATACTATATCTGAAAACACTTTAGTCTGTTCTGTTCAGTTTCTTGGACTATATAAAAATATATATCAACTTGTCCTTCATGCTAGGTGTTCTGATCAGCATAAATGTATTCATGGGCCATAAACTTCTTTAGCAGAGAGTATTATTCAAGCAGTAATAGAGAAGAAAATAAAACATTTTATTCCTCATCTCTATTTGCTTTTCAGTTTTTGAGGGCTTATTGATTAAGGTGCTGAACTTACAGTCCTGAGGGAAAATCCCTCTTTTCATCTTCACAGCTTTATCAATTTTTCCACATTGTTTTGGGTAGGATCTAAATCTAGGAAATCACTTCAAATTGGAGTAGTCTCTTCTCAAATAGATTATTCATGTGCCTAAAATTCAGCAGTATAACAGGTTTCAGGTTTCAATTGTAACAGTCTAAGGACAGCAGGCGTGGAAATGGACAGATAGTTTAACTGCAAATTCCCTATTACAGGAATTGGGTTTTGAACAGAGAAAGCAGCGGCACTAAGGTCAGATTCACTGACCACTCTGCTGCCAACATCACCTTCACAGGCATATATAACAATGAGGAAAACAGAAAAGGAAGGTGTGAGAGCACTGAGTGCACATTACAGAACCAAGTCATCCTGGGAATTTGTGCTATGCATTTTCTTTATCATTGTTTACTGCAGACCTTGCAGGGATTTGGTAAGAAATTTGAAAAGGAACTCAAAGTTCTTTTACTTCAAAGTAAAACAGTGATCAAGTTTGTGATGCAACTACTTTGTGACTGATCTAAAATAATCAATATCTAGTGCATATTAATAATTCACGTCTGTGAGCCATTTGACCATTAAGTTTCATGTAAGTAGGGAAGGCACTGCAGCCTCTGAGATGTTGTACCCTCTGCTTTGTTTCATATTCTGTTCCAAACAGAGCAATCGCCAGGTCTGACACTGCCACGCACATAATCTGTGTGTGTATATCTGTCTGCCTGCCTGTCTGTCTGCCCTCAAATAAATAGACAAAAATCTACATATATTTGTGTGTGGATTTACACATATATATATTTACATAGAGACGTTTACTGGGGGATACAATTACATTTCAATTAACTAAAGAGCATCAGAACTGGTCCAGTGTATAGAGACTTTGTAGTTCGTGACATTTCCTAGAAATCACAAGCCATAATTAGCACAGTGGAAACACCCTTTTCATCTTCTTTTTCACCTCTTGTGTGAAGAGGTTTTTTTTCACTTTAATGAAAAAATGAAAAAGACTTTTCTAGATAATTGCCTTTAGAGAACATTAAATCCATCTGAAACACATTCCCATGGTCAAAACCTAAGAATATTTACTGCTTATAACTGAGCTACAGAAACCAATATGTGAGCTTTGTTATGGGTCTAGATTAGAAAGTCTTGCTTGATTTTAGGCTGATATTCTGACTGAGAAACATTGTGGGGAGACTAAATTTAGTGACACAAGTGAAAGATTCAAAAAATTTATAGAAATTTTTCCTTTTAGAATGCAGGAAAGATAAATTTACAGTAAGAGTGTAGTAATCACATACATTTAAAAAAACTGTCTGACCTACATTTTTAAGAGTGAGCAGTACTACGTAGTCACACTTGCATTATGATGACTCCCTTTATATTATTATTCTTTATTATTATTTATTATTATTATTATTTTCATTATTATTGTTATTGTTATTATTATTAATGTTTCGGTAACAAGAAATTCTTGCTTTCCGTATATTTTTCATTCGGATTCCATATCTCTGTCTTTCATGTAAATAAATACAGAACTACAACACGTTTGCTTTTGCTTGGCAATTCAATATCCTTTTCACTAGAAAGCTAATCCAGGTTAACCAAGACACTCTAATTTTAGTTACTCTGGGCTAACATTAGCATGCCAGTAAATACCACGTGATCTGTACTTGCATGGGTTTTTTAGCTATCAGAATTTACTGCTAAGGTTTCTATTATTTCCAGATGACAGGACATGGTGATGAAAAGTATGGGAAGATATGGTTAAATTAATGGGCTTCCTGCAAACTAAATCATTCTGAATCATTGAACGTGGCTTCTGCATTATCACACTGTTGCTTAAAAGTAAAAGGCAAATTACAGTGTTGGAATTTCCTTAAAAAGATTATCTGATGAACTGATTCCTGCAGAGGTGGAGAAATGTCATATATTCTTTGGCTTGATGTACATACCTTCTCCAGAAGATCTTTATATCCGTGACAAAGTCACAGGCAGTGAATTTATATTCCCACTGGTTATGTTACCATTATCATAACACGTGTGTAGAGAGATTCTATCTAGACTGAATGTTGTTCAGCTTTCTTCATTTTAAGGAGTTCAGATATTCTGCAGCAGATTAAAGCTCAAAATCAGAATACCATTGGAAAGAGAGGTTTATTTTCTTCACACAGGAAATTAAGATTGGCTGTTATTAATTTTCAGATATCAGAGGCATGCAAAAAAACCCCAGACAGGGGATTGTTAATTATTAGATCTTAGCAGTGTACCCACACTAATGGCAGCCTGTAACAGATTTACCAAAAAATTATTTTAAATACATTTTTAATGATTTGAATACTTGAGGAATATATATCTCTCCCAATTGTGATAGATGAGTGGGTCTTTCCTGTTAGATTTGGCATGTAAATCTGTTTTTAAAAGAAATGCAAACATATTCTTGTAATTTTTTGTCTTCTCATATTGCTGCAGTGGTAAAAGCTACCGATGTTCTAATACCTTTAAAAGGTGCTTTGAAGGTTATCGAGATGCCAAAGAAAATGCATGCTGTGTCTATAAGAACATCCTATCTATATCTGGATTGACTAGGAAATCCTGCATTGTTGCAGGTTTTTCCTGCTCTTTCATCTCTACATTGTTCTGTCTTCAAATTTTGTATGGACCCTTGTACCTGTGTGAGGTCACCCAGCAAGGGTGTTGGGCTTGGTGCTTGCAGGTACATTGCAGAATCCTAAATGTAAATCCAAATTTTGAGCAAGTACTGAAGACATCATCTGCTGAAACCTACTGACACTGGCTGCAGGGTGTCTCCTTATCAGCACTCCCTGTGCATATGGTTTATACAGAAGGGATGAAGTATACTTTAGAGCTGGCAGGAAGGAGCTGTGAGGGAGTGGAGCATATGGTGATCCTGTCATGCATTCCTGCATCTCAGCTGGATTCTCACGTAGAAAAGCAATATGCTTTTGCCTCTTAGCCGCTGAAGGTGGCTGCAGTAGCTTCTGGGTAGACATAAAATCATAAAATTGGAGGCATGAAACCACAGAATATCTTTCAGCCCATTGATATGTCCAAGGCAGAATTATGTAGGTCAGTGATGACAAACACTTATTGAGACTGAAGACACTGTTAGATGAAATTCGAAAGATACAAACTTCTCAGAAAAAAATCAATTTAAATGCTTTTACTATTCCAAACTGTCTAAATCACCTTTACATTAAGTCCTTTTCTACTTACGATGAACACAGAATGTTGTCAAATCTGCTGCTCCCTACAGCAAACCTGAAAATGGTTGCAAACAGTTATTTACTGCTACTGCCTAGTTGATGTTTTCCTCTTGCATTAATACCTTGGACTTGTCTTTCAAAATGACACCTTGCACGTTGTCTTGATTGTTGTGAGTTCTGGGTATATCCTCAGCTATACTGGCAGTCTTCCCACCCATGTACGATCTACATATTTAATAAATATAAACCTCATAACTAATGAGTACTCTAACTCGGGACAGACCCCAGCAGAATTTCACAATTGCATTCCTTCTTTTTGACACAGAGCTCATCATAACTGCTTTCAGAATTTGATACAACTAGCTTTGTATCTTTCTTCTTATACTTTCATTGAGGCCATTCTTTCGTCTTTAAGATTATACTACTAGTGCTGAAAATTTGCTAAAGTCAAGCTACGTATCACCTGGTTTTCCTCTACCCATGTAGTTTGCTAGCCTGTAGGAGAGAGATATTAAATTGATTTGGTATTATTTCTGGTTGATAATATGCCAGCTGCTATTCATTTTTGTGTTTCTGTCTAGGTTTTTAGAAACAATTTACACAGCTCTTCCAGTAATTTTCCAGAGGCTGATGTTAAGCTGGTTAGTCTGTTATTTGCTGCCTTCTCCTTTTTGCATTTCCATTTCTTCAAACTGTTTGCCTGTCTCGCCATTCTGTCTAATTTCTCAGAGATAACAACTAATGATACTGCAATTTCATCAGCCAGCTTTTTAATTGCACTGCAGTGAAGGCCAGCTGCTTCAATTATTTTGAGAATATTTAGATATTGTTTGACCTGTTCCTTCCTTGTTAGAGGAAGAGGTCTTACCCTCTGATAATTGCATTAATTATGACTGCCCTATGACATTTTCAGGAATAACTTGAAAAAAAAGCTATTAAACTCTCCACTTTTCCTGGATCAGCCTGCAATAACACCACACTACAACAAGTAGTCAACAAGTAGTCAACCAGTCTTTCCTCTTATGGAAGGATTTCTTGATATAGTTTCGTTTCCTAGTTAAAGGTTTTCAGTTCTGTGTTGTATCTTCTTGCTCTCTCCCTATGCACTTATTCTGCTTTTTGTATTTGACCATAGTAACCAAACCTAGTTTCCACTTTCTTTTTATGTTTGAAATTCACAAAAAGCCCATGATTTCATCAAGCTCATCTCTTACTGCACCTTTAATCTTTTTTCTGTTATAGTTTATTTTGCACTCATGACCTTAATATTATTTCTTTATGGAACTGACAGTTCACTTTAAATTCTTTTTTCTCTCCTAATTTACCAGTTCTATGAATTTATAGAAGCCCACTTTCTATAAATGCCTCGTTTTTGTTTTTGTTATAGTTCTTTTTTTTTCCTAAAGATCATTAACTCCATCATTTCACTCTCTCCCTCTAGATATTTTCTATTTAGGTGTTATTAACCATTTTCTGCACTTTCTGTCCATTTGTCTCCTATTTAGATCTCCTTATATTTAGAAGTCGTTACCAATGCATACAAGTTAACCAAGAGCTGAACCCTTTGCTATCTTCCTTTTCACAGAGTGAATGCGTATATTGAGTCTGGCTGACTTAATCTTCCTATAGCAGCCCTCACAGTGCTGTGCTTTGCATTGGTACTGGGTTTGCATGGCCAGATTTTGGTAGGAGGGGAGTTACAGGGGTGGCTTCTGTGAGAAGCTGTCAGAAGCTTCCCCCATGTCCAGCAGAGAAAATGCCACCTGTTTCCAGGACAGACTGCCTGCTGGCCAATCAGGAATTATAGTAATGACTCTGTGATAACATATTTAAGAAGGAAAAAAAGTTATTGTGAAGATTTAATTGCAGCCAGAGAAGAGCAGAGTGAGAGGAACAGCCCTGCAGACACCAAAGTCAGTGAAGAAGGAGGGGCAGGAGGTGCTTCAGGTACCAGAGCTGAGATTCCCTTGCAGCCCATGGTGCAGACCAGGGTGAGGAGCTGTGCCCCTGCAGCCCATGGAGATCCATGAGGATGCAGAGATCTACAAGGATGCAGAGATCCACCTGCAGCCCATGGAGGAGACCCACACTGGAGCAGGCGGATGCCTTTGGACCCGTGGGAAGCCCGCTCTAGAACAGGCTCCTGGCAAGACTTGTAGGCCCATGGAAAGAGCAGCCTACACTGGAGAAGATTTCCTGGTAGGACTTGGGACCCTGTGAGGGACTCACGTTGGAGCAGGCTGTGCCTGAAGGACTGCACCCCATGGATGAGTGACCCATGCTGCAGCAGCTCGCAGAGATCTGTTTCTCCTGAGATGGAATCACACTGGAGGAGTTGATGGAGAACTGTCTCCCACGGGAGGGATCTCATGCTGGAGCAGAAGGACTCCCCTGAGCAGCGAGAGAAACAATGTATGATGAACTGACCATAACCCCCATTCCCTGACTCCCTGTGCCACTGGGGGAGGAGGCAGAGCTCAGGAAGAAGGGAGAGGTTGGAGGAAGGAGTTTTTAGCATTTATTTTACTTCACATTACCTGCTCTGATTTTACTAGTAATAAATTCAATTATATACCCAGGTTGAGTCTGTTCTGCCCTTGATGATATTCACTGAGTGATCTCTTCTGGTCTTTGTCTCAAGTCATGAACCTTTTATTACATTTTCTTTCCTCTGTCCATTTGTGAAGGGGAGTGATAGAGCAGCTTTGGTGGGTGCTTGGCATCCAGACGGGGTCAATGCACTACAATGGGCTATACAAATTCACTTTCATTTGTAAGCCTGGTGGTTTGAATGACTTCTTTTGTTGCTCACAAAACCCCTCATTCCCTTCTTCTTCCTCTGGTGGCATATAGCGGATGATTCCATATAGCAACACCATACTTTCACCTTTGCCATTGCCCATGATTTTTTCTGCACTTAAGAGACAAAATGTTCTTAAGTTATAATATATATTGCCATGCCCCTACCCCTTCCTTTTTCCCTCCTTGTCTTTGTAGGACAAGTTCCTCCCTCATATAATACTATTTCAGTTGTCTTGCTATGCCAGCTCTCTATCATACCTAAATCCTCAGGCTCCGTTTTGTTCTACTTTACCTGTCTGCTCATGGCAGATTTGAACAACAAGGTTATGACAGTGGCCAGTTTAAGGGACAGAAGAAGCAGCACAAAAAGAAGATTTCTGTACTGTGAGTGCCTCATATTTCATTTCTTCCTCCCCGCTAACAACTGGCTTAGGCACTAGACGCAAAACCTAGCTGCTGTAACACCATTTCTCTTTCAACCAAAGACTCATACTTCGTATGACTGGTCTCTTTTAGAAGCTGTCTGCTTCACATTTCCAAGTCTTTTCTTGCTTGCAGTGAGTTAATTTGCTCCTCAGAAATCCTTATATTGCCTAGCCTTGCACTCACATGAGTCATTGATATGACTTAAGCTGCTGACTTTGCCACTGACCTTGCGTGGTTGAACATGTACTTTAATTATTGCTGATGCTGTGGTCTTTTTGGAGGGGAAATATTGATCACAACCTTAAACAAAGGGTCATATGTAAAATAGCCCATTATCTTAGATTTTGGTCCTTATATCATATATGTCTGTGTCAATGGCTCCAGGCTAGCTATTTGCACCTTCAATTGCACCTTGCACATGATTTCCTTGCTTATTGTCGCCTAGTAGTACATACATTTCTTGTAAATGTCTTTTTCTCTCCTTTAGTCAGATCTTATCCTCTCTGGTGATGATAGTGTTGTGTTCTTCCAGTCAGTTATCTTCCTACGACCCCTAGCTGCAGGAAATTACACACATACACCCCCCCGACCCCCTTGCAAGCCCCCTGAAACAACCAGTCAAACAAACAAACAATCAAACAGCAAAAAGCCCAACAAAGAAACCTGAAACAAGTCTAAGTTTTGGTGGACTCATCATGTTTTATGACATTCCTTGTCAGAAAATTCACTTCTCTGACTGTGTTGGCCATCACTAAATAGGAGTTGTTTATTAAGTAAAATAAATATATAAGAAAATCGGGGACGGTACTCTCCTTGGCAAATTTGTAAAAGCGAATTTACATATGAGCGATATCATTGTCATGTGATGTGATCTTACCAGTTTCCACTGGCATCAAGAAGTCCTGTCAATAATAAATTTTACAACATTATGGCACCTTTATATCCTATTTTAAAACTAAACTAAGGAATTGAAATATATGAGGCTGCAATGCAAGTGAGTGGTTTTTAGAAGTACAGCCATAAAATGTTCCAAACCCTACGGAGTTTTTTTCCACCATGCATTATAGATTTTCTGAGCACATGCTGCTTGGTAATATCCTCTTCACTTTTTCCAATGGTTTAGAATGGACATGCTTTCCTCAGCTCACACACACACTTCAGCATGAGCGATGCAGTACTCCACTCTATACCAGAAACTGATTTATTAGAGGATTTAGCCTGGGCAGAAAAGACCTTTGCTACTTCCCCTCTGGGAAAAATGAAAGTGAGAGAGCTAAAAAGTCTTATCCCTTGCTTTTTTTTCCTCAAAATATCCATTGGTAGGCTGTACTGAAACTTAGGATATTTCAGATACTGTACTGATAGACAAATGGTAACCTGGGCAATTTGGAGAACAGCCTGGGCAATTTGGAGAACAGACTGAGTGCATACAAATCTGAGTTTGTATGTGAAAGTTTTATATTGTAGGAGTGTAGCTGTGGCTAAGGAGTGAAGAAAAGAGGGACACAAGGGAAGGTTTAGCTATGGGAATAACTTTGAGCACCTTAAAAGTGTTATCATTACTGTGTCTGGGTGAACAAGAGTTTTTGAGTGATTGGTTTATTGGAGTAGTGCCAGTCTCACTTCTTATCTTCACAAAATCTACAACAGGGCTTTATACTGGAGGGCAGAGGGAGTGTAAAGTAGGTGAAAAAGGAACAATGTCTTCTAACTACTCTGCTTTAAGCTTCTGAAATACTCTTTTAGTGTCTCCTTTCGTATCTGTTTGATGTTCCATGAATGTAAGGCTACTGGGTGGTTAAAGGTGGAGAGGATGGCACTAGGAGGTAACCATATTTCACACAAAAACTGGGAGTGACCAACCATTAGCTTTCTTGCACCTGGCTTTGATGAGAGACTCTATCATGGATCCCACAAACCTTTTGTGATTAAAGTTTTGAGAAACACAGTTCTCCTTTATTTTTTTTTTTTTGGTTGATTGATCTCTTTATGACAAATATATTTAATCAAAAAGATTCTACTTAAGTCCAAGGAGAACTGTTACTATTCCATTTGCTCATAAGAACAAATTGCCACAGGCTTTGTATGCTAACAGTGGAAGACCTACTGGTATTATACATCAGATGGTCTGAGCATGTTTTTTATAATCAAAATTTTAAATAATCTCAGACACATCTACCACTCCAATGTATATGTTAAAAGGTTCTATCAATTTTAAAGTCCTCCAGGGATCAATCATATCCTTAATTAATAATACAGTATAAAGATATGTGTAATAGAGACAGGTGAAATTGTCTTTAGATCTTGATAACAGAACTGTCTCCTTCCTTCCGTCTCTAAGTTTGAGCTTCTGCCATAATATTTAGTTTAAATCTCTTATGAAATTGCTACTTAATTGCTATTTTGAAATACATTTTGAAGCTTTCTGAGAACGAATTTTGTATAAAAGAGACTATATAAATATATAGATGAGACCGTATTGCTTTTTATTCTTTTTCCCCATTAGTACAAAAACCTCTACTCAAATTCACTACTGCTGGTTCAAAATTAGACATATGTCTGCTACTTGAAGTCATGGAAGTATTTACTGCTGATTTACATTGAGATAATATGCAAGTGACAAATCCTAATGATTTCTGTGACATCATTCCTTCTACAGTTTAAACAAATAAAAAATTTCTGTACATGTATTTGTTTTTTCACTTCATAATGAGATCCAGAAACATCTACTGTCACCTGAAACTTAAGAGGGACCCAGAAAAAAATGTATCTGTTCTATATTGCAAAATACTGTTTCATAAGTGATGGTAGATGATTACATGTAGATGTTAAAGCAGTTGAATACTGGTTAACCAACACTAGCTCTTCAAGAACAGAATAAACTATTTCGTTGCAGAATGTAGAAAGTGGAAAAAGGGGCAGTGATATCTAGTTCCTTTTTCTCAAACATGGTTTTGCAAGCAAGAATTTAAAAAGGAAAAATCCCCTTGATTTCAGGGGTTTTTTTGCAAGCATAGTATAGGAAATCTCACACAACTCAGCAGAGGTTCCACATTTTTTCTGCTCCATGTCCATTTGTTAGCTTTACTGAACATTCCATGCTTAGTGCCATAAACTCATTTTTCTAAATGTGTATGAATTTGTCTATTCCATAAAACAGCCTTGGCAGCTCAAAGCCATTTGCAATTCTAAGAGGGTGTCTTCCTCCGGAACGAGGGCAGGGAACAGAAGAATGTGTCTGAGAACCTTGTCCATTGTCCCTCTACTTAAAAAAACTTCAAGACAACATTAACTAGAAAATTCCTCTAGATGATGATTCCTGAACTTGTAATGATGCAGAAGCCTGCTCTGCAGAGTAGCATGAAAGAACTGTCATCCAAGGGTCTTTATGGGAATTTGTAAGCAAGGACGGTTAGAAGATATGTTGATACCAAGAAGAAAACTTTATATTGTAGCGGTTTTAAGCACCAAATTATGACTACTACCTACACAGTCTTCACAGGACATGCAAGCAGTGTTTCCATTTTTTTCCTTGTACCAGTAGCTGTGATTTTCCATCTTCCCCCTGAGTTTTGAGATCTGCTTTGTCTCTTGTCAAGGGCTGTGTTACAATCTGCAGCAATAAAACTGCGTAAATCAACATATGGAAATAGTTTGGTTAACAGGCTTTCAACAACAAAAAAGCACCATCTGTGTTCCTAAGACCTACTTACACGCTAAACCAATTGTTTTCTTGCTAGTTTCTCTTCAGTTACAATATATCGAGATATATATATACAGCGCCAATCTTATGGACTGGATTCAGATATTTGTATAAAACAACATAATACTGCTTATGAAGATGAAAGCATTTCTATCTGTGGTACTGCTGCATCCAAAACTGCTCACTTCAGGTCCATACTAAATATGCTATCACTCTTTTCTTGTAATTGTGTCGGCTGTTTAAAATGCCAGACCTGTATATGTTTAACCTCCACTAATTTATTTTTACATATATATACATATACTTGAAACAACGTGACAGATGTTTAATATATGTTCTCTATAAATTAAAAAAATATTTTAGAAATTAATGTTAGTAACTAATTTATTTAATATTTTGTAAATGTTTACATTTTATTAAAATTAAGGTTAAAATCTCTCTTTGTATTTCTGTGGGGATGGTCATTATACTGTCTCACAGTTCTAATGCAAAATGTTCAATTCTCAAATGAGGTATATGGAGCCATGAAATCGTGTTTATATATCTATATCTATATCTATATCTATATCTATATCTTGAAGATTACTTTTAGTTTTCTTTTTATTTCTGATGCTTTAGTTCTAACTAGCTGCTTGCAACTGAATCATAGTAAAAGTTATATAAAGTTGTTCGGGTTTTTTTTGAGTTGGGGTCTGTGATTTTTATGACACCACATGACTTCAAATGTTGAAACTTTGAAGTATAGGTTTTTTTTTAATTATTATTTTTAAAAAATAAATGGTTAAGATTAAATAGATACTAAAAATTGACAAAAACTTTAGAGTTGACAACATCACTCATTGAAAAGATGCTTATACCTTTGTCGTGACTGCAAATGATTCCTTTCTAATGAATCTTGTCCATTGTACCTTTGCAAGAAAATCTCTTTCCTTCTAGTTGGGCTTTCCAGGAGATATGAGAGACTTTCTGAAGGTTCAAAGCTTCAACAATCTTCTCAGGGTGTCTAAAAATAAGTACTTCTCTCTTCTTGTACTGAAACTTAGCTGTGGCTTTATTACAAGCAAGTCTACTACCAATGAACTCTAAACTGTCTTTTCATTCACACTCTTTAGCAAACCTGTCTGGCCCATTGTCAAATTCGGTATGCCTCAGGTTCTCAGGTAGGAGTTGTCTTTCTTCCTGCCAGAATGGCTGACTTGAACCAAAGCGCAGCAGCCCAGGTCCCATAATCAGTCAGCTTTTCTTATTGCTGCTAAACACATCCCTTTTTTACAAAACATAAAAAGCTTTTGATATATAGCAAACTGTGTTCTATAAAAATAATTTTATTGGCCAGAATGGCCTCTTATTTTTGATTATTCTCATCCTTGTTTGTAGCTGTAGCATGCAAAGTAATGGGGAATGATGCTCTCTTGTTGCTTTTAGAGAACTACTTGACTCCAGGCGCAAGAGTTGTATATCTTGTAGACAGAGAAAAAAAAAAGTTGTGTTTATATCTTTCCTAGATGCTCTGGAGTTTGACTTGAAGGGGTAAAAGCATTTGTTACAGCATGGTTCAATGATAAGATGTGGGCACTGAGGTAGTAAGCTAGGTCTTGTTTTCATTCTAGCACTTGCTCATTCTTAAGTGGGGGGCTTAGAAATACTGAGCAATCATGGCTGTATGCAGCATGACTGAAGAGATAGTGTGTGTGTGGTTGTCTCTGCTCCACTCTTCTCACCTTCAAAATTCAAGAAGGCGTGTCCGTCTGTGTGCTCAGGTCACCAAGCCTGGACCTTACCAATTTAATGCGTAGGAATACACACATCCTTCTCACTTACTTGCTTTCGCCCCCATAGCCAGACTGTCAACAGAGCCATTGAACGCATGATTCCTGTGCAACCTGCAAGTTAATGCCTGTGGAAGAGGAAATCTGATAAAAGCTCCAAAATGTGGTCTATTAACTACATAGAATTCATTGCCTTAGGGTAACCATCTTTTGACCTCAGTTTCCCAACTCAGTTAGTGTGAAGTCAATTCAGAATTTAAAACTGCAGCATTGTAATTTTAAAAGTCTAATCCTTTTTTTTTTCCTTACCATAAACATGTAGTGGAAATGTACATTAACATTTTTTCAGATAGAAGGAAAATAACTTTAATTAGAAGTTTAGCCTTAGCAGAATATTTAGCAGGTCTCTGCAATCTCAGCAAGTCTATTTATACAAGGAACATATGTATGTATGTGTAGTTATTATATATATTCCACTGCTGAGTTTGTGACAGCAGTGAATATAATAAATATCACAAGTTTTAAGGTATTGAGAGAACATTTCTATCATTAAGCTGCTGAAGCATACACACATACATCCTTAAATCTTTCATGGCACAATATTCCTCAAGCATTCTATATTTAACTTTTTGACAAGCTTCAACCCTTCTGTAATATTTATGATTTCTTGATAAGTCACAATTTTTTGTGAGAAAGTGACTGAATCAGATGAAGATAATGTTTTTTTCTGGAATCAAAACATGAAGTCAGCTATTTGGATGATAATATGTAATATTGACTGTAAATTTCTTTTATCTTTCTCCTGTGACATTGCATATCCTTAATTTAGTAGTTGCACTTATTAATACTTTTTTTAGTCTTTTCCTGTCCTGAAAAAATAAGTATATACATTTCAGTACCTTCAATATTATATTGTTGGCATTTAAAAAAAAATATAATAAACAAACTGCTTAATGGAATACTAAACCCTGAAAATGTTTCTCTAGGGTCTTCAATTTTCTCATGCATAAGGAATCCATTTCTCATCCATGCAGATGAGAAATCCCTACTTTGTATCCTACAAAAGTAGTTCTAATAGCTGGAAAATATTTTAGGATCCTTTTATCTGTAAAGTACAAAAACATTCTTCTACATTTTCATATAGGCATGACAAAATGCAATATAATTCTCCAACTTCTTGGCATTTGAAGCAAAGAGAAGAAAACTATTTTCCTCTGTCTTCAGACCAATTGATGATACAGCTATAGCATATTCTCCTATACTAGGCATCCTAAGGAACTTTTTATACATTGCATTGCTCTTGTGAAGATAAAAACTGACAATAGATTATTCCCCATTCAGTAGTCCTGTAAGGAATAGCTACCAAAATATGTGTTTAAACTATTATTTGAGGTCTCAGTGACCACAGAAAAAAATCTATCATTTCTGTCTAGAGGATATCTGGTCTCTGATAGTGGTTGGTGAGGGATACTTGGAGATACAGTTTAATTGCCGGGAGGCAAGGAGCTGTAGGATCTGTGTGCTCCTAAAGGTCCTGAAGGTTATGAAGTGGAAGCACAAAGAATAATAAAGCAGTTTGTGCTCTTAGTTGGAAACTCTTCACTAACAGAGAAATCTGTGCTATTATTTGGAAAGTTGGTATTTTGAGATGGATTGCCTTGATTCTGCAAAAAGTTAGCATGAACAGTTGAAACTAAGCATGTCCCTCCTTTTGAAGCAACTCCAAGAGACCCTCCTCGCAGGCACCAAAAGTGACCAGTGTGATCCTTAGCTAGCACCGTGCTAGGGGAGATGCACTACCTTACACACGCTTATGTCATTGAACAGCTTTGAACTAGGTGAGCTCTCTGCCTAAAAGATGGTCAGTGTGGCTGGATATTCTGACAAGGAATGATATGAAACTGGATCTTAATTTGTTCCAGCCTCTAATTGTCTATGGAGAGGGTGAAGTCTTTCAAATAATAGTATGACTGGAAGGAAAAAGTCTCCCTAAAACTAAATAGCTGGTTAGTATGGCATGGAAAATAATTCTTTTTTTCAGTGTATTTTGCACTATAGCAACAATAAAAGCTAAATCAAACTTTTAAAGTCCCATTCTCTAACCTTTATCACAACTACATTCAATAAATATTACTGTCCTTGTCTATTTTTTAAAATTATTTCTCCAGATTAATGACTTCCTAAGAATAAAAAATAATTTTAGAAGAAAGAAAACAAAGGACCCCTGCCCTGTCCCTCTGCTGAATATGGTACTCCAAAACCATTTATTGAATATAAATATAAGGTTTGGAAGTGTTCTGAGTAGAGGCAGTGTTTTTATCTCTTTAGATATATGATTAGATTATCGTCAGGAATGATGACATGCCTATATGAAGCCTTTAAAACAACAAATTCTACAAAAATATTTCACGATTAGTGAGGAAATCATCAGCTCAGTTAAATAATAGAGATTAGGAAGGAGTAGTTTTCATTTTGCTTTGGGAGATAACATACTTTTTATTCTAAGAACCCTGTAATTGGTACCTTCCCTCTCCTCTCTTTTTCCTTTCCTCACACGGCTTCACCCGCCTTTGGGATTGTCGTCAGCAGTGAAATGCTGAACTGTATCTGCATGACTACGACTGCTGACATGAATACAACTGCTAACAGTGTAATCACTGATGGAGTCTGCTGAATTAGGATCATTATAGTATAGTTCACAGGTACTGAGTTTATGTGCATGCAAATCTACCATTTATACAGTTGAAGAAAGAGGAAGGAATAACATTTGCAAACAGTAATTCTTTTGGAAAAGGCGACATTACAATTTCCAAATTGTAGATCTAGATATACAAAGCAATACAAGCAAAATTACACTTTGAATATAGAAGTTCTGAGTTGGAATGAAAGTGGTGATGAAAAAAAGGGATAGTGGGTGGTGGAATGGCTCAGGAACATCACCTGGGAAAATACATAATCACCATATACTTAGAAGCCAGATAAATGCTTACTTTCTTCATCCTGTTCACCATCTTGATGGCAGCCAGAATGAGGCTACAAATCCTCTGCTGCCAGGAGCTTCTGGCCTTACCATGACTGGCTGTACAACACTCTGAGTACACACTCCTCGTGAAAAGGTCCCTGAGGTTAATACTTTTCTGACCATATTGTTATTTACATTTTTCTCTACTCCAGTTGGTGACTCACGGTGAATGCTTATGAAATGTCAGTAAAATATCATTGACATTCATTCAAATGAATTTCATGTAAGCTCACGTAAGGCAGACTATTTTGCTAAAGTGGACATTGTGGTTCTGAGACATTCTTCACATGGAATGGAGAAAGAATAAATGTTCATTGAATCACCCATACCATTTATATTCGTTGCTCTTTTTAAATTATCAAGCATCCTGGTATTGGAATGCACAATCAGTTTACAGCCATTTTTACTCCAAGTGCTTAGGATGTTTTACTTTGTCTTTACTGCAAGTCAATCCACAAATGCAATTTTTAATATGTTCCTTAAACTCATTGTTTATTGGATTTTTTTCACAATTGCCTGGGATATTCCCTGAAGTGGCATTAAATTCATATCTAAATCTTTCTCTCTCTAAATGATAGCAAGAATTTGGAACACTGAACTATAGAACAGAATAATTTAGTAACATGTTTTAATTAATTTTTAGTTTTCTGATATCAAACATAAAATCTTAGTGACTTGCTAGAGATCAAATTCAGTTCCCTGTCTGAGATGTGTGGATATGGGAGTGGATAGTATCAAAGACAGCACACTGTCTTTGAAATGACAGAAAACTTTTCTTTGATTTAGCCTTTAAACAGTATTATTTTCCAGAAAAGACATATCAGTCCACTTCTCTGACAAGTTTTACTATTAGAATATTTGGTTGTTGTTTTATTTTAGCTCCTGGGAGAGCAGGGAAGAGGACTGCATGAATTTGAAATAAAACAGAATATGCGCTTGTGAAACTTACACTTTCAAAAGCAATGAGATATATAAATATTTGTTATGTTAATCTACAAAATTACTTTTATTATTTGACCCATATGGCTATGTGGATACTAGTGCATATAATTCAATCATATATCCCAGTATTACAAAAAATGCAGCCTTAGAACTTAAACACATTTTTCTCTTGTGTCAAAGGTGAATCATTTCCTTATGTCTGAGATATCAGGATATGAAGGAAGATTACTTTCACAGACAAACAAGAGACAGCTGCCCTTGATAATGTAAGATTTATTCTTAACATTCTTTTCAAAGGATCCATTTATGTCCAAATTTTCATAATGAAACAGAACTTTTCAAAACTGTGAGAGAGGCGAGGCGAGGCGAGGCAAGAATATAATCTTTTTGCTCTCACTTCTCAAATTCACTCATCATGAAGTGAATTCAGATACAGACAAATGTAAGACAGGGTTTAAAAAGGGGAAATTAAGTTTCTCAGTTTAGGAGAAGAGTATCTGCCTGTTGAATAAGTGCTAAAGGTATATGTGTACACAAATTCAATTTTATAAAACCTTCATTGGATTGTGTAGGGTGATAATCATCCTGCAGGAATTTTGGTCAACTGCACACAAGAAATCTATGCCAGATTTATTTATATAGATATATTTTCCCTCCAAAGTGTAACATATAGCAGGAATCCATGTCTTCTAAGTCACAGAGAATGAAATGGAAGATTTGCATATTTTGTCTGGTTGCTCAATGATGTTTGAACTCTAGATGGAAAGAAATCAGTCCTTACATTTCAAGAGCACACTGTGATGAGAATGATCTGGAATCAGAACTGAATGGTTTATGTCTCTTATGAGCATTTATATGAGAATAATGAAAGCTGGAGGAGTTGCAACACAATTCTAATAGAAACATATGTCTGTGTATTAATTTATTGGCTAGATACATGTGATTAGTCTGGGGTCAATTTTGGTATAACCATGAAACAATATATAACTAAAGAAACTGTAACAATGGGCAATTAGAGCTGCATTGGTTTTTTGAATGTGAATGTCAAATAATCTTTTGAAATAGTGTTCTGACTACTTACCAGGTTCTGCTGTTATCTGACAACCTTACACTGTCTCTGGGTTTGGGATGTCTGTACATTGTCCCCAGGACCTTATGGGTGTGTTCTGTGGAGCTCACAATTGGAAATGTGACTGTACTGGCATTCATCTTAGTGTTGTTCTAAACTTTAAGTTATTTAATTTATTCTAAGCACCTTTCATTTCATTGTCGTAGTCAAAAGCCATTCATGACTTTTTATTGCCTGAAAGAAGCCACTTTACCTAAGTATCCTAACACTCCTCTCAATGGTTAAGATTACTGAAGGTGTTTGAGTGTTGTACCATCCTTATTACTATTGATGGTTTCTTTCACTCCTTCTTATACAATGGGCCAACTGACTGCCTTATTAATGTTCTTGTTATCTTATTGCTTACGTCGTTATCATTCCAATATTAATAACTTCTTTTAGATATACCTTTGGTTAAAAGTATATTTTAATTTTAAAACAAAAACACCCCATCTTTAGTCATATCTGTTTCATTTTGGTGAGGATATTTAAGAACTTTTGTTCTTAAAAAAGTCATGAGATGAGAGAGAACATAGCCACAAGTAAAAATAGTTCTAAAAATGCTCAGTTTAAAATGTAGGAAATAAAGAGTAGAAATAAAGCAGTAGTTTTCATAGAGAGCATGAAGTCCCACAGGAATCTGTTCTGCATATGTGCTCTTCAAAATCGGGAAAAAGGAAAGAACAACGAGTTAAATATGATTTTTAGAAATATCAAGTTATCAAGGTAATAAATCGAGGTGTTATCAAAAATTTGCAGAAGAAATATACAAATTTCAATGAGTCATAAAATGGAATAAAAAATTTTGAATAAGTGTATATGTAAAGCAATGGAAAAAATCTCAAATTTATGTACACAATAGGCTCAGATCTGATCTATAATTCAAGAATTAAATACCAGACTTATAATAGTTCTATGAAAAATTAGCACAATTAAAAATACATCATAATGAAAAATCAGTAATAATTACAAAAATGTCAAAAAAAAAAACAGGATAGGAAACATTTTAATTTCACTGGGTACATGTATCATTATGTGCACATCTTGCATACTAAGTAGTTTTCATCCCGCATCTCAAAAATGTAGATGTAAGAATTGAAAAAGTCTGGAGAAGGAAAATAAGAAAAATAAGAAGGAATGGCTGAGTGGACATGGGCTCTATTTAGATTTCCTGGATCTCCTATTTTAGAATGAAAAAGAAATAATCAGTGAAGAATTTAACATATTTATCAAAACTAAAGCAGCATGGAGAAAATGCTGAGGGAAGGACTGCTGCTTGTGCTCTACATTGCTAGAGTTAGGGAGGCATCAACTGAATTCAGTAAAGCACAGTTTGTAGCAAATCAAAATTAAGAACAAGGTACTTCTTAACATCAATTTAACTGAAGGGCATTGATGCCTTGAGTGGCCACCTAAAACACGGAGACTAGACAAGAATGAGAGAATAAAAGGAGGTATTTATTTGAAGGGCCTTCAAAGGTACACCCTGGGCAGTCAAAAGGCTACACCCAAGATGGACCCTGGGTCACGGGTTTTTCACACTTTTATAAGTTTGGTTCGTTTGCATATCAGGGTTAATTCTCCAATTATAACCTCAGTGTCATGATGGAATTACCCCAAGTTTGCCCCCCTTTAGAGGCTTTTAGTTGACACATTTTGGGCCTGGTGTCCTTGGAGTGGAAACCTGCAGAGGTTTGTTATGTCTAACCAGCATGAGGGAACAGCAGCTAACAGGCCACAAGAAACTTCAGAGTTACACACCAGACATTTGAAGAGTTACACACAGGATTTGAAAAATAGAAAAGTTAAAACCTAAGGCATCAGCATGACATATATTAACAAGTTTGTATGGGTTGAAAAAGTGACCTAATATTTTCTGGAAGAAATATTCTTTGGCATCCACCTTGGGTCTGTAATTCACTGGGAGAAAGTTCTGGGAACTTGTCCAGTTCCTTTGCTCTTCCCTATGCATCCCTTACCAGCCATCTGTACAGGTGTGCTTTGGATTTGGTGTGACATCAAAACATTCCAATACTTTTCTCAAACATTTATGGGATATGGTTAAGCATTCATCTCAGTTTAAAATAAAGTGCAGAAAGAAACACATTTGGCCAAGGTCTCCAAGCTAAGGTCTGGAAAAAAGAATCACCTGATATCTACCTGCACAAGCATTGTTGCACGTTATCAGTGTTTCACCCTTCACATGGCCTCAGGTGTACTTCTGCCTCTAACCTTCAAAGTTTACTATTAAGTCATCCATGATTTTCCTGTGGGCATGTCTGCTCTGCAGACCGTAGCATATTTTACACATAACAAGAAATGGTTTAGCCAAAGCAGCAGAGAACTCATTGTGGGCTAATCTGTTCTGCTTCTCACATGCTGGACATGTGATTTGAAGTCCATGTTGCCTCCACACGCCTGCTTCTGGTGTGTCAGCTAGCGAATTTGAAGGTGGCTTAGCAGTATCCCTGCATCGCAGTCAGCAGCGTAGATGTATGTGTGTGTCTACTTTTCTTTAAATCTTCTATCCCAACCTCAAAAGAACCAGTTTTCACTTCACTGGTTTGCTTGTCTCGAACATCTCTATGCTCTGAGAAGGAAATTGGCTGCTTGTCTGGGACTGTAGTTTCGAGCTGCAGTCATGGCTACGCCTGCTGTTTGGACCTGGGGAGCCATAAACCGGTGTTTTGGATCCAAACCAATGGAACTTTAGCCTGTGTTTTCAGAAATCACTGAGAGCTGATGAAGTTAGATTAATTTGAATTCAAAGCTTTTCATCTTTTTCATAATATCTCTCAGATTTTCCTGTGAAAGCAAGAAAAGTATTAGAAGAGAGAAGAAAATGACCACCTGCAGTTTTTCTTCATTTCATGAAGTACTTGAAAGAAGTAACTCCACTGTGGGGAAGTTGAAATGACCCTGCTAGCAGCAGGAGGGATCTTGAGGGCAAAAGATCCAGTGACTATTTTGACTACAAATTTCCCTGTATCCACTGGATAATCTACCTCTGTTGGCCGTATTAAGAGAATAAGTTTTTTGCACATAAATATTGTTGGTTTAGAGTTCCACTACACCGAATTTTCAGACTAGGTTATCCCTAGGTTAGACCATGCTATCCCTCTATCCTTTTAAAAGCAGTTATTTCCTATATGGGTCGTCTGATCTCACAACATGTAGCACAGGTTCCGTGAGTGAGTAAGGGTTTCTACTGCAGTGCATCCTGTACCTCCTATGAAGTTAAAATATGATCCATAGCTCAGACTGTTTTTTTACTGTTTGCAGCTATAAGGATGAGCAAAAAGTAGCAAAATCTAGTTCTTCCCCCATTATGGTTTATTCTCCCATCCAGTCTCGTTTGCAACTTTTTCTCACACTCTTAGTTTTATTGAAAAAAAGCCACATGAAAAACACAGATAAAGAGTTCAGCCTGGTTCAGTAGCAAAGGAAGTTTTCAAGTTGGTGTTTAGCTGTTTGGGGTTTTTTCATAAATACATTTAAATGATGAAATATTCAGTGAGCAACATCATGAAAAAATTTTCAATGTGGCAACTTTTTGATACCTCATTCCTCCCTCAAATGTCCTTTAATGAAATGCTGGTAGAAAATATCTGGTATAATAAATTATTGGCTCCAATTCACTGACAGTACCATATTTGCAGGTTTACTGCTGTTATTTTTGTTATCCAATCTAGACTGTAATTACTACGTAACAAGAACTCAGTTTGAAGAATTTCCTATAACATAATTACTATAATTGTCATCAGTTTCTTTGTGATATAATCTAATGTATTGTCATTATTTCTAGCTATACACTCTTCAGTTATAAAATACACGTTTAATCAAAGTTAAGAATTTCTTTGAGTCTACAGTGATACAAATGTAAAATATTTGCAGTTTGTTATCATGCTCTTCATTAACATATTGCTTGGTTTCCCCATGACTATTAATTCTGTGCTGTAGATTGCCTCACTGCCTCCAGAAAAATCCTTATTTATTTTGAGTGAAGATGCCAGACTGTGGCCTTTTAAATCTTTCTTGCATTATATTTTAATGTCAAATAAACAGTTCAGCAAATTGAATTGCCACAATACACAGTATAAATAACTTTCTTGTTTGGGCTGAATGGAGACTGCAGAATCTTGTCATGCCTTTGAATATTTTGGTCTTTGACAGATTTAGAGAATCAATTTACCTGTAACTGGAAACAGCTTACACTTCTGTTTATTCTCTTCTACATCTGCCTGATCAATAGGTCTGCAGTGAAGGGGGCATGATGAATGGTTGTAAAAGGCTGCTGTTCATACACAGCTCAGAGGAGTAGCTCTCAGCTCCAGTGTGCATCTCTGGTGATTTTTTCGGTACACAACATACATAGTATTTCATTGTTTGTTTTTCAGTAGCAAAGGAACTACATGGGAACAATAAATGACATTCTAGAGACATGGGAATGACAGGGAATGACATTGTCATCATTGATCTGGTTCAGTAGACTCGGAAAACACACATTTTTTCAGACCACTATTTCAGCTTCATACTCACAAAACACTTCTTTAATAAATGCTAGAAGATTATATTGATGGTGCAGTTGAAATATACCTAAATATTAGCTTCTGCAGATGCCATGAAGGGAAATATAGTCCATTTGAAGCGTTATTTTTTCTCCTTCTTAAATAATGTATTCAAATGAAAGGAGGAAATAGATGTCACTCTTTCACATGAAATGGGAAGAATTCTGGAAATGTATTCTATGGTAATAGTTAACTGTGTTACGATTTTGAGCTCTGTACCTTCTGCACACCAGCTTCCTGGCTTTTAATAACTGCAACAAGAAAAAAAAATTGCCAAATGATATTCTGCTATCCATCAAAATTTTAGTAAAATGGCTTTAATAAAAAAAAGCCAAAACCAAAATATAACAAAATCAATTTTTTTTCTGTTAATTTAGAAAAAGTATTTTATTCTTTTTTGCAGAGAGAGCTGAAATGATAAAGCATGATTATGTTTCTATTTGCTGATACCTGAATTTCTGAGCTCAGTGAGCAATATTTAACATCTCATAACTGTGATCTTTAGCAATAAGATTTTATTTTCCACTTACATTTATGTTTTAAAATAAATTTTCAATAATTTTTTCATACACAGATAAAAAGGTTGTGTTTAAATGTTATTATTCCTTGATAATAGTAGAGGCATTAGGTGAGAGTTTGATCAAGTGCACTTATGTCAGACTTGAAAAAAGCTCTTGCTTTTTTCCAGTGTCTATAGAAAAAATAAAAGTTATGGTGAAGGTTATCACAATTATCCTTCTGTGGTGGATGATTAAAGTGGAATACTTACTTGTAGAAAACCCCATTGCTAGATTATGTCTGTTAGTTAAGACAAAAGGCCAGCACCGTCCTCATTCCTCCCGTAGGTGATGTTCTCACAGGGTGGACATTCACAGCTTTCTCTATGAGTGGATTTTCGAAGGTGTTTTTACTGTCCTTGAAAGAGCTATTGAACATTTACATTTCAAAGAGATGGTGTTGCAGTGTTCGACAGGCACGGTTGTGTGCAGAACCTCCCGCTTGTCCTTCCTCATGTGCACAATATCTACTTGTTCCTTTATTCAAAACTCTTCCTGGTTGCATCTTCAGTGGCAGAAAGATCTGCTTGGATATCATCAACGAACACTACCAGCTTGAGTAATGACAATTTTGACTAAAGTTAATAGCAACTGCAAGCACTTTATAAATGAGGCCAATGTCAGAGTTGATATATAACTGCAGCCATCCAGGAGGAAAATAGTACAGACTTGTCATTTTTAATAGATATTTTTTCCTGCATTTAAAATAATGGATTTAAAGCCAAAAATTCCCACAGGATTTAGGTTGCCAAAACACTGCTAGTTAGCTGGGGGTATTCAGGCTAATGATTCTACTCTGCTTGGAATGCTCTTTCTTCATGGCCCTGTTGCTTGCAAAGCTTTGTATGCTTGTTTTTCCCCCTGTTAGAATGCATCACTGATTCTATATTTCTTTGAAGCATCTACACTGGTATGGCACCTTCTACTTTAAAAAACTTGCTTCCTGATAGGAAAGAGTAAGAATCCTCATTATACTTCCTTGCTCATGTGAATTTTTGGTCGTAATAAGGAGTTATACCAACTAGGGTCCACAGGAGGTAATGAAAAAACCCGGAAATTGCTTCTTATTTCTCCACAAATAACGTGAGATTTCAGAGTTATTTGTGGACAGTGCACAGTTACCTTCAGTGTGAATGAGAAGCTACTATTCTTACTCCAGTCACTATAAGGGAATTATTCCTTCCTTAAAATGATAAAAATCAGGCTCAGAAACAGGCATAAATGCAGACTAGGACACAGCCTTGCTATATGATACCATGCAAACATTTACTTTTTCTGTCCGTGCTGTTTTATTTGACTGCAATAGAGCTGTTTCTTTCTTGGTTTCTTTACTGTCTCACTCTTTTCCTGCTTTTTGCTGTTCTGGCCTGCTTTAAAAGTCCATAAGGTCTGTGCCATACCATTCTTCTTTAAACCCACTTTTAGATATTTTCTTGTAAGAAAATCACTGTGGGTTGATTTTTTTTCTAATTACTTCAAAAAATATCCTGTGAAAACAGGTAAAAGGTTTTGGATGAGGGATTTGCTATCCAGATGATGTTAGTTTTGAATTATCCATGGGCAGTTTGATCCACTAAATAATTCACTAGCCATGCTGTACAATGACATTAAAAAATCAGCAACTCCTTGTACTATTATTCTGGCAAGTTTCTTACAGATAAGTTCCAGTACTTGAAGACACCATGTGAATACTCATTTTTTTTCAAAAGCAATGATATATAAATTTATGTTTTTGTCCTAGTGTATTTATTAGAACAGAATTTTCATTTGCACTGTAGCACATACCTAAGAATTACTTTTTCCCCATAAGTTGATGTAAATGCATTTTGGTTCACATTATCTACATCTAGAAACACTGCTTTAATTATAGGAATCTTAGCTGGGGAAACCAACTGAAGCTCAGCAAGCTAGCTTTTCTTACTGGGATCTTTTGATTCCTGTGAATCTGCAAAACCAGAGTAGGATTCTGTCAGAGACAGGATTAGATCAATGTCTCCAGATTCAATCCTCAAATTTCCTTTTTCCTCCCTTATCAACTCAGAAGCTGCAGTCCTTAGAATTGTATATGCCTCAGTAAAACGAAGAATGTAATATCAAAAGAATATCCAGGTGATGCAAACAATGTTTTGATGGTTGTGGTTTCATTTTTTGGGGGAATGGCTTTTTTTTTCCTTAACAAAACATACATAACAACTCTGAGGAACTGAAAACATGGAGATCACAAATAAATTCTATGCTTTCTACTGTGTTTTTGGTTGGAGGAGATGATGCATAACTGAAGCCTCGATAATGGAACAGATTTAGTAAGACTTACGACATGCTAAGAAATGCCTCGTTATTTATTAGACAGCAAGATTAGTGGTTACCTGATCAGAAATGTCTATCTCAGCAGAAACTGAAATAGTCTTTGGGAAATTTAGCTTCAGGTGATGCCATAGGAGCTGTTGGATGCTGCAGATGTATTACTTGAAGAATCTAACCTAGCTATGAACACTGCATGGCTGTAATGCTGGTCCTGCCAGAATCACTCTGGTAACTCTGATATTGCTCTCAAGAAGAAAGGTGAGCAACCCAGAAGTCCTTGCTATTGAAATGTTTACTTAAACCTTCCTTGCTCTGTGAGGTTTGTCTAGAATGATCCATCATCTTGTTGTTCTTCTGCTCCTTTTGGAGATATTCCAAACGTAAACTTTTATTTCAAGGATGAATGTCTCTGTGTCTAGGCTGGTGAATTATAGAAAGCATGGCATGCTTCCCACTGCTGCCTGTCCTCAATCTGAATAAATCCGGAATCCCAGTTAAGAGACTGGGAACATGCGAGGCAACTGTGGGATAGGTTCGGTGACATTTTGCTTACTTATAGGTTAGAAGCCATAGTGCAAGCTAAATGCACGTGGAACTCTGTCTCTCCTTTGCAGAAAGACCTGGAGGTGGAAAGGTTTGGGTAAGGTCTTGTCAGATTTTCACATTTAATCAACCACATAGAAGACAGAAGAGTCATGGGGTAGGCCTTGGGAGATTAATGTTTTTCAAGTAACACAGCTTTTTTTTTTTTTATTCAAGAACAAACCACTTTGATGTTTTCAACAAATAATAAAAAAAAGTAGTAAAAGCTATGGATCCTCCTATAAAAGTTTTATCCCTACTGCTGACTGAATAAATCCTGGAAATCTGGCCTTTTGTGATTCCAAATATGTTGAATTTCTACTTTCCTTGACTATTCCTTCAGGCAAGAAATGAAGATCAAGTCCTCACAGAGAGCCTTGCAGCAACCATCTGAGGACTTCTGAAGGTTTTGTTCATTACCCAGTTTGCTTTTTTGGTACCCTGCTCTCTACAGGTCTAGCACAAACTCATTGGACGGTATCACTCAGTGGAGTATATTAGGTTATGAACTGTAATGTCACATTGAGTTATGTCATATATGACACAACCTGACCCTAAAAAAATATGATGGATAGTGATGAGCAGAAAAGGACATTTCAAAAACTTCTGTCAAAGTAAACCTTTTTTATGATTATTTTTAAAGCTGGCCTTGAAAAGAGCCATATTTAGAAAATAAGATTTTAATAGGGGGCAAGGATTTCCCCCATAGTGTAATCAGATATAAATCGTTAGTGAAAAAGCAAGTATTTCCCATCATGTAATATATTCCATCCACAAAAGGTAGAACTTCTATGACTATACATGTCCAGCTGCTCTGTCTGCTAGAGGAAACCAACTTCCCTTCAGTCTGATGTGTGAGGTTTTTTACAAATCTGGGGAGATTATGCTAGATATATATCATATGCTCCCTCTAGCTGAGATTGTTTTATACATATACATGTATGCTTTCTCTTAAATTCCCTTCTTCAAATTGATGGCTCCCTAGTGGGCTTTTTAACACTTATGTGGTGTTTATCATCTTTAAAAGATCTTTTAAATATGTGTGATTGTACTTAGCTTCATGAGGTGAGAGTGAACTGAATGGACAACAGATCTGTCAATGCTGTTTAAGGTTAGTTTTACAGGTCTCAATTTTTGATTATGCAGTGAAACTTCCTACATGTTAACATCTGATATAAATCCCATGACACATGTTTCAGGGTCATGCTGCTGGATGATATAAGTGCTGTATATGGAATCAATGGCTCTGAGAGAAGTAAAGCTTGTGGCTGTGCAGTTGTTGCTCATAGTGCCAAAGATTGAAAGGTGATTCATGGTGCTATGAGCAAGTTTAAATGTATTTATTATTATGAAAATTGCCTTTCTGTAGTTCACCCTTCTGCTCTTGCCTCCTCAAGGAATTGTTTAACTTCCATAAAATACAAATCCACTAATTCATAAATTTGTTTTGTCCATTGGCGAGTAGGTTCTACTTCCTATCCAGTTTGTCTCTATTTCAGATACATCTTTTCTTCAGAAAAGGAAATTATTGTAGGAAGATTTAACTGCCTTGGCAAAAAGTCTATGGCTTAAGATGCTTAGCATATTTTGTAAGTCTGAGGCTTTTTTGTGATTTTACTTAAACATTTATGATGGTCTTTGCTGTCAATAGCTGATGAAAGCTAAGTTAGAGGTCAGTGTGCAAAACTCTTGCCACTTCCTTCTTAAACAAGCATTGTGAGTTAGCAATTAGTAATAGAAAAAAAGCTGCTTTCCTCTTACAAAATTGCCAATACCTCTTTGAGAATTAGAAATGTTATATTTGACTTTAGAAAGTTTTGGACCACATTAAAAAAATTAAAAATATGAAGTTCGCATAACTTTTAAAGGGAAGTAGAGATGGTGTTTTCAGATGTCATGGGTTTTAGTACGAAGGGAGAATATTTCTTCAAAGATTGGAGTTTTCAGTATCCTAAAACTAGTAATGTCCTCTGATGTTTTAGCATACAGTCTGCATGCTGTGGGTATATTTTCCCCCTGGAAGGGAGGTCAAGAATCCCCACATAACTTGATTGACATCTGTAGTGAAATTGGCATTGCTCATTCTAGTTCTGGGGTTAAAAAATATGAGTTTTGGGAAGCAAATGTGTATTTTGGGCTTTGGGCTTAAATATCCTCAAAGGAATTCTCACTATTTGAATCTGAAATAATTTGTCAAATTAGCACATGACTGACATTGCATGAAACACATTCTGACATTCTGCAATGTGGAGTACAACAGAGTCATTGAATTGAATTACTACTGCTAGGTGAGGCATGAAAAGGCTTGAACAGCATTGCATGAGTGTGAAGTTGCTAACCCAATAGTAGAACATGAAGGAATTGATTCAAGGTTTGTTTAATAAGAGAAAAGGGATTTAATTGTCATTAAATTACAACAGGGTTTATGAAGTGTTGTATTCACATGTGTATTTAAAAGATCCAAAAGCATATGACAAATATGAAGGCTGGTTTTAATCAACTGTTCACTCCTTTAGAGTACAAATACAGTACCAGTTTACCTCACACAGAAAAATAAATCAGGCATCCTTTGTTTTAGTGTTTGTACTACCAGAGCTGACGCTTGCACTAGCAGATCCAGTACTCAAGACAAATGAATGCTTTAACCTGACTGCGATGGACTATATGCTGAAGAATTTTATTTTTTGGGTTTTTTTTTTGGTGAGGAATGCATGTCCATAGTGTCCTTCTATGCCTTTTCAATCTGATCAACTACTGAGACTTGAAAGGGTTTTTTTCTTATTTCTGAAGAGAGATGGCTGATAACAATGACTGCTGTAATGAGAATCATCACTTAGTAATCAAATCGCTTTCCCTATACACTCCATGTTGATATGCTAAAACATTTAACAGCTTTTGGCCGAAGGGGATGAAACATGTTAAAGTATCCAGGCTCAGTAGCAAATAAAGAACAGAAGAGTTGACAACAAGAATTAATGCTTCTCGGGATGGACAGAAAGAAGTTCTGGCTCTTTTGGTCTCAGGGAGATAGGTTGTTTCAACTGCAGGAGATGCATGAAAGTTCTGATACTTCTCTCTGGTTTGATCTGAGATAATATGTTTTAAATCTAATAAATATAAAGGTATTTCCCAAACACCTGGAAGAGTGGCCAAATTTCTGGCAAATTAAATAGTAAAAACCCCGTGACTCTGACAGTCTCCTGTAAATAATGGATTTGAGTCTCTTCTTTCATAAAAGTATTACCTCCAGACTACTGCGCTTGATACCAAAATAGGTAGTCAGGTTTACAGCTTCCACCTAATTTGTGATCCTTCTGTCAGATGACAAAACACGTCACCGGTTCTGCGAAGGGGTTTGAGATCATTTGGACCCATAGTGCTGAACACTGAAATCTGTTGCTCTGGGCTAAGTGGAGTTTTCTGTCCAAGTGAATGATGCCTTTAAGCAAGGGGTGCAAAAAACCGAGTCCATAAGGATAGATTCCAGGCAAAGGAGATTGTAAGTTTAGCTAACTTTTCCTGTCTTAAGTTAAACAAGCCTAATAATTTAAACATACAAATTAAAAGTCCCATTCATATTGTATTAAAAATTAAAGCTAGATTAAACTCAGGCACAGGTCCTGCAGCAATCACCATTCCATATACCTAGTGCAAAAGCGTAAATTTAGCCACACTTTTTGGGTTCATCTCCAGATTTTCAAAACTTCTTAGCAAGCCCCTACAAAGCTCAAACTTCAGATGACCCAGTACCCATTTCAAGCTCAAAAGAAGAAGTTTGGCTGTCAAAAAAAGCTTAATGACTTTAAGTATTAGTCTTCCTAAAAATCTGGCTTTAAGTATGTGTATTGTACATGTTTAAATCTGCACTTCAGTGATACCAAAAAATGAACTGTCTTGAAACTACACACTGTTGAAATTGAGAATGAGTGTTTATCTTGCAGGTAACCAGCATATATATGCTCTGGAGGCAAGCATCTGGTAATGTTTGCAAAACCACTAATTTGTTATAAATTTTATACAAAATGCTCCCTTTGAGTGAATGTGTTAGCTGTTATACTGTAATGACCAAAATTTGCAGAGACAGGTTGAAAACATTTTATTCACACTGATGAATAGTTACTCACATAAACAGCTGCATTAGAAATCAAAATAGATGTCTAAATGCATAAAGTATCTTGTGATGCCTGCACACATTATTAGCTGATAAATATTCTGAAACTGTTTCACAACCCTCATTTTCAAAAACCGTGAGCCTGGATGTCATCTTTTCCTTTTTTAAATCATCCTTTTGTGTGTGTTTGTTGACAAGATTACATCAATGCTGAGTAAATGTTTAATTTAGGTGTCCTCCTTAGTGTTGTAATCTTTTTGGTCCATTTGGTCCTGAATGTTTCATGTATGTACTCCAGATCCTCGCACAGCTCTCTAGTGAATGTAAAAACAGAAGCACATCGAAACTGGATGTTCTTTAAAGAACTAAATATGCAGCTAACACAGAAAAAAATCCATATTTGACTGAATTGAGAAAGGCACCATGCTGAAAGTTTAATGTGTTTATCATGCATCATCCAAAATAAATTGTCCTACTTAAATGCTGGTTTCTTAAAATATACATTAGGAGTTTTAGTGATTAAATGGACATTGTCAGCTAGGTAGCCATGCAGTATTTTACTTGTTTGGGTTTTTGATTTTTTTGTGGATTTAAATGCATTTTTTCGATTTATTGGAGAGGTTTTTTTTTCACTATGGTTACTACATGAATACCCCTACCAAGTTAATTCCCCTTCTTAATCTACTGCCGGCTGCTCTGAGGAAAATGGTTACATACAAAGGGCAAACGTAGTCTGAGTTGAATCATCAGCCTGAAGAGATGACAGATACCAGTCAAAGAGCCCATCCAGGTAAGTGAATGGCACTGCTCTTCCATCAGATAGGCAGCTGAGAAAAGGACAAAATGTTTATTCTTTACCAGCCAGAGTTCATTGCGCCAACAGAAGTCGCGATCACGTATTACTGCTAAAAGCCATCAGAAAATTACTGTTTTCTTTTACAGAGACACACCTGTGCAGGTGCTGCTTATTCAGACTATGAACTAGCCAAATTAGACCTGCAAGGATGTCAAATCCATAACACAAAATTCTGCAAGTTTTACCTAAGACATATAGACTTGCAGCTGTTATTCTTTGCTACAGGTCTACTGCAGGCACAAACGGGTTAAGCCATGAAAAGTCACAGCCTAATAAATCGCACCTTATTCCTCAGTACTTTCTTCATATCAGTGTCAACTGGATATTCTCCTGCTGAATCTCAATTGAAATTTGACTACTATTGGTGTAAGTTAGCTTTCCAGAATGGTATAATGTCACTGTATGGAAATGCTGTTACTGTATGCAAGGAGGGGATATGAAGACCATCAGGTTATGACCCAGGTTTTGGAATCTTAGTTTAAATCAAACAGAATTATCCCTTAAAAGAAATAATATGAAACTATTTTGTTTTCCAGGCAAGAAAAGCTTTGTTACCCTCCTTATGTGGTGTTGAACACATGAGCAAAGGAGTCAATTATTTCTGAGATTTCCTTGCAGTAAAATCTAGTCAAGAAATTTTGGGAAAAAAACTCCAAACCAACAACCTGGGCAGAATTATTGCTGTTACACTATGAGTTATTTTTGGTAAGGAAAACAAGTGGACACAAGGGATCACAGACCTGTAAATGGCATTGTTGTACTGAGCAAGCTGAATGATTAATACACCAGCAGTTTTCAGTCTGTAAGCAATTAAAGGAGGATATGTTGATCAGTTCTAGGCACAGTGGATTTATGAAAAATAAATACAATGCATTAATGTCCCTCTTCTAACCAGATCTGTCTTAGAATGGAATAAGCACATGTACTTTAAAAAATGGACATTTGGGTACAGAACAGATTTTAAGTGTAAATTTGTGTACATTTTAACAAGTAGGATCTATGCTTGAAGGTGATAAAATGGTTACATTTTATCTCAAATCACTACTGGATGTGGGAAATGTATCAACATGTTGAATTACTTGAAAAGTTCATGTATGTCACATGCCCAGAAGGCAGTGATTTGTTGACAGGAAACCAAAAGGGGTCAAATAATTTTACCTTGATTTAAATTTCAACCAGGTTAAATTTTCACAGCTTATTGGGGCAAATTCCCACCATTTAATTTTTTTTTCTGGGGTTACATGATTAATTGTGTTAGCATCTTTGATATAAACCACTGAAGACAAAAAAATCACTTTTTGAGGCCCTTCTCCATTTAACAAAACTTACTTCCTGACACTTTTGCTCTTCTTATGCGCTGTAAGAGAACATGAACTATTTTTCCCTTTCCATGTTCCTCATTTATGAGAATAGTTTTCTCTTCTCCCCACTCCCGCCTGTGGGATAGCTAAAGGAATTCTGCTCCTAATCTGCTTCTCATTGTACAGTCTGTAAAATCTACTGGTTTATGTACATCACGGAACATGGGAAACTTTTGCCGCAAACAGCTTTTACTTAGTCTGTTCTCAGTGCCAACCATTCTCAGATTGATTTACTATTCCCAGTTCTTGCGACTTGCTTATGACATTTATCTCTTTCTGTATGTAGTTTGGAAATATGTTGCATCTGAATTTCACTACTGAACTGGAGTAGCCTAGAGACATTGTTTATGCTGTGGTTTATTACTATCGCCTTTTACTGGCATTGTTAGCATAATGTAAGAAAGAAGTATTTTTTTCAAAAGAAATATAACTACATGGTTGGACACATTAAAAATCAATATTTGGGATGATTTAGAAATTTATTTTCTTGTTTAATTGCAGTCATAAAATCTACTAGTACAGGGTGAATTTATCATGTATCGTTGCTAATTTATTTTTGGTGAGCATTAGAATGCTGAAGCTTAAAATTTAGTTTTGCCTGAAAATTCAGTCACTAACATTTTTATTGCAAGTGAAGAGGAAAGGTCTGTGAACACAAACAATTCAATGGTTTTGAAATTCGAATGTACTCGTAGAAAGTATTTTTTTTTTACTTTTCCAGGAGTAACTATTGCACTATTCCAGGAGTAACTATTGAGACAGTTCTACAGGGTGGAATGAGGAGGCTTGGTTTGTTATAGAGCAGCTGACAGCACAGATATTGAAAACAGCACTGGAAACAAAATGGTGAAGAATGGTTTCCTGAGTCAGAGCCATTCTTAATATAAACTCTATCAGCATAGGCCTATACACATCAGAGGATTTGGGCAGGGGGTCATGGCGTAGTGAGTGAACCTGTAGGGATCTTTTCCAATCTAAAAAATTCTGCAAATTTTGAGAAAGAGCTCAGTCTTCTGTGCAAGTCACACTCTAACGGCAAACATCCTGTTAGAGAAGACCAGCTCAACATTAAGGGTTTGTCGTAATTTAAATGGAAAGCTGAGATTTGTTTAGATGCTTTAGCATAAGTGGTAGAGGTTTCCAGCCTCACATAAACATTTACCTTTATTTAGTGATAAGCCCATGGCCGGGAATCTTATGGGTATTTATATTTGGCTGTGGCAGTCTTGTAATTATTTAATAAGGCACACTAAAGATAAGGTTATCATGATATAAGTGCCTGTAATCCCTCTGGGGTGTAATTGCCTCATGATAACCTCATCCCTTGAAGTTGTCTCTATTGCTAATATGAAAAATGTTTGTTTTCAGTGGGAACATATATTTTGTGATGGGACAGCATTAAACTGTCAGATCAAAAAGTTAAATAGCATTTGGAATGAGCAGAAGGGTTCAGATGGATTAACTCAGCCCTTATAGATGGTTGACCAGACGAACTGAGAAAAAATCCAAAACCATTTAAAATGAGCCAGGTTTTAAGTCTGGAAGCATCTGAAGAGAAATAGCTGTTTTCCCAGAAACATGCTTTAGATTTCTTAGACTCTACTAATGAATCTTGGGATTCATGAGAATCAGGAAATATGTTTCAAAAGACATAGCTGTGGGGTTTTTTTCTGAGGGGTTGGTTTGGTTGTTTTTTTTTTTTTTTTTTTTTTTGTAATGGTAACATCTGTATCTTTTCTTCGAAATTCAGCATTTTGACTAGTAGATCGCCCGTTCCGTAACACGGCATTGTGTATGGCATTGTAAATCATGAGATAAGCATTAATAAAATGCACATGCTTCACAAATAGGTCTTGGAGGACATCTGTTATACTTGTTGCTACAAGGAATTTTCAAAACACTGAAGTACATTAACTCCCATGAAATGTACCACCTGAAGTAACTAGATGAGTCTGTCATGAGGACTCCAAAATATATAACTAGCACTTTCCTCAAGACTAGAGAAGTGTATGGACAAGAATACTCCTTGGACAGGCAGAGAAATACTGTTCCTGAAGGACACAAGTCCAGGTCAGGGACTCTGCTTTTCTCTTGCTTCAGGCATCAGCTGACATAAAATTGCAACTCTGAGCAGTTGCTCACAGACGAGTGTATGACAGGCGTGCACATTTTGTGTCCCATTTTGCTTTCATGAGAAGCCCCGTGGCCTGCTTCTACAAGCTGCTATGTACATTCTCGTGACAAATTCACTGTGAGGTCCAGCAGACAGTCACCCCCTGCAGCTCCAGAGGCTGGAGGGACTGCGTGGAGAAACCTTTCCCATCACATGAAGGGTGTTACAAATGGGAGGTCAGCATGGCAGGCTCAATGTTTAGGTTTCTGCACTTTTTATAGGCTCTGGCTAGTTGTGTGCCTGAAGATGGAAAATATTTGGAAGTAAACCAAAAAATTCAAAACTAACCTTATATTTCCTTGGGATTTTTGGCATCAGTGGCTCTTTTGGCTGTGTCTGAGTGGAATAAGCTGTGTCTTTGAGTTTAGTACATTATAGAGTAACATATTACACTTCTCTATATTTTGTGCCTGGGAATTTCACCTCATCCATCTTTCACAATGTTCAGCAGAGACTTTTAAAAATCCCTGAGCCAGCTTTACGCAATTAATTGGAGACAGAGCCAAACCCTAGATCCTGATTTCAAACCTAAATCCTTGTTCCGCTTGAATCTGATGCTATGCCGGGCCTAAATTAAACACAGAATCAAAACACTCAACATCTAACCAAATTTGAGTTTAAATGTTATTTGTTTGGCTAAGACTGAATATCCTAAAGTGCAAATTCTGGCCATTCAATACCTACCCTTGAAACAAATCTTAAACTCAATAGTAATAGAACTGGTGAGGAAAAAATGGCATACTTTAAAATATTTCATCTCAATTAAAGCTAGATCTCATTTAAATTTTTAAAGCATTGAAGCATTTGAAGTTATATTTCATTTGAAGGTTTAACTATTATTTTGGTTTGGTCATTAGTTAAAAACTCTTCAAATATCTCATATGCGTATCTGGATCCCTTGATCTTCCCTCTTTCCAGTTGTTGAAGTGTTGACCACAATCTAGTTATTTTCTATTTCCTTAGAAGAACTAGGCAGCTTCTGTTTACACAGAAATGTATGTCTCAGGAAAATATATGGGTGATAATTTGTTTTTTATTCTATATTACATAATCATCTTTACGTTAATTATATAGATATGTTTATATTATTTATATATACATATTATGCTATTTAAAAATAGTAATGAGAGTTTACTATAATTTTTATCCATTTTTTTCATATTTCCATTTTAGTTGTATTATTCTAAGTCAAAACATTAACAGCCCGTGTTAGATCATAGCTTTCATTTTTCCATCTTAGTGTAAGTCACACTCAAATTTTTAGGCAGAAGGGCATGAGACCTATAATTACTCTAAAACTAATTAACTGTTTCTCAAAGTGGGACAGTGACGTTTGGGCAGGGTCCCTTGAGTACTAGTGTTGCTTTGGAGCCCTCTCCTGGAAGCTATATTTGTGAATTAGGAAGCAGTTCATGAGTTGTTTTTCATTTGGAACTTGCTTTAAGAGTATGAATTGGAAAGTTTACAGCTGTCTAAATAGTGGAATAAAAGGTTTTTTTCCTCAAGTTTGACTGTTTTCTTATCTCTTTATAATTAAAAGTGGGAAGCCAGTGGTAAAGTCATGACTGTTAATGATGTTGACTATATAGTTCCTTTCTTGATGCTTGGCCCACTTCTCTCAAGTGTCCTGATCTGCCCACAGAGACTCCAGAAATCTCAATTCTGGTAGATGTTTTAGCCTGATTCATTTCAATTCTAACTCTGATATCCAGACTTCCAAGACGCTAAAGAAAGCAGCTCATTTTATAACCTTTTTCATCTAGTATTTCCAGGATTTGTTTTACTATGTTTCATCCTACTTGATTGTTTCTGTAACTGATGAAGTAATGTATGACTGTTTTACCATAGGCTTAAAATTCATTCTGTATACACAAGATTTATTACTGGTAGCAGTTTACTCAGTGTTTAACCAACCGCCTGTTCCTTGATTGCACATTTTCTCACACATGAGAACAACAGGGATTTTGAAAGGCAAATAAATATAGTGAAACTTTAAAAAAAACTCCTGCACGACATTCACCTTTCAGTGATAGCTAAAGAATTTGTGATTTATCTTTCTTTCTAAGCTAAACCAGAAATACCTGCAAAATTCACCAAACTTTCGGATTTCAAATTAACAATTCTTGAGGCTTCCAGAAAGAGAAGATTTGTGAGATCATGTGGAGAGGATGTAATCAATCCTGTCATCTTCTTCTGTGTCATTACCATGTACAGAGTAGCCATCGTGCTGTTTCTGCATCTCTCCAGTCATAATGCCTGTTTATACTCTGTCATAGCATCTCTTTCCAATGTCATGGAAAACAGGGGAGGGTTAATTATTTTATCCATTTTCTGACTATCTTCAAGTCAAAATTGAGCAGAAACATAGCTCTCATCAGGAAAATATGAACTGATTAGTGTTCCATCTGTGGCACGCCTTGACTGCCAATGGATTTTTTAATTATATTAAAATGATGGACTTTGTACTTTGATATGAGAAGTGAAATAGGAAGCTAGTTTCTAATAATTGCTTTAAAATGTACTTTGGAGGAAATATGGAAATATTAGCATTACCAGTAATACAATCTGAATGAGCTAAATGGGAGGTGTAATGAGAAGTTCAGGGCAGGATGGAGCAGGCAGAAGATTGAAAATGTCATTGTGTACTGGCTGAGGTATCATTTCCCAAACGATACTTCAGCCTGCCCCTGCTGTATCTGAATACCAAATGAACGGCTCAGCAGTGAGTCTGTGCTGATACTGATTTGCTCATTGCCATTGCTCCTACTGATGCACGGCTGTATCCCTGATACGTGTTTACAGATGATATCCACAGTATAATTACATTAACGTCTAAATTAAAATTGACTTTTCCATGTTTGTTCTACCTTCCAAGAGTGTTCTTTGCTCCTAGCTTTCATGTTGGACCTCCACTGCAATGCACAGTACATAGCCTCTGTTGTATTGTTCTAAACAGCCACAGTCACTGAAAAAATCCAGCTTAATTAGCATTTTTGACAATATGCTACAGTAAGAAAAAGGAAGAACTATTTGTTGATCTTCGCGATTAAGTCCTCCAGCCTTAGGACAAATGCTGTTCATCTGAGAGCCACAGGAGACTGCCTTGGCTGCACCTTCAGTATTTTCCCTTTCCAGCATTTTAGCTTTTTCAGATTTTACTTTTTATTTTAATAGATCTTGGCGAAAAAAAATTTTAAATGTGTATTTCTTTTCCTTCCTGTTCCTTACTATGATCTTTACTATAAGCAAAGTACTGCAATCAGCCAAAATTGTTTTAGCTTTCTAAAGAACACTATTCAGGAGACTAATTTGGAAAAACCAGGAGTGACTTGGGTATAGTTACAATGCAACACAATAAATAAAAATTAGGGTCAGACATCGAAGAACAAATGTGCGTAATTAGATGTATAAAACTAAGTTCCTAAGGATTTGACAGTTAGAAGATTTGTGCTGTTTGCATGTTTGTGGGTTGTATGTAGGTTTAAGTTCGTGAAAGTATCCTGTGTTACGTGAACTCAATAGTTTATCAGACGGAAAAGATTCTATGTGGGAGAAAACTACCATGAACATCAAACCTTGTGAGACAACGGATAAGCCATCTATAAGATAAGAAGCTGTAGGAAACTTGGTTTGTTAGCTTTGCTGCTCAGGAAAATACTTGTAATTTTTATAAACTGTTAAAGATCATAATCTTGCTATTTCTAGTCGTATGAATTTTCAATTTTCTGAAAACTGGGTTTCCTTGATTCCAATGAAAGCCAGATTTAAGACAAAATCAATGCTCTGAAATGGAGTTTAAGAAAAAGCTGCCTTAAAAAAACCTTACAACTACAACAGTTTTAGTATTTAATACCTCTAGTACCACTTCAAGTCTTATTACTTTGGATAAACAGAATGCATCTCCCAAGATTCTACTTTCTTTTTATTTATATATCATCTTCATTAAAATCCCAACCCCAAATTTTCTGGCAAAGTCTATATCCACTTTCAGAATTATTGACATCTTTAATACAGGTTTGCTTTTGTCAGCCTAAAATTTAAAATCCATTACTTTTTCAGAGGAATATTTGAAATTGCAATAACTAATTGACACAAAAACAAGACATATATAGCATCTAGCTTCAAATGCCAAGAGAAAACTTCAACACACCGTAGAGGTCCCAAATTTTCTGTTCATTTTCTAAAAATGGATAGTGAGAAGTGCAGAACATAGACTGGTTTGTAGTGTTATTAGCCTTGGAGTCCCTATAGTCCTGACTGGCCCATAGCCAATCTGAAGCCCCAATTAGGCAAGCACAGAATTCCATTCATGCTTAAAATTCATAAAACATACAGTACATATGTTGGAACTCTACAAAAATAGTGTGGCTTACTTTTATTACACCCTGATCTCTTGTTTTCTACCTTCTATTGCTGTCACTTATTGCCTTTATGGATAAGTGACTTAATGATACTTTATCTGCAAACAGTTCTCTTGTGTCTTGTTTTATTTTTACTAACATAAACCTTTCTGCAACTGTGGCTTTCTGTTTTAGTGAACAATCCTACAGCATTGTCTCATTATATGACCTTGTAATGCTGAAAAATTGTAGGGGGGAAGATTGACTGTAAAAAGACTGTGAAGGTCCTGTTTCATTTTACAAACATGGTAAAATCCATATTAGTGATATTCTCTATTTTATTGCTTGCTCTAGTATCTATGTCATCACTGACATCAGTATTAAATGTGATTTGGGTGCTTCCATAGGGATTGTATTTCCTTAAGTAATACTAAAATCTGAAGAATCAGCAAAGAACCTTAAAAATATAATTACACATTGCAAAACAGACAAAATTATGGCATTGTGCATTTTCAGTAAGAGATTCAAAAACATATGTTGCGAGAAAACAATTGGGGATGTTGTTTCTTCCTTCGTTTAGGGTTTTCCTCTGAGGATGTGTCTCAGACCTTCATCAGGCTCTCCAGAAAGGCATGGGTATCCTGAGGGGCCCATGCCCTATCTGCCAGTTCTTTGCAGATATTCTGGATACCCAGGAGGGTAAAAATGACATGAGGTGCCTGCATTTAGGCAACTGAATTTCACCCTTGATGAAGCCCATTAACATGATTTGATCTTGGGTCAACATTCCTCAAATAAAATTATCTGAGCAAATGCCAGAAAATTGGCAACATGTAGCAGGAAGCCAAAAATGAAAAAAAAAAAAAAAAAAAAANAAAGAAAGAAAGAAACTCTCATACTGTCAACTCACAGTAGTCACTGAATGGAAAGAGAATTACGTGTAAGGAATATTTTGGAGAATGATGGTGAAAGGATACAATTAAAATATGCTTTTCAAATGTTGGTCTCAACATTTGAGAGTGTTGAGATTTTCAATCTATGCAGAAATTCTCTATGGAGTTAGTAAATTGATACCTTCTGAAAGAAAGCATTAGTCAAAGGAACTCTTTCTCATCTCTTGCATGTTATTGATGGAGCAGTTTACTCTAAGAAAAGTCTAGAAAACAGGGATAAAAGATTCTCAGAATATAGCCTAAGCTGCAAAACCATGAAAACAATACAAGATTTACAGGAAAAAGTGTTTAAATTATATAGAGTCAACAAAAATTCTCTTGGTGAAACAAATGCATGCATATCTCAGGCATAACAAACTGAAACTTAATTCAATTTTCAACCCTTTCAAAAATTAGCTGTAGGCAACCTTACCAATGAAGATATTACTTTAAAATGAATTGGCAAAATGGCATTTTTCTGACAGATATTCTTTTTTTAGCCTAAGTTAGTTTTTATGTAAATCTATAAGTAATTTGGGCTGACCGAAAGCCACAGTTTTTTGCATTAACTCAGGTGCAATCAAGTTAGCATTTCTGTTTCAAAGCATGAGAAAGAGTACTATTTTTGAAGGCAAAAGCCCTTAGCTATTTTTCAGCCAATCATACAATGTAAACATTTTTTCCAACTCATTAATATGACTTGGGAAAACAGATGAATATTTGTAAATAATTATTTCAACAGAAATTAATGAGTTCGCTGTTGCATATCTTTGTATATATTGCCTCACCAAATTAATTACATTTATTAATAATGTTTTTCTCTGGGGAGACTTATATCAACCACTGAAGTGATTTAGACTATGTTTGGTAGTAAGCGTTTCACAATTTTAAAAATATTGTTCCATATTTGAAGATGTTTTTACAAGGGTAACTACAGCTGTGACCGTCTTCTAGGAGGGTGATGAGGAATTTTTAAAATCTCAAAACCAACAAAATGTTCTATATTTGTAATTTTACCATTCACACCTCAAAATACAGATGAGAATCTTGAGAAAGGAACATCAAACAGAAAGATTTCTAGGTACTGACAAGATACTCATCTGTTGTCATAGGTTGCTGTGTTGGAGTTATGTTACTAGTGCAATGTAAATTAATTTCTCGCAGATTAAATAATCCTGTATCTCTAGTAAAATTGATAAGAAAGCTAGAATAGGCACTCCAGAGATATCCCATTTTTCATTACAAGCTAAAATTAAACCTTTTTATATGTGTGTACAGCTACAAATGCACCTACATTCTGTGTGTGTGTGATAGCATGAGTACATGTTTGTGACTGTGCGATGCCATATGTATGGCACATATATGAACGGAACACTGAAAACAAAATTGTATTAAAGAATCGTTATAAGAAGTACTATCCAAAGAAAGAGCTTTCATGTTTCAGACATGAAAGATGTTCACAAGAGGGTGATTGTAACCCTAATGCACCATTTCACCTAATTACTATAAATGATTGTAATCCTAATGCATCATTTCTCAATTGCTGTTCTGAGGAGTTGGGAGAAGAGCTTCATTCCTGAAGTACGAGCTTGCTGAAAGGGCATAAACCCACTGCTATGAGCAACGACTGAAAATAACACTGAAGTTTTTAGAGGGGAATCAACAGCACAGCTTATATTTGTAGTGATATTAATGGATAGTGAAAATTTGTGTGAAGATTTTATTTACTATTGTGCCCATTTTATTCTACTCGTGCCCTGGGCGAACTGTTAAAAAGAGATAAAATAGCGGGCGCTCAACCCCAAACTGACCATCTCAAAGCATCATTTCATAGACAGAAAAACTAAATTATAGAGAAGACGAGGGATTTTTTTCAGAAATGGTGAGTGACCACATCTCAGATGAAGTCACTGGGATCCCTGGACACTCACCTTTCAGGAACTGTAAGTCACCCGTGGGTACGGAAGAAGTCAGTGCCCAGACCAAAAATAGAAAACACTTTTCTTGTGTTGCAGGTTTACATTAAAATCACGTGTCCCTTCCTTGTATTTATCTGCCAAACCACTACAGTAGCGATTTCTCGTTATAATGTCTTAAATTACAGAGTAAACCAGAACTGGATCATTTTGGTTTTGCTAAATGGTTTTTATATAGATTGGCAGATTGGACAGACAATTCATGTCCTCTTTAGATGGAACCTGCTTTTTTCAGAGTTCCTGTGGATGCTACATTTAAGGTTGCTAATTGACCCAAAGGACACTTATTTTGAACAAAAATATATATAAGATCAATTAAGCTTTTTTGTGTCTATTTCACTTGTTTATATAGCAAGGGGGTTATTTCAGGTTAAAATATATTTCTTTCAACAAATTCAGAGATTCTCGCTAGGAAAATAATGCTATCATAGCTAAAAGAAGAGCTTCCGATAAACATAGCTAAGATTCAAATGGAGACAAATGAGTTTAAAATATGGAAAGTGGTGGCAGACATATCACAGTTTTACTAACATTATTCAAAAATATTGTTGGTTTTGTATGCAATCCACTGTACAGCTCTCAATGAATATGCCATCCACCTACTCCTGAGAATATTCATGACACTGCTGCTAGACTGTATAAAGTCACTGTCACTAAACTACAAAGGGGAACAAAGAAGGTTGACATTCTCACATGCAGCTCTGCAAATCACATCGTATTTGACATAGACTTCAGCTGATACAATCATTTATACTTTGAGTCCAACACAGTATTTAACTCTTTCCTCACCTGATAGGATATTTATAGTTATTGTGCCTTCAGTGCATTTCTAAAAGTATTTACCCGGCAAATACCAACTGCTCAAATACCAATACCAATCACTCAAATGAGCCATTTCAGATCTTATGCATAGACAGAATATACAAAGCCCGAGAAGGACGACAGCAGAGTAACCTTTTATTTTGAAATTAGAATAATGATGCAGCCTTATATCATGAGGTTATAAGACCCTGACATTACGGTGCATTTTAATAGGCACTCTAATAATGAAGCATCTAGTAAGACCCTTTTCTTAGAGTCATTTTACCTAGAGCTTCTTCCAAGCAGATCTTAGTCTTTGTGCCAAGTAGATCCTTGTTGGCATGGGCAGGCTATACAGAAGATCCCCCAGTGTAGAAGTAAAGGCTTGTAGAGCACAGGGTGTGGAGGGAGGGGGAGACGGTGTGATTGAAGCCCCCCCTGCTAATGGGCACCTTGCAAATCCTTATTGGTGTAAACAAAGTTCTAGTGGATGATAGTAACCTTTCACTGAACTCTTTCTCTCAAGCAAACTCTTTTCTCTTTTTTTTTGGTTTGTTTGTTTGCTTTGTTCAGATTTAATTAAGATTTAACTACAGTGTCAAATACAGGCATGGGAATTAATTATACCTTGAAAAAAACCTATGTTTTGCATAGGTTTTCAGGTAGCATTTAGGTAGACTCTGACTATTTAAATGCCGTAGCTATATTTAAATGGGAATACTAATGAGGAAATGTATGTCTCCCTTGAAATTAGAGTTTTCAGTTTGCCTTTGCCTACAGTTCAGAATACTGGTAATAATTGAAAAAACTTCTCCACCTGAAAAAAAACCAACCAAACAAAAAAACCAGCACACTAATCACTGATCTGGAATGCAGCTACCTGAGTTGAAGTGAATTAGTCACAGCTTTGGGGAACTAAAGTTGTCTTGCATGATCTTCCAACCTCTCTCTGAAATTTAACTCTAACATTACCAGTAGGACAACTGAGAGATATCTCTCATCTTTGAAACTCATGAAATGTTTATCAGAATATAGCACACGTGTATTTAGATTAGCCTATTCATGGGTTCTCATCATCCTTGTGAAAATGATACAAAATCTCTGAATGTAGCATTAGTACTAATGTTTGGTCATCCAGTATAGTCTTAAAAATAGTTGTATATCAGCAAACTTTCATGTGAAGGCAATAGAAGTAAAGAAAGTCAATGCATAAGAAAACAGAACTACTGTAAAGAATGTGAATTCCCAAGCTCTGAGTCTGCGAGAGAAACAGATCTTTTTGAAGAGCCAGAGAGAAGTAGGAAGAAAAGGCGATTCATGCAGTCTTGTCTTGACTGCAGAATAAGTCTGTAGCTTAGAATCTGTGCATAAGAAGTCTCTCCAGAAAACATTTTCTTGCATGCTACTGACCAAAGTGCCGCAGTCAATCAGATGCAAAAAAAACCCCCCTGGATTGGTAGAGGCAGAATATTTTAAATCAACTGAGCATCAAATGAGACACAGTACAATATGGCTTTAATTTGCAGAGAATTTCAGAGATTATTACTTTATTGTTTTCAAAAATGTTTTTTCTTTTGCATATCCAAAAAAAAAAGGAATAAATTACCATCTGACAAATAATAGGAAAAAGTCTCTAATATAATTTATTCTTGAGAAATATCAATCCAGGAAACATCTAATGACAAAAGATCCGGTCTTCAGCTGTGTAAGCTGGTCATTGAAGATTTGGGACCTCATTGTGCCCCATTAATCACATGCCCTAACCTGTTTTCCAACCTGGTAACGGGCTTTTTTCCAGCAAAGAGCAAGTAAGAAAGATTTTATTATATATGTCTGCTTTTAAAGACTATTTGAAAAACATTTGTGTTTCAGTAGGAAACTTAGGACAGGGACAGGATTCATCCCACTTAACTCTTAAGCACTTAACTGGGACAGCTGGAGTTGTATCCAGTTATCCAAGGTTCCATGAAAGAGATAGGCACCTCCAGAGGGAAATTCAGTTGACTTAGGATCTCTTTCTATAATTCCACTGTTATCATAATGTTTTTAAACATTGCATAGTATTTATGTCTGTTTGCATAAATTGCCCGAATTGTTCTCTATCAAGTTGGGTACCAAGCCCTCATTCTTGTAAACTGGTCTGAAGCCTGAGAAAAACAGAATGAGTATTGATGACTTTTCAGAGTTTTAAAAAGAAATGAGATATGACTTCTTTTTTAAACAAATATTAGAAAGACTGAAAGTTTTAAAATAAAATATAGGATCTTAAAGTCTGGGAGGAGTATAAAGGGGATTTTTTAACAGCAAAACATAAGAAAAATGGAAGAAATGAACAATCATCTGCTGTCTGGAAAACAGAAGTTGCTATTACTGCCACAAGGAAGTAAAGAAATCAGTGGCCTTTTGTCTTTTATTTTCTTTCTTGTTATAGCAAGGAAAAATCTAAGACTAAAAATTTAAGTCTCTCATGTATAGTAATAAGATTTAGAGATTTTTCTTTCCTTTTTCCACTTTGTCAGCCCAATCTAAACTTCAGAAAGTCTGACGAAAATTACTTGTATTCACATCTTTTAAAACAGTGTTAAACAAAAAAAGTCATCCTTTCTCCTTCTGGTAAAGTAACTAGTGTGTTTGGGCATTCTGTTTTTCCTGTTCAATTTGCTTCCACATATATTTTTGTCCATATTCTGGAAATAATTAAGAGTCCTTGGAACCCTTTGAATGTCAGGTTAAAATCCCTGGGACACCATCTTCCCAGTAAGCAGTGTAAGTAAATTACAGGGCTCAGTATGTGGTTTATGGTTAAAGATTCCCATAAAACAGCCTGCAGCTTCTTGCTTCAGAAACAGTCAGGTTTTTTGTGTGTTATTTAGTTTCACCTTCCAAATCATAGGAAGAGAACTGGAACTATGGCAAAATTACTGTTTTGGTTTTTGAGTGCTTTTTTTGTGTCTGTGTGTGTGTTTTTTTGTTTGTTTTTTGTTGTTGTTGGCTGGTTGGTTTAGTTTGGTTTTTTGTTTGGTTTGAGTTTCATGGCTTTTTGTTGGTGTTTTTTTTCTCATATTACAATATATCTTGCTAATCAATTAATTGGTAGTGTACAGACACAATTGCCTCTTTCTGTGTCAATGCTCTGATAAAGCCAGCACATACAAACACCAGTCATGCTGTCTAGGTCAGGGGGGACAAGTGAGTCACACATCAAGGTAGGTTAACAACATCTCTTTTTAAAAAAAGTCTTCAAAATAAAATAAAAAATAAATAGCTGAGTTAACAAAGCTACAGAGTTTTGCTGGGGATCATGGAGAGTGAGCAACTGATGTCAGTTGTTATTTATGTTACAAGGTGTTAGTGAACCGGAGGCATGGACGCCTTGTGAAATTAAAGTCATTGATGATGACATAACCATCATCTTTTGTAGGATGTACTGTACCTAACAAAAGTGAAGGTCTGTTTTCCGTACTTAAGCAACATATCAAAAGATACGTGGCATAAGCTATTCAGGAGCAAGCACCCTTAAAGGGTAAGTGTATTTTTTTTACACTAATAGTTCAGTCAGTCTTGTCTGAGTAACAAAAGGTGTGAGGATAGACACAGAATGTGAGGTACCCACTGCTGTGTAAAGACAACGAAAAAGAAAACCAAGCAAAACCCCATGGGACTCCAACTGGTTCTTAGGCTTTTATTGTAGTTCTACATGAGCATCTGCAGTTTGCTAAAACTAATCAGATGTTAGAGGGGCATCTGCAGTTCATGGAGAACCCCTAGAAGTTCAATGGAGCTTATTTCCTCGTGCTTGTTCCTAACCTAACATTTGTGGGTTGGAGTGTTTACACTTTATTTCAGTGTGGCATTTGAACATGATTTCATAAGAAAATGAGTCTTGGGACACTATCATGCCTGTGTGTTTGAAAGTGTTGACAGATTTAAACAAAATTTGACAGACAAAAGTTTCAGATGTATTAGGTTTCTGTAAGTTTCATAAAAACTTGGTTAGATGGAGGAGGGAGACTTTTGGGCATGATTTACTTGCCTGAGCATGGACTGTACTAATATTTGTGCTATCCTAGAGTTTCCTGCCTAGCCTCCAGCTACCATAACAGAAGGGCCCTCTCTGACTGTATCGGGTATAAGGCTATCCCAGAAAGCATTAGATGCCCGTGTTTAGGCATACTCTGTAAATCTCCAACACAACTTTCCAAACTGATGCAAAACCAGCATTATAACTCAAGTTTTATTAAAAACTAGAGAATCTACACAGAACAGACTGCTTAGAAGTGCTCCAACTACCCAGAAAACTTCTGGTTAGAATTTGCAGCTGCCTAGTTTTAACATCTATAGGAAAACCTGCTTCCAGCTTTATGTAGAACTTTTGTAAGAAGATTAATAAATTTAAAAATATTTTCTGGTTTACGAAACAGGATTATCAAATATCACAAAATTTCCAAGTTCAAAAATATATCTTGGGACTTTCCCATAAAAAAAGCTGATATTAATTTACTTTCAATTTATTGCATACAACTCTTCATTAAGCTACTTTTTGCTTTTAACTAGCTAAATTTCTTCAATGCGACTTCTTTTTGGTTTTGTTGTTTGTTCAGGTTTTTTTTTTTAATATGTCATTTACAGGAAGCTGGCTACTTTTATATTTTTGAGTCGAGACTGCCTTGCTTAAGGACCACTTTTTGTACATTGGTCTAAACACAAACCCCCACACATATGTATATAAGGAGTGAAGTTTGCTGGGAAGCCTGACAACATGGATTCATTCAAGAAGAAGGTCAGTTTTTGCCATAGGATGCATCATGAAGATTTCTTATAGACAAGTCCCTCTATTCTAAGTAGAATTAAAATCCTCTTGCATAAAGCTGTCCAATACAGGACATTTTAATAAATATGATGGAACTTTTCCAATTTTTGCAGCATTCTGTAAGATGTGGTGGTTTTTAATAAAGCAGAAAAATAAATACTCTAGAAAAAGGTTTAAATGAGAAGATTTAGGGGGGAGGGAGTTTCTAAATTAGTATTATTTATAAAATATTTATTACATGTTTATTCCATTATGTGGCTGTTACTGCAACAGTTCTATGGAGACGCTCCAGCATCAATTTGTGCCACAGCACAGAGATTTTATACTGGTTTTACTCTGATGCAGAGAACACCTTTGGCGTTGCTAGCACCTTCGAGAAAATGCAACAAAATTTTGCTGAAATGCAAGGCCCTGAGGAAACTCGGGTCACACTTAGTAAATAGAGTTTTCTTCAAATCTGATGACTAAATTTTCCTCAACGGAGTATTTACACATAGGTTCTCTGTTGTATGTTTTTCTATATGACAATAAGAATATAAAAAGGTTTTTTTCTTCTGGGAAATTTAATGTGCGCTGTACCAGACATATAGGCTTTGGTCAAGACATTCATAGTAGTGATTTTTCATGCTTTCTAGAGGTTGCTTTTGTTCTGGGTACAAGAAAGGGGATGTTTTCCTTGCATGTTTCAATGTTCATGCAGCTGCTTTTAGGAAAAAGGGGAAAGAATAGGATGAGTCCTACCTGGAATTCAATGAAAAAGCAGGCAAACATGGGAACCTAAAGCAGACTGATGATAATGTGACAGATTTAAGACTAAAAGACACTCTATTCACTTTTTAATCCTTTGAAGTTCCTCAGATATGCAGATTGCATTGGCACCCACACTGACACCACTGAATTTCAAGAGAGGTGTGCTTGCAATTCACATTGCTTTTTGTTTTTGTTCACAGCAACAAAGCAGACAGGGCAGAGGGCCACTCTCTCATGCTTGCAAACCAGATGAAGTCAGTAGATTTAATTTTAGGCTTACCAATCCCTTCAATATTTATAAGGCTGGCACAAGTTAGGGCAAGTTAAAGAAAAAGAGATAGAGTGGAAATTTGTCCATCAAGCTGAGCTGGAAAGAGTGTTATTACGTAATCTGTATCTTAAGGGAGAGGACAAGGTCTTAGTGCAGTCATATCCCGGAATTCTTGCAGAGTGATAATGCTGTGAGAAGAAGCAAGATTTATTAACAGGACCTGTGAAAGCTGGTCTCTTTCCAGTTCTCCATACTTTAATCTTCTGTCTATTAACTGCTGCAAATGCTACCTTGGCATATATTACAGCCACATATTAATTTCTCATTTTCTCTCTAATAGCACCCCCAATGGGATATAATACAATATTGCTGTTTTACCTGGCTGTGACATATGACCAGGTAGATCATACCCTTCAGTTGCCTGAAATTCCCAAAAAGGTTGAGGAAAATAACATCAATCATTCATTGCTAAAGTATCCATGAAGAGGAAGCAGATTGGCTTGTTACACTGGATTACTTCTAGCTTAGTAAAGAACAAAAAAAAGTACCTCAAGGATTCAGATTTGGTCTTTTTAGTTCTGCTTTGTGCACAACATCTCCTTTGTGAGCTGGCAAATGACACCGTTACTGGAAAAAATCACATGCTATACAACTTGATCTTAATGAAGCACAGATTTGTGGTGAAGCAGTGAATTGTACAGCTAAAAGACAAAACAATATGACTTTCTTGGATCACCTAATGAACTAGAGTCTTTCCTCACTTATTTACAGAGCAAGATGAAGCCAGAACTGAATAAATTTTCTAGATATTAGTAATTTTAAAAAATAAAGCAATTTTATTTTTTTTACCTCTAAATCTTTTCATTGAGTGAAACTTTCAGGCAATATTGGTATCGATTCAGCATTTCACTCAACTGATCTCTTCCTTTGACAGGTTAAAATTAGACAGGCATTTCTTGGATACTCTCTGAGTGCACTGTGCTTACGAAAAGAAAGTTACAGTTGCACACTCATTGAAGGGAAAGGTGCTAGGTGTCATAAGAACATTCACATGCCTATTTTGAATGTCTACTATTATTCATAATAAATACGACAGGATTCAGATAATGCTGTCTAATTATGTAGCATAATGAAATGGTTTGAGTGAAGATTTGTGTCATACTGGTTTTTGATAATGATTTTAGACAGACATTGTTCAGACTTGACAGTGAAGAAGGATCCAAAATTGGTGTCTAGAGGCTAGAGATGATGATCAGGTATTTTCTGGGGAGCTTTGAAAAGCATAGATATATGTGTATACATCTATCTACATACTTACTTGTGTGCACACAAATATATACATATACATTGTCTTGCTCACCACATAGTATAGCAATTATGTGGACATGATAACATAAACGATATTATCCTTCAAGAAAGCAAGATATTTTTCATAAGGGATTTTTATGATCTATAATGTGTCTGATAGAGCTATCGACTAGTAAATCCCCTAATTCTATGGGCCTCCTGAGTAACATAAGTAATATTTTAAATATATTATTATGAATACTGTCAAAGTAAATATATATATAAAATTTGGAGAGACTTGAATATTCCATATCCTGTGTTGTATAGCTGTGACAGTTAAAGTATTCTAATCCTATTGAGGACTTGAGGTAATCAAAGCTTTTTATATTTTGGTTGTGCTCTTTACTGAGTCTGGTTTAGGATGATGTTTCAAACGAACAGATGAGGGCGTAGCAGGGAAAAATGACATGAAAGAAATCAGTAGAACTACATGGCTCGTGGAAGACAATGAGGGGTGCAAGAGTTATGAACAAAATTAAATAGCATCGACTCAATATCACTCCTGCTGTCTTTTTCCCTTGAAATTCCAGCATTTGTAGGATCATATATTTTTCATTCTAAAAGTTTCATTTTTAGCCGCTCAGAAATTCACAGAAGTTGTACCTTAGGAAAGCCTTCCACTTGGGTTCATCATCTTTATTTAATTTTCTCCTGAAGGCAAAGTCCATATTTTTTGCTATAGACATTCATTGCCTCAAACATAGAGGAGCAGCATTGCTAGACAATAAAAAAAAAAAAAAAAGCAAAAAGGATGATGATAATACCAACAAAATTACAAAAGTGTGCTTCGACATCATGGTGAAGAGAAAAACAGATGCACAAATACAAACTGAAATTCTCTAGTTTATGTTTAATCGCACTCTTTGGAAAGATATTAAACATCTATTACCCTAAAATTAATTAATTCATTATTAATAAATTAATAAGCAACATTTTGGTTAAAAGGAGGGAAGAAAGTAATTAATTCCACCAAGGTAAATTATTACTTTTTGATTTCAATAGCCTGGAGGAAACCTTTTAACCACAAGCCATTTCTTCTTTCTTTTCTATTACATTTGAGCATTTTATAATGAGCATTTATGTCTCCACAGCCAGCATACTAATATGGTCTCTATTGTTTTTTCCAAGTTAGTAATTAAAGACACAGATGTGTTTCTTAGATCAGTGATGGTTCACTCAAATGATTGTGTTGGGTTTGGGCTGAGTGGTCAAAGCCTGCTGACAGCCTGGGCAACCCTCCTCCCCCCAGCGCTGTTAGTTATCATTCAGAGAGCGGCAGCATGCCTTGGGGAAGTCAGCAGTCATGTCACTCCTGCGTGCCATGGTTAGGAGCACAACAGCTGTTTACCCCGTAATTCGTTGTATTAGTTCTGGCAGGCTTTTCAGGACTGAAAAGTAAAATTTATTTTTGTACTCTGTGCATCTGTAAGAATAGTGGGAGGATTCAGGATGGCACAGAGGGTCACTGAAGTCTCCATGTGGAATAGAGATGGGCTCGGGGTCAAACTCCAAGGCTTAGTTTGAATCTAAATTTTCCCCAGTGCTGAGTGCTCAAGACAATCGCTGTTGTGTAGATTAGAACATACAATAAAAACAAAAACTATGTTTTTTCTGTTGTTCAAATTACTATTTTCTCATTTTCTTCCTGTCTTCCTTCTGTTAATGGCTTTCTTTTCCAGCCTACTCCTTCACCTGCCCTTCAGGGTAGCTTTGCAATGCGGGGTAACTTTACACAAGTAGACTTTTCTATGAGATAGAGGTGAATATAGTGAATTCTAAACTTTCTTATTAGAAGTTTTGAATTTAACCGAGCATATGGAATTTTTTTGGGTGGCTAAAAAGATTAAGAGAAAGGCAGCAAAGAAATTAACAGAAGTGGAGATCTCCCTGAACTCAGGATAATGGAGAGTTCCCAGGATTCATGTAAATATTCTTCTAAGACTAAAAGCCACAAAAAAATTATTGCATAGAAAGCTTAGAAACTTCTTCTGATCAGAGAAAGATTGGTGTGATATGCTGCAACACCTTAGTTTTGCTACCAAGCTTTAAGTGAACTAGAAAAATTAACACAGGTTATCTTGTTATTCCAGTGTTGTGCTTTTAATACTCCAATTACTTCACTTTGTTAAAACCAAGGTCATAACTTTTGCCTCCCTTCCAAGTTATTAATATTGTGCTGGGAGAGAACAAAGAGATGGAAACAAAAGCTCAAATGAATACAGGTACACTACCACTTGGGAGTCATTGAGGGTGTTATTTCAGAAAAAATTGTATTCAACCCAAACCTATTTTATGAGTGATAAGGCAAAAATGTAAAACTCAGTACTATCTGAAATTAATAGATACTTCCTTTGGATTTACCATGATGACACAAATAAGAAATTAGATATTTTAAAAAGTATATTTTGTCACAATGAAATCTGTGTGAAAGAAAAATTAATTTATCTGAAGAAATAAAAGTATTCAAGTAACACTTGGACTTCTCATGTTTTCTTTAGGGCAACAAAGTTTGCTATGTGAGCATTTTTGCTTCTTATTTCAGTCCATCATTTTCACTCAGTGTCTTGCCACACCTATCCTGAAACTCTAGCTAAGGAAGATTGATATCCTTTTTAGAAAAGAAGATCCAGGTCCATGAAAATGCCTTTTATAATGAAGGTGTCTAGATTTTAATTAAACATGTATATTTTTATCTTTATGGCTCATGGATAAGCACAATTTTTCAGGCTCTACTGAGAAATAAACAAAATATATTGAATTTACTCTCATATACTGTTACAGATTTGGGCCTAAATGGCGATTCACCTAAACAGAGAACAGTTCTCTCATTTATTTCACATAGTGACAGATCTGCCTGTTGTGGAAAATTATCTTTGATTGCCGTGCTTTTTCTTCCAAAAGCACTTAAATTTTTTATATCTCTATTTAAACAAAAATTTACATGTCTTTAGGTGAAACCAAGGGCTAAATCAAATACAAGTGTGCATTTCAGTTTCTTTTTACAATGCCATGAGTGTGAATTTCTTATTTTAGGAAAAACGTATTTAGGACAGTCAGTATCAGCATGTTTACAATTCCAGAATAGAATTAACAGTCTACTGAATATGTTTGATAAACTCTGGCATGTGAATCCTGCTAGTGTGTTTAACAGCTTTGTGGCCTCTGGCCGGTCCAGCTTTGAGGAAGAAACCCAAACCCCACAACACTTACAAGTTTCACCAATCATTCATATCTGAGTTTAAGTTTCAAGTGGGTTGTCCTTGGCTGGCTGCCAGATGCCCACCTAGCTGCTCTCTCACTCTCCCTCCTCAACAGGGCAGGGGGAGAAAATAACATGAAAAATCTTGTGGGTCAGGATAAAGACAGGGAGATCGCCTACCAATTACTGTCATGGGCAAAACAGACTTGCCTTATTAATTTAATTTATTGCCACTTAAAATAGAAGAAAATAGTGAGAAATGAAAGACAAAATTTAAAACACTTTCCCCCATCCTTTGCTTCTTTTCTTCACTCCTTCATTCTCTGCTCCACTGCTTCCCTGAGCAGTGCCAGGACACAGGGAATTTCATGTCATAAGCTAGATCAGAAGGCAGATAATGTCTTCTAAACCACAGACCTACAGCACTCGGCTCAGAGAATTTCAAACTATTGACAAGCCTAAGAGTTCCACTTGAGCAGTCCTGAGACCAGCGATGCACATGCTCACAAATTTAGTAATTTCTGTATAGTTGTTTGAGTACGCCTGCTGGATAGTAGGCATCTGAGGCAGACGTTTTTATGAACCCCAAATACTTCCCTTTGTAAATTTGAGCTTATAACAAAAAATCTCTTCTAAAAGTTTTAAAATTGTGTTTAATTGATGACAGATTTTTTTAAGCTTTTTTTTTGTCTGGTTGATTTGGTTCATTGGTTTGTTTTTGTGGGGCATTGTGGGGACATTGAGTTTGAACAGTACTGTGAGGGCAGCTGAGGGAAAATGAACCCTATTTCAGTCAGACTCAATACAGGTATTTGTGGGGGTTTTTTATGACTGGTAACATTTAAAGGCGTATACGTTTTATTTATCCTTTGCTAGTACAAAATGGAATATTTTATGAACAAAAAGGAAATTCAGAAAAGGTACGTAAAGCTTTTTTTCCATTTCTGAATAGCATTACAGAGAGATGTTTACTTTTGTGAATGCCTCTCTTGTCATAAGGATGTACTTTTTCCCTTTTGGCTTCTCTTCAGTAGATATTCTGACTGGAATGTTAAGTTCGAGTAAGACAAACATATTTCCTTATCTGTATGTAAATGTTGGCAAGAAGTGTTCAATGAAATTAATAGCTTCTATCTCTCAGAGATGATTTACCTTTCATGTATTTAAATATGTAATCATTCTGAGTGATTACAGCATTTTTAAAATTGTTTAGACTATGAGTAAAATCATCTGTTATACTTACACTCCAAAATCTTCTCGTCCCTTAGGTAACAACGGGGTAAGGATTTCCAAAGAGACATCTCTTCTGGGAAACCTAAAAATAAAACAAAGCTGAACTAGGCAATATCTCACAGAACCACTTTTTCAACTGCTTGTGCTCATATTTTTTATTTTTCTTAGAAATTTGGAAAAGTACTAGGTTAGGCTCTTAGTCCATATGCAGCAAAGTGAATTCCTGATACTTCCTCTCACCTCCTTAGTGCCACAGTAAAAATAATAATAATGTTTATAAAGTATTATATCGATGAGTATTTAATAAACTCTCATCTTGGATAAACAGATAATATTTTTATTTAATATGTAATTTGCTTTTATCTGGGAAACAAGTCCTTCACATGACACTATTTTTGATAGATGATGAACATTATGGAGTTGATGAACTTTGGTGGTAAAGAATGCAAGAGAGAACCTGCATCAATGAACCTATAAGGCATAGACAACTACTGTAAAATACGTCTAACTTACAAAGAACTACAAAACATCTACTTCACTTAGCATCAAACAAGAGTGGCCATGAAGCATGGCTGAATATCCCATAACAAATTTAAACCTGCAATAAAAGACCAAAGTCACAACTCTAATGTATCACAGGAAGACGAAGTAGATGACAGTTTTCATTTATGTTCTATATCCCAACAAATGTGAAGAATTTGCTAACATATCTTCAGACTAACTGAGGAAGTAGACGATGCTCTACACTCAGATTTATATCATCTTCTAATATTTCTTGACTGTGACACCGATGTCCCATACTTTAAATCAAACCCCTTGACTTAGATTTGCCATCTGAAGACTGTCTTTGTACACTTTATTTCTTACCTCTTTTCATCCTTCTCATAAGCATATCAAACTCCATCTTGAACTCATTAAGATTTCTCTTATATAATTGAAACACTTACAGAATATCACTCTTCACATCATTAGAAATTGTCTTCCAATTTGTCATCAAAATATATTCACGACTAATTTATAATGGTTTTGATCTTGTGCTGCTGTTATTTTGTAACCTAAGTAGTTCATCTGTATCTTGGTATTTATCCTCCAAAATTGTTTGAAATGCCATCATATTCTCTTCATATGAGAAGCAAATCCATGGAAACCTGTAAACCTTTCTCTCCACAAAATAGAAAAAATGCACATCTTTTCACTTTGTACTATAAAATTTCATTCTCTTTTGCACTAGTCAACACTGTCATTTAATTTGTCCTACACAATGATCCTGTCATCTTCTGTATTAGCAGAAACTCCTAACCAGTATGGTCCAAAATTACAAAAACTCTCACCTATTTCCTTCTCTGTACCAATAAATAAATACCATGTATGAAAAAAATGTAGCCTCATTTATAGATGATTTTTGAAAACCAAGTCTTTTGCACAAATGTATCTTGTAATAAAGGATGAGAACTTGTTTATAGTGAATATCTTGTGAAATAAAATACATCAAAAGAACTGCTACTTCCACCTTCATTATTTAGAGGAATATTTATCAAATCTTTTCTACTCTGCATGTGACTTCTGTTAAACCATACTTCACAATAAAGATTTTGCACTACTTATTTTTAACTCTCATTTGGCTTCTACTTCTTTCATGTTTCATCTATGTTTTTGTAAAAAATTTTTAATTTTTATGTTGAACTCCCTTAGTTTAAGGTGTAGATAGCTCTGAAATTATCTAAAATTTAAAAAAAAGAAAAGTGCTTGAACATGTTGTTTACCTGTTGTTCAAAAATGGCCACTCTAAGGTGAGCTGCCCTGAGTACAACATTCAAGAAGAACCATTTAAGACTTGTCTTTCTTTGCTTGTAAAATTTCCTGACCTGATAGGCTACATACATATGGAATTCTGTACTTAATAGGCTTTACTTTCCTTCAGCTAAAAACTCCTTCAAATATATAGCAGCAATAAAGTGATAAAAAGTATTGCAGATTTCTCTTGCATTAAAACATATACATTTTGTTTATTTTCTTCATAACTTTTATTGCACAGCGTTGGGACTAGTAATACTATTTAACTAAATTTGTGTCTCCAGGTTACTGAAGTTCAAGATTTCTAAAGGCAATTCTGGTTCCTTTTATAACTTCTTTCTGAACCAAGAATTTCTGAGGTTTGTATTAGAAATATTAGATTGGAAGTGAATATGACAGTGCTAGATCAAGTGTCTTCTTGACAATAATGTTTCTGCAGTAGACTGAATAATACATAGTTAACTTATTTTGCATAGTCTGAAAAGTTATGCAAATCACATTAGTAAATTGCCTACAATTTTAGTTGTTTTGACAGAGAAGGTAAGTTGTCTTAGCTGGTACTGCACAAAATTGATATGCAGTTTGCTCACACAAAATTTTTACAATTATTTTAATTAAAAGATCTGGATCTTCCTTATTGAAAGGTATTTTCATATAAAATGTTTATACAGTTGGAAACTCCATGCTCTTAAGCAGCATGCTATCAGAGTATCAGAAAACTACTCAGCCAAACTATCTAAACCTTCTGCTACCTGGAAATCAGAGCAGTAGCAGGGATGGGAAATGCAGGCTTACAGTGTAGACCCATCTGCGGTGCGTTCAGAAGTCAGGCCAATGAGCTAAGCCCAACATAGCTATTTGCTCACACCCCAGCCCCAGTGGGACAGGAAGAGCAAAACAGAGTAAGTCAAGATAAAGAGAGTTCAATAAATGAAGGAAAGACGAAGGACAAAACTGTGCAGAGGTAGTCACCTCCATAAGCAGACTGACACTCGGGCAGCCTCCAAGCAATTTTTACCTACCTTGAAACCACCTCCCCTCAGTGTTTATTGCTGAGCATGACATTACATGGCATGGAATATTTTGGCCAACTTGGGACAGTTCTCCAAGTTGTGTCCCCTCTGAAATTTTGTCCACTCTTGGCCTACTCTCTGGGATGACAGTGTGAGAAAAGGGGAAAATCTTGTTGCTGTACAAGTACTGCTCAACAATAACCAAAACACCAATAGCTCATTAAGACTGTTTTAGACACATACCCAAAACACAGCACCCTATGGGCTCCCATGAAAAAATAATAACTACCTCTGAGCCCAACCTGGCATACAACCCCTCCTTACAACCTGGCTTACAACCCATCCTTACGACCTGGCTTATCTGTCTAGACACTTTCTACACAGAGAAAATAAAGCCCTGTAAACACACTGCATCTATACTTCTTTAGATCTCTTCTCAGACTGAGATGAAAAATATTCCTCGAAGAAAACCATGTCATCCATAGATACCTACTTTTCACAGGCCAGTTTGACAGCAAGCTAATCATTAGCCAGCATTGCACCCTCATGGCGAAAAAGGGCAATAGTATCTTGGGCTACTTGAGGAAGAAAGCTGTCAGCAGGTTGAGGGATGTGATCTGCTCAGCACTGCTGAAAAACATCTGTAGTGCTGTGCCCATTTCTGGGGTCCCCAGCACAAGAAAGACTTCAATTGACTGCAGTCCAGAGCTGGGCCCCTAATGTGGTTGAGGACTGAAGCATCTGCCAGATAAGGAGAGGTTGAGAATATGGAGACTGATACTGGGACTGTTTGAGAGCACTGAGAGTTCAGCCTGGACTCCTCTCAGTAGTGTCTGCTGATGGGACAAGTAGCAAGGAACACAGATTAAGAGATGAAATTCCATCTGTGCACTAGGAAATTTTTTTTTTTTTATTAAGAAGGCTGTTACAACTGGCACAAGTTGCCCAGAGATGTTGTGGAGTTTTCATCCATGAAGATATTCATAATCTCTCTGGACACAGTCCTGGTCAGCCAGCTTTAGTTGTCCTTGTTTGAGCAGAATGTTTGGACTACATGAGCTCAAGAGGTACCTACAAATCTAAATGACTGCCTGATTCTATAAATTCAGATATCAGAAGGAATTACCATAGACATGCAATTGCTGCTCAGAACAGTAATAGAGAATACAATTTTTTATTTCATAAATTAATATTAAAATTCAATGCTTACGTTGTTGTTGTTGTTGTTCTCTAAAATCAAATACTTTACAATAGTGTCTGAGCTATATTAGCTTAAGGTGTTAGAAAACTTGCTTTAGATTTGAGATATATTCTATGTGTAAATGATTTCTCTGTTTAAACAATCTGAAGTCAATTGCAAGTATGAAAAAAAAATACTTTAAAAAAAAAAAAAAAAGGAAGGCAAAATGAAAAGAAAGATGTTTACTTTTGTTAGCAAGGAGGAAAAGTGACCACAATAAATTGCAAAACATATTGTTAGAAATATCTCCTGCTACAACTCATTTAATGCTATTACATGTGGAAGAGAGAACCATAGGCTGAAATCACCTTCATTCTTGCTTACATAAAGAACTAGCTATTTTAAGTAGTGTTGAAATAAGCATAACCAACTGCCGTGCCAAGTATTACAGCAGTGAATTTGGCATATAGAGTTATTGCGTGCAATATATAATCTAACAAATTTCCAAACAAACATTCTGGAAACAATTACAAGTAAGCAAGCAACCCTGAGCAAAGACCATTGAAGTTTTAAATTGCATTTTGGTCACCCACGACCATTTGAAAAAATGTTCCACAGAATTTTTGTGCCTTGAGCAACAAAAAGGGAGTTTTGGCTGTATTTCCAAGTGAGAGTTTAATGTTGTGAATCATTAGGAAGCACACACATTAGTCTCAAAAATAATTGTTTGGTTTATAGTCACTTGAGGCTATAGTCTCAATCAGACCTCAGCTGTGGTGGGCTAGGAGAGCATACAATTCAGTATAAATACAGTTTGTTGATATATCACTGACAGAAGCATATGTTGCACCGTTAACTTCCAAAACAAGCTTGAGAAATTGTTACCAAAGAAGGAAAAATGCTATAGCATTTAAAAAATATATTTCAAGCTGCTTTGAAAATAATCTGGTAAATTCATAGACGCATACTTTAATTTTTCATATCCATGTGACTTAAAAATATTAATAAAATAATAAATATTTTAACAACAAATAATATTTGTCACAGGACCTAACCTAGTATTTTTAACCAGGGCAGGGCACATTCTTGGGAGGTCTAGAATTATGTCTATTCCTATTTATTCAACACACAGTCCTTCAAATATATGCAAGGTTATTAGTAGAAAAAAAATCCATAAAAATGTCTTTGTTGTTTTGAGTAGGCATATTTTCTTTCCTCTGTAGAAAGAGTTTGTCTGGTTTTTTAAGCCATCAGGCTCAAAAGACTCTGTGTTCATGGGAGACGTTGTGAAATTGTGACATAAAGAGGACCAAGAACTTTTAAATTGAATTTCAGGGCATAGAAAGAATCTTGTGTTCCTACATAAACTGAACAACTAATAAGCAATCATTTGTTAAGTTTTGGCATCTTCAGCAGCACAGTTCTGCAAGAAGCCTCTTTGCAAAACTAAAGTATCAATATTACTAACAATACTACTTTTAAATAAACACACCAGGCTTAGGAAAAAACCCAAACAAACAAATGAACAAAACCAATCTGGTAAAAGATCAAAAGATAATACTGTCAAAGCCATAACTGGTAGAATGATTTAAAATTATTAATCCAGTCCAAATCATGTTATAGCCACTGGGTTCCGTGTGAGTAGGACAAGGCAGCCATTTGTGCTATTGCGTTTCCTAATGATGAAAATCCCTCTCTGAATTAAGACTATCAGTGCGTCCCCCCGAGAATTTAGTAGTAGAAATGACCTTGGGGTGCTGTTGTAACTGTTATGCAGAAGGAAGGAGTTATTTTCTCTGTATGGATATTTTGTCTCTGGTAAAGTCGCAACTGATTTTTGTCTTAACAATAAATTTATAGCTGATTTCCATTAGAGGAACTTTCGAAATACCCCTGTCTGTTCCCACGATGAAAACAGAAAGACTAATATCAACCATATTCTACAATAACAATTCCCCAAAATTATTTGATTACTTCATGAATGGAATTAATTTTTAATCTACGATGTCTTGGAGAGGACATGTAGTTTTTTCCTTCTGAGATGCATCAACAAATGAGTGATTCTGGTTTTTTGACATTACACTTCAGTAAACCTGTCTTATCTGTATTAGTGTACCAAAACAGGAAACAGGGGAACACAAGAAAGGAAGAGAACATAGGAATGTCAAACCTGGTTCCTTTACAACAATCACTGGTAGCCACATTTACATTACATTACATTAATAGTTCACAAAGATTAAAACAGTAAATATTTCATATTCCATGCCTTACAGGCAACAAAATGTTTCCTAAAAATCTGCAGCAAAGCCAAGTATATTAAAAGGCATGACCATTAATAGGCACAGCTGTTAAGTCCACCGTTCTATGAGTATTTCACATCCTGTTATGACTATAAACCAACAGATAGTAACACAAAGTGTGATGCACTGTAAACAGATGGCATTAATTTGTTCTTTTTAAATTTCACCTTCGTATAGTAAAGACTAGGCATAATATATTTTCCCCCAAGTTTAAGAAATCTTGTGGAGTGAACTAGAAGTCAAAAAGGGTATCTGTTTTTAATGCAACAGTTGTGCTTATTTCTAAAACATTTCTTTAAAACTATACTTTATAAATAACAAACATGACTGGGTCACAAAACTGTAATATCATTCATTGTAATGCCAACAAGTTTTTTCACAGTTCTCCTCTTTCCTTTTCCGCTTTTATCTTGTTTACTTGTTCTTTTTCTGTATCATCAAGCCAAGGTTTTGGTTTTTGAATCTTAGCACTAAGAGAGGAAAGGAAACATGTACAGGACATTTAAATGATCTCCCCTTTACCATTATAACCTTGCCAAACACATCATTCTGTTGCTCCATTTGATACATGATTTGATGATACATTTGCAGCTAATTCAGTTTTTCAAGAACTAAAGGAGAGTTTGGAGTAAAAGGAGTCAGCTAGATAAACACAAAACGAAAATGGGATTGCTGAAGTAATATTTTTTTAAAAAAATACGTGTGCTTATATCTGCTTGTCCTGTATTCTAGCCATTAAGAAGAGAAGGTACAGGGAAAAAAAGTAGGAAGCTCTATGGCACTTGTAGAAAGTTGCGCCCCTCTTGAAGCACAGAATCCTCACTGGCAGTGCTTGAACACTTGTCCTAATGCTAACCCAAAGGTGACCCAGCAGTGGAGAAATATTCCCTTCTCAAAGTAGGAATGTCCTCAGTTCATCTCAGTGAGTGAAATGGCATAGAGGCCAGGTGAGGAGATGTTTTGGCTTTTTTTCAGGAGCTCTTATCCTTGCTCTGCAAGAAGAGCAGAAGTTTCTTCTCGTTTTCCATTCATTCAGCACAGTGGAAAGAAGTCTCTTGGTGCTTAATTATCCAGAATCCACTGATGCTGCTGTACATTGCCTGTGTTATTCTTGGCTGAAGGGAAGTCTCATTCACTCTTCTTTTCGAGGCCTTTCCTATTTCTAATTCTACAAGATAAGCATTTGAGGGTCTGCTGAAGGACAAAGCTTCAGGGTGCTCATTGTTCAGCAGCTGCTGGAAGCTGTTTGAAGTAAGGACATTCCTTTTTCTCTCATCATTTCTCTGGCATACATTTGGACCTTTTCATCAAACAACACTTTTTACATCTACGAATATTTATGAAGTAACAGTTCATCTTAATCATGCTGTAGTTTAACCCCATTTAAGAAAATATCTCACAAGGCTCCTCATGAGTATAGCAGAAACACTTGTGACAAATATTTCCTTCACTTCAGCAGTCACATACCAATGGCAATAAGCTACCTCATCAGATCTGCATTTCTTCAGTTTATAATGTTTTTATTGTGAATTGTTGTGCAGAGAACATGCATCTTGGGTGGAGCAGTGAGAGGGACCAATATATATATGCCTCAACATATGTCACAAATGAAGTGAAGAAAAAGAAATGCCCGCCAAAAACGAGCCTGCGAAGCCGAGTAGGGGGGAGGAGTTTGGGGACACACATAAAAGCACCTGGCTGCAGTGCCAGATGCTTCTGGGTTCTTTGTCTTCATTCTGGGTTCTTTGTCTCTTTGCCTTTGTCTTGGTCTTTTGCTTTGGATCGCTTGGAGGGTCAGCTTGGCCCCTTCTGCACCCACCTCCGCACCCTCCTCCCTGTGGTTCTGTTTCCCCGCCTGTGCTGGCTTCGCACCGCTGTGTCGATTCTGAGAAGTGCCTCGCAGCTTGTAGCCGCCGCCCGCAGCTGCCGCCTGCCCACAGCCTGCTTCGCCCTGCTGTGCCGGTCCCGGGAACTGCCTCGTGCCTTGCAGCCGCTGCCTGCCGCCTGCATTCAGCCACCGCTTCCCGCAGCCGGAGCCCCGTCGGAGCCACGCCGCCGCTGCCACTCGGAAATGGCGCCCAGCCTGCCACGGCAGCCACGCAAACGCCCCGCGCAGTTCGCGACACGCGCGCTCCGTCTGCCAGACACACAGCCGGGGTTCTGTGGTAACGCTGTCCCCTGTCTTCTGTTTCTCTCTGTTTTTCTTTTCTCTCTCTGCTCCCTTTTCTTGTTCCACACCCCACCTTTTGTAAGAACACTTAGTTGGTTTTCTTTTGTTTGTTTGTTTGCCTTTGGGTTTGTCTCTTTCATTTAATTTCAATAAATGGTTCTCAGATATAATATTGCCGGATTCGGGCTTGGTTCTTCGTTAGAAAAATCTATCAAAAGAACCCTTCCTGGTTTTCCCCTTTTATAGTGGAACAGGACAAGCAGTAAGCATGTTGTAAATACCATAATTTCCTGAAGCATAAATTCATTAATGAAACATAAGAAAATTGTTAAAAATACCAAGTTTTCCTACTTTCCTTTCTAATCAAAGAATTAGTTAAATGACTCCAGAAGACCAAAATGAAATTAAAAATTCTACAGGACTAAAAGCTGAGGTTTGATGGATGCATACCCAGTCCTGAACTCAAAAGATTTTTCTAAGTTCCCATAAAGGCAACTTGAATGGAAGTGGATGAACATCTATCCTCCTGGTAGCTTCAAAGGACCTGGGCTACTGTGTCAGGGACAATGAGTTCCAGTCTGCTCAGTGAGGGAGGATGGGCCAGAAGCCAAGGGTGATCCACCAAAGCGATGCCCACTCCAAGAAGCACCTGAGCATGATGGATAGAGAAGGGTGCCAGGCACAAGGTCCCACAGCAGAAACGGCAAGGTGAGAAACCAGGCTCAGGGTCTGCTCAGGAGAAGCAGAAGACAAGAATCAAACACTAACATTCCACCAGCATCACTAGGGCAGGGACTGATGGCCCTATCTGGGCTGAAATGGAGCCATGGCAGGGTGACACAGGAGACTCAGGTGAGGCTGGGCAGGGACAGTCAGTCCATAAGTGCTTTCACAGCGGATACTATGGCCTCGAGGCCTTAAATGGGATTTGAGGACTACACTAAGATGGAGTTGATTCAGCTGGAGTGGCAATTATGTGCTCGGTATGACTATTTTTAATTAATTGCTTTTCTTACTGTAATGATACTATAATGTGAATCATCTTTTAAATGTGGAGTTGCACATAAGTACCTAGAATAATTAATTTGAAACAGTCTATATAAACTTCAGTTGAGAATTTATCACAAGCCTTACTAAATTGTATTGTTAAAAAGCCACATGTGTACATCACAACCTTATGTCAAACACTGTTCCGTGAAACAGGGTTAAGATCTTGCACTGTTTGGGATATGGCCTGCCAGTCCATTATATTCTGTTATTTCCAGATACATTCCATCTGTTGAATGCTGCCATGGGTATCGTGCATAAGAAATTTGGCCCTATTTGCAATATTACACCTCGTAAGTGCACACAAGATAAAAGACTTGGGACTCTCTTATTTATCACTGCATGAGGCTATACCGGCTTACCTTGTCATCTCTTTGTATCAGGGATTGCTGGGACAAAGATCAATATAATCTCTTATTAGTGGTTCAAGAAGTAGGAGAAAAATGAATTCACCTTGACCTTTATAAAGAATTTGAACTCAGGACAGCTCTTTGCCTTTGCTGCTTTCAATGAAGGTACAGTGCAGTACACCTTCGTAGCTTTTGGAGTTTCTAACTGGAAATTACAGTCTGTGACATAACTTTGCCATATTATCGTTGACTTCCTTATCGCCAGACTATAAAAAATCAACATGGAGATACAGTTTTCAAAACATTCCCAGCTTTATGCTCTTCCACAGTGCACCATCTTGACCTTGAGCTATGTTTTCCTATGTGATCATGTAACAAAATGTTTTGGTATCCAAAGTGGATAACCTTTCATCAACATCTGTTTTTGTTATGATGTATAAAGTATATGACCTGACTAAGGAGTAGATTTTCTCCCGTTGCCATACTACTGTAGTGGTACAGAGCCCAAACAACAAAGCTTTATCAGTTCTCCTTGAATATTGGTTCCCATATTTGGGCCGTTTTTGTTCCTACACAGTTCTAAAGGATTCTTCTGAGACAGTGCGAGACGTGTGCTGTCTGGAAGTTTGGAAATGAATGAGAGTAAGTCTCCTATTAGGTCTGATGGACACTTTGTTTGCAGATGTTTGCTGCATGAAGCATCTCTTTGAATCACAGTTCAAGTGCTACTGAGTGTTTTTTCACCACTGGCTGCATGCTAAAAATCCTCAAGTCTTGTGTAGCTGTATTTTTAGCATTATTTATATGGAGGTAAATGTTTCATTTTAAAAATTACTAGGCTGGCCTAGTTGTCTTAACAGAGATAAAGCTATATACATGAAAGGTACTTCAGGAAGCTATCTGTGGATTTAGTAGTTATGAGTTTCTCAGAACAGGGTCAGCCATGATTTGCTGGAATTGTAAATGGTATTTGCAGTATATTTCCTCTTCAGCTTGGATGAAGATCATGTATGTAATGCACTATTAAAATACATTCACATCTTCTAGCCTAACATATTAAACAGTTAATTCCAGATTCTGATTGTCATTATAGTGGTCTGTGACTCAAACTGTTTCAAAATGACACACACCAATGTGGATTACCACCTTTTCTCTTGAGGAAATGTAGAACGGCTGGAAATCAAAAGCTCAAAATCAGAGTCTGCCTCTAAAATAGTGCAACATAGTTCTGTGTTGACACTGCATAAGGAAATTAAATTTGGACACTTTGCTCTAACATAATATTTTCTCAGACCTAGATTGTCTCTTTGGCTTTACTGGCGCAAAGCAAAATCCTCCCCATGGCAGCAAAAAAGGAGGAAAAAAAAAAGGAAACAAAGTTTCTGAGTTTGCATGGTGAAATGGGATAAAATCAAGGACAATTTTGGTCCACAATTTTACTGTCCTTGTAGTCAAATTATATATTTTGAGACTACTAAGCTCACGAGGTCATGAATCATTCCAGCAGTTCCTGAAAGTTATAATACGAATAATGGATATATTTATATTAAAAAACCCCAAACCTCTTTTGCTTGCATTTTACTTAGTAGTCCTTGTCATAAAAATTAAGAAACAAAAGTTCAATTAGTCAGCTCAATTACTCTATATAAATGTAAAGTGGTGCCAGACGTCAATTGCATTAGTCATTACTATTACAGATTTTTAAACAGTATTTTACTTTACTTTTCCTATTTAATTATGTTCTTACATGTTTTCATTCTCTTTTCTGGCAATTAATACCATGACATCTTGATCCTGGGCCTAAAGGGACAACAGATGAGTGTGGGCCTCCTTGTCTTGGTTCTCTCTCTGGGAGCAGCACTAGATCCCTTGTGGATCCCCTTGCAGAAGCAGTGCAATGCAATACGAATAAGGAGGACTTAGCACATTTCTCCTCTCTGTCTCCTCTCCTGCCATTCATCTTGGGGCAGAAAAGCCACGGTACTTCACTTCATTCTACATAAATATTTGCAGGCCTAACTGATATGAGTGGTGATCTATAAGGACACAGCTAGTCAATTTAAGTTAATTAAAATGCAAGATTAGAGGCGCATTTCTAATCTGTGCTTAAGAAAAATATTCCCAAAATGAAGCAAAATTCTGTGGACCTTACTATAGCTGAAAATTTTCTACCCACTTGAAAAATTAGTGTGTTCACATAACCTGTTCAATATGAATGTTCACGGCTGGTTTTACTCCTCCATTAAATGCTTTTACTTTGGACTTGTTTTAGAATGGGACTGTATCCACTCTGAAAAATTCTAGACATTTCCATGGACACATAGTTTTGTCATTTTGTTATTTCTGTTCATGGTTTGTCATAGAAAAGCACTGCAGGATAAAATATGGCCTGTCGTGCAATGTGTCTTTCCGCTTTTTTCATTGGTCTCTCTAGATTTGCACCATTTTTTTTGCCCACTGTAAACCCTGATGTTTCTTCTATTCTGCAATGAGGGCATCTCTAAGAAATTGCTTTTCTGTCTTTTACTTGCAACCAGGTGTTCTTGCTAATTGCTGCTAAGTGCAAAATTTTCATAACTGAGTCATTAGATTTCTCTAGACTTTTTAATGTAACGGGCTGTCATCAAACAAATGATATGAGATTAAACAGTCACAAGGCTTATAATTGAGTAATCTAAAAAATGTTCAAAATGATTTAATACCTTATATCAAATGTCTGACATAGTGATAAGTGAGGTATGAGACCTATCAACAGGAAGAAAAGAGATTAATTCATGACCAGTCAAATTACTGAGTGTCATTTAATATCCAATTAATCAAAGCTGTATCCTGGCACCTCAGTAAAATCTTACAACCTTCTCCTCACAGTCGATTAGTTTCCACAAGTCTTTATTGGATGTGGTTTAAACAAAGTTTAACATTGATGTTTCTGTGAAGCAAAGTACAGAGAAATTCACATCATTCACTTTTATCAGTCTTTTACACTACCTTGGAAATCTGCAGCCCTAAAGAAAGTGCAACGATTGAAGTGTGCCTGGTCTCTGCTCTGCATCTCAGGTGACCATTGAAAGAATTGTTTCTTCCTTCATTTCCCCTCTCGTGCAAACTGTTGTGCAAGACAATTTTCTGTTCCTATACACCCTAAGCTAATTTGAGTCTCTCTCCTGCTTTGTGCTGAATATATTTTCTGATTTTATGTCATGTAAATCTTTACCTGCTTATTAACATATCAACAAAATCCTGCTTAAAACATGTCCAAAACTCATTAGAATTAATCACAAACCTCTTGATTATTTCAGCCAGACAAATCTTAGCTTTTCAAGTTAGTTCATTCATTCAAGCCAGTCAAACTTAGTTTGCATCTTGAGTAGCACTACCTTTCGGTTTCATTCTCTCCAAAATATTTCTACTATCCATCCTGCAGCCAGCCTTACTAGACCACATATTTGAGCAAATATTTCACCAAAACTAAAATTTTTCATACATCAGTATACTACAATTCTGTGCTACTGCAGACAAATTAATACAAATCTTTTACGTACGTGCCTATCCTACTTCATGCTATGCTCTTTGGCTTTCTGCTTGACTTTTTTAGCATACAGGTTCCTGTACATAGACCTATACTTTCTGCACAGACTCTAGATCTCTTATGACTTTTCATTTTTCTTTCTTCCGTACAGGTCTTTATTTGTGTTCATCTATAATTGCTCAAAACTTCTCTGTTGTTATTTTCAATTGAAACACATCATGCTTGCACATTTTCCAGGCATTGAGAATAAATTTTTGTGTTCTGCATTTTTCTTCTTTTTTTTTGGAAAAGTAGGTCCTGCACGTCATCCACAACTGTTATTTCTAACATGTCTTGTACTGTGCCACTTGTGGATTCCCTTGCCTGCCAATATTGACCTGTTTTGAAAAGCTAGCTGCAGAAATAGCTGGTTAATGTTTAGTAGAGAAATTCCTATCTGTTCTGACTTTTAATTGAAAGCTGTTTTGGTTTCTTTAGGCAATCTCAGTAGAATAACTCTCTTTCCTTTTACGCTTCAGTCAAAATAATTTCAAATGCTGTCTTTTGTTTTTGGGAAATTCCATTAATTCCTTACTCTTTCATCATCCTGTTCACAGACTTTCTTTTTTTTTCCCAAGAAGTCTTTATTTTTTACCATCTTTTGCCATTCCAATTACTTTCACCTGTAGTATTTCCCCTCCTTCTAGTATTATGTAATGCCTGTAAATTGAAGCACGCTAAAGAAATCTTGGCATGTGTGAAATGTTTTCGCTATATAAAATTTTGTTTTAATAACTATTTAAAAAATATAATAGTTTGTTTCATTGTAATTGTTGCTGCTTTGATAATGTAATGCAAAGTATCATATATATGAGGCTGACAGTAAAAAAAAAAAATCATATGTTATTCCACCTTTTCTTTACAACTTTATCTCACAACTCTCTGTCACCCACAAATGTATGAATTTAAGATCAAGGGGTCACACTAATTCATTGAAATGATCAGTATCACCATGTACTTTTGCAATGCCTAACTGCATCAGAGCAGGTTCTGCCATGAATCATGTAATGGGTGAGGTTTGAAGGCACCACAATGCGTCATCTGGTCCAACCTCCCTGCTCAAGCAGGATCATCCTAGAGCACATTGCACAGGATTGCATCCAGACAATCCTTGATCAGAAAACATCTCTATGGAAAGAGTCCAAATACGACTTGAAAAATGTAGGGGACATCATCCTAGTCATACAAGGAGATTATTTCAGTTTCAGTCATTCCACATGAGGCAAAATATGTTGGATATTTGGCAGAGAAAAATATATGCTGGCAGCATTTCATGTTTCATGTTAGAAAAGAAAAATCAAAAGCATGTTTTTACCCGGTTCTGACAGTGGCTACTGAAAGACAAGTACTCTGTTAAGCAGTTCATGAGCAAAGGTCCCATCTCTCTTATCACTCCTGTCTTCTCACCCTCCCCATGCCCCTGACCCCTGCAAGCCATAGACAAAAACGCACGAGGCATGTCGCGAGATAAGTAATCTAGTGCAGAATGCAAGTAAATCTTTACATAGAAACACTGGTAGAGGTCCTCAGGCACTGAACCTCACTTACCAGTATTTGTTCTACTTTAAAGCAATGAAGGTAGAAAATGGTGTATAAAATCATAGAAATATATAATCCTTAAAGCTGGAACCGAACACCGCCATGTCAAGTAGATAACAGCACTAAGTGCCAAATCCAGTCATTTCTTGAGCACTTCCAGGGACAGTGACTCCACCACTCCCTCGGCCAGCCCTTTTCAATGTTAACCACCCTTTTGGTGAAAAAATTTTTCTTAATGTCCAACCTAAGCCTCCTCTAGCACAGCATGTGGCTCTCTCCTCTTGTCCTGTCACAGTTGCCTGGGAGAAGAGACTGACCCCCACCTGGCTACAACCTCCTTTCAGGTATTTATAGAGTGAGAACAGCACCCTTGAGTCTCCTCCAAGCTAGACACCCTCAGCTCCTTCAGCCTCTTCTCATAAGGCTTGTGCTGCAGACCCTTCACCAGCTCTGTTTCTGGACTTAATCCAGCACCTCAATGTCTTTCTTGAAGTGAGGTACTCAGAACTGGACACAGCACTTGAGGCGTGGCCTCACCAGTGCCAAGTACAGAGGGGCAATCACTTCCCTCCTCATGCTGGCCACACTATTTTTGACACAGGTCAGAATGCCCTTGGCCTTCTTGCTACCTGGGCACACTGCTGAGTCATGTTAGTCTAAGACTGATCTTCAGAGTACTAGTTTTCCCCTTCCACTTCAGCAGAACTTTAAAAGTTCTTTTTCTTTTTTGTGTCAGAGGCAATTTGTTTCTCTTTAGTGCCCCAAGCTGTCAAATGGCTTTACTTGTTTGAGATGTTTTGCAAGATTGCTGACTTAGGTAAACTGCCTCATTCTCCTGTCTAGCAGGGGTCAGCTGGTAGTCTCATACCCAAAAGCTGGGCATTGCTACCAGAGAATAGAGAAAGAATGTTTTCAGGACATCCTTATTAATCTCACAGCTTTTGCTGTGGTTACATTCCAGCAGCATTATGCTGTGAACTCCACAAAGACCTAGCTAAATACTATGAAATTGAGAGCAAGGCAGGCAACATGCAACATGAGATGTGGATCATCACTAACAATGATGAACATAAAGAAAAGGGTAGATTTTAGCCTGCAGATAGTAGGAAAATGGGTAATAAACAAGACAAACTGGAATTCTTGTTGACAAGAAAAATGTTACATGAATAGAGCCAGTGGAATCAATTGGGGGGGCTCATTCAGTTGTTATCCTAAAATCATGTAAGTTTTATAGGAAAAATGTAGCATGCAGAGGGCATAACAGATGGCATTACTTATGACAGACTTTCCCTATTGTAAAACTATGAATAGTTTGGGTGGTTGGATCCTAGAATAATTGCAGATTAGCACACTCATGAACATTGCCTGGAAAGGAAGATCTGTAGGAGTTTGTGACAGACCATATACTCATATGAAAACCATGATATATTCATTGTCTGTCCAGACTGTGCAGAAAGAAAAAAATGTATAATGGAGAACTCACATTTAGAGAAATGTTGAAGGTTTCAGGCAGGCAGTAGTAAAACAGCATTAAAGTATTTAAGTAATCATACAGGATAATTTTTTAACACAAAAGGTATTGTAAGATATTTGCATGGATCATGCTGCATTGAATTTCATCACAAGAGATAATGACGATGTAATAATCACTCAGCTAGAAATTGATGGTTGAATAGTGGTCAAAACTTCTATTCACTGTAAGCAAATAAAAGAAAATCAGCAGAAATAACAGAAACAGGCCATGATTCAAAGAAGGCAGATTCTCACATCTGAAGAAAATTAGGAATATAATTGATGCAGAGGAACACTTAAATGGAGAAGCATGAATAAGAAGTAGGAATTTTTCAATATGACTTCAAGACGAATTTCAAGTCATTTAACTTCAGTGCAGGCATGTTTTGCAGCAGAACTGGTGATCCAGGGCGGGTTTCCTGAGCCAGGGAAATGCCAGGGGAGTGCCAAGACCTGCCAGGAGTTGGCAGCTTACATAGGAGAAGCTGTCAAGCTGTGGGGCCAAGAGTGATTGGTGGCTGCCCCTCACTCCTACAGAGGCAGCCCTGGGGAGCACGAGCAACCAGGAGCACCATGACCAGAGTGAGCAAATGATGTGGCACATCAGCCAGGCAGGTTCACACAGCAGTCTGAGCAAGAGGGAGCCTCTTTGAAGGAGGTGCATTCTGCGGTCCAAGTGCAATGGGAGAGATTTTAAGTACATACAGCCCAGTAACTGGACACCAGTCTGTGACCATCTGCACAGGTCAAGGGCACTTCTGCAGTCTGAGGTCTGACCTTCAACTTCTTCCTTCAGCAGGTCTGGTTGGGTGGAGACATTGGCCACTGCCAGAATAGATGGTGTAAAGTTCCCTGAGGGAACACCAGCCTTTGATCTCAGACGAGTGCCCATCATCTTGCTATGATGGCCAGGTAGGATGACCTGTGCCAAAACCTTTCACTTGGGTCAGGGACACATGGAGGACCTGCAGATGGCTGAGCTGCAGGAGGTGGTGAGAAGACTGTAGCGACAGGGAAGCTGAGAAGGAATGAGATAGCAGCTTCCAACCTCATGGAACCTGCAGTTCCATGACCAAACATCCAAAAACTCGCCCACCAGCACATACAGAAGGGAGATAGGACAATAATCTGCAGAATGGAAACTTGCAATGGCAAGGACCTTCGGGAGGAAGAGACTTCCTCCCAAAGCCTGAGATGCCCTTGCAGACTCACTTCACTGCTCTGCAGAAAGGAAAGACTTATCACTTCTGGAGACATGCTGGAGCAGCCCCATCTGCTCCCCACATAACAGGTAGCGCAACTGAGAAAAGGCGATGGGTAATAGCTGTAGACAGCTCTTTTCTGAGAGGTGCGAAAGTCCCCATTTGTTGACATGCCACACTCTCTAGAGAGAGGTGTGCTGTTCACCAAGAGTCTGTTTCAGAGATGTCTCTGAGAAACTACAAAGTGTCACACTGTTTGCTGATTATTATCCGCTGCTGTTGTTTCACATAGATGCCAGTGATACAGCCAGGAAGAGCATGAGGCATAGCAAGAAGGATTACAGAGCCCTGGGTGAGACAGGAAGGGACTCTGGAACGTAGGAAGTGTTTTCATCAATCCTCCCAGTCAAAGATAAGAGTTGAAAGGGCCAGCCAAATCTGGCAAATCAACAAATGGTTACAGGACTGGTGCCACAACCAGCAGTTCAGCTACTTAGACCATGAGACTTGCTTTGAAAAACCTGGTTTATTGAGGGGTAATGTGGTCTCTCTGTCAGAGAGGAGGAAGAGAAGTATCGTAGAATGATTTGGGGTGGAAGGGATCTTAAACCACCTAGTTCTGACCCCCTGGCCATGGGCAGGGACACCTTCTGCTAGACCAGGTTACTCAACGCCCTCTCCAACTTGGTCTTGAACACTTCCAGGGATGGGGCATCCACAACTTCTCTGGGCATCCTATTCCAGTGCCTCACCACATGTGTTTCTGGATGAGATGCTTTATGAAAATGTACTTTAACTAAAGTGAAGCAGAGAGTTGAAAATAAGGTACCTATATGAAAGGTAATGGCTTATGATATAAAGCAGGTCAGACAAGATGATCTTTTGATTTCTACTAGCATTAGAATCCAGGATCTATGAAAAAAATGAAGAAAATATAATAACCATCCATTTTATTACATTTCTCTGAAGTCAGGAAGCACAGGTTGCCAAAGGTGTGATAAGAGTGAACTGACAGTAGTGCTGCTGCAAAGTTTTATTTTTAAAGATAACAGGAAAAAGAGGAGTTTTAATTGCTGAAGCGATTCCACAAAGTCTGCCTTGCTTAATTACTTGTTTATTTGTTAAAGAAATGTGATAGCAAAACTTAAATGAAAATTGTATCTACAGGGAAACAACATTAAATACTTAAGTACACTGGCCACTTGTTTCATGTTCCTCCCTGCTGTATTTCTTTAACATCGGGGTAATTTGTCTTTTGCTTAATAAATAAGACAGAAAGTGAAATTCTGCAATGACTCAGAGCAGGCAAAATGAAAACACTTCATGTCTTTCATTTGTTTTCTTTCTAATCCCCTTCAACCCATGAATATTAATAATAAACTTTTATTGCCCTTGCATGCCTTCACTGTGGTATTCATGTGCCTAAGATATTAGGGGAGAAAGAAAATATTTATTTTAATTGTTTATTTAAGGTGTTGATTACTTGTTATTGATTGATTAATTTACTGATGGTTAGCTTTTTACTTAGGATACTGTATTGAGAACTCTGGATAAGAAAGTTCTCTATTTGATTGGAGACTAAAATTGCCATTCAATCATTAAAGAAATGTTAATACTAAATGCTCATATCATGATAGTGAGTGAGGACTGCAATAAAAGCTTGGTAACTCCAAGAGTTGGATGATAAGTTGTCCTCTGTCTTGTGCAGCAAGAAGTTCAGAAGAAAAAAATGAAATAAGGTCTAGGTGATGAGGGTATAAATATGAAGGCAGGTATGAGGAAAACCAGGAACAGTTCTGTGTATATTTAGTGGTTTTTTTATACATTTTAGTTCTTGTTTGTATACATTTTTTTTTGTTTTGAAGAAGATTCGAGAACATTTTTAATTGTAAGTGTGAGAAGAGTCAGGGAGACAAACACCGCAAAGGGATAGTTGATGCTTCCCAGTTGCTGAGTACCAATCAATAATTAGGTTAGTCTTGAGGAGATGTCTTTAAGAAATATTTGAAGGAGAATATAAGAAAGCTGAGTAATGTTAAAAGCTGTACTACTTAATTAAATACTGGAAAGAAAGATAAAAGAAATACAGAGATCATTGTTCTGAGAAGTAGTTAATTATGTGTGTAAGTTTGTTAAGTATATAAGTTTTCACTTCATACTTTGGCATGTGAAGAGGGGGAAGTTTTCCTTGACCCTTAGTGTTTAATTTGTCTGTCCATGCCCCAAGATAAGCCGAGACCCTTGCACTCAACCAGAGTGTCAGCATCCTGTGTGGGGGGGTGGGTCTGCCCTGAGCAGTCCTGTTGGATTGCAGGGTGGTTCAACTAACTCAATCAGGAAAATATGCCAGCAGGATAAGGGAGAACCCTCAGCAGGTCTTCCTCTTTATATGAGTATGTTATCTGCTGCCAGCAACTGTTAGTGTCCATGAAGGACTCACACTAACAGTTTATGGAATAACACTCCTTATTAATATAAAATTGTGGCAGGTTAAGATTCGAGGATTGTCGGTGATAGTATCTGGTTGCAAAAATGCATTCAAATAAATATACAGACAAGCTCTAATCCACAATAAAATATTCAGCCCGCACAGAGTATGAATCTTTCCCAACAGGCTATGGGGCAGAGGACAGGTTCAGCCCATCAACAGATCCCAGCAGTTACAGTGGAGTTTTCCCTACCTTTTCCCCTATTCTCAACTTTTATACTATTTCTTTGTGTTTAGGTGGAGCTTGAGTGACTCTAGTCATGCATATCTTTGTTATTGATTGTTGTAATATTGTCTCACTTTGCTTTTAAAGATACAGTCAAAAAGAATATACAGTACATGCCCGGTAAGGGGTGATAATAACTTGGAGACAGATAACTTTGGGATGGAGGTGTATGTTAATATTACAATTAGGCTATAATGAACCAAGTTCATCTGAGGAGAGTAATTTTGCCACAGCTGTTGGCTCAGCAACAGGATATCTTCCCCTATCTACCCTGGTTGACAGGCGCTATGTGGTTTATCAGCTGCAAAGTACCATTGAGCTCCCCTTCCTGCAAGGATTTCAACAGAGCCTGGCTGCAGTGTCTCCACTCCGCTCCACTTCTGTTCCATCCCCTTTATCTGGTACTTACAGTTGCAGATCATATGGGGAACCATCATGGAATAGGTTTTGAGCATCGCAACTGCATTTCATCCAGGGAGCAGGAACTGTGTTTTACCCTATAATTTCTGTAGTGTTATAACTCCTGTTATAGGTAGGCAACTGACCAGTTGAAAACAGAGATGTTGTAAGAGTTGGTGTGACAGTTGAAATAAATATTTCAACTGTTTGAGCTGGAACAAATTTCAGAAATTATGAATAAAAGAACAAATCTTTGCCTGGCCACTTCTAAAATATTTTGCTTTTCACCTTCATGATCCACTTACATTACTTACAGGATTTTATATGAATACTTCAGCTGCTCTTTTGCCATGGAAATATTCCGCTATATCTCCTGCAAGCACCAAAACCCAGTTTATTTTTCTGCAAGCAACAAAACGAAATAACTTTCACTATCTTTCAGTGTACAGTTCTAGCTGACTAAAAACACTCTTGTATTGAATGAGAAGGTTGATGGACCTTTCAGGTAAATGAATGAAGGAAAATTTCTTTGTTTCCAATTATTTCAAATTACATGGAAGTCCTAAGATTCAATGATCCTCTCCTCTAAACCTTTTTCAAGTGTTATTATCTGATCAACTCTTAAGTAGAGCAATGTAGAGAAAAGTTTCCCAGAATAAAACAATTCAATCAGAAGACAGAATGTATCTTCTGTATTGCTAAAATACTTCAGGAAGAAGCCCAAAGTTGGATGAAAGACTGAAAAAGCATGGTTCTGTTCCTACTGTGCAATTGTGCTGGTCTCCCAAGACAGCAGAACCACCAGTTTTAAGGCCCCTTGCATCTACACATTTTCTTCCGCTTTTCTTAACTTAGTCCTCAAGACCGAAGGTTTTAGAGAGGATTTTCCTTAAAAAAAAATTTAACCTTCTTCATCACTGTCTTTCATCATCATCTCCTTGGGAGGGCTACTGGGGGCCCATCCAAAGCAGAATCAAAGAAAACTCCTGGAGTTCTTTTTAGCTGGAAATTCTTGGACCTGGAGCCAGACATCTCTGTAACAATGCTTTGGGTAGTGATGAAGAGAAATCTGGCATCTCTCTCTAAAGTCTCCTTGTTAATATCTTCAGGCTGTGTGGACAACTGCCAAATGGAACTTTCACCTATAGCCATTATCTTCAATGTGTGCGTTTGTGTAACTTTCGCTGGAGAAATCCTAGATGTTTGTAGGCAGCACTTTTTGAGTAACAACTATAAAGAACCACATGTATAAATAAACATTTTTGTTCTCTCTGTGCATAGATAAAGACAAGGCTGCAATTGAAAAGTAACTTAAAGAACAGCCTTTCCTTTGTTATATTACAGTAATTTGTTTGATACACAAGGAGAAGACAGACGGGAATGGGAGTTACCCTTGTAAAATGTTTATATCTGTGGTCTGTGCATATATGTTTTTGTTATACTTGTAATGTATTTTGTTAGGCAAGTATGCAAGACCTCCTTGAGAAAAAACTTTAATTCACATGTCGACTTTTCTCAGGGCATGTAATGAACTGCAACGAACATGCTGTTCTAAACTGATAAAAATCCAAAAAACACATGAATCCTTTTGTATAAAAAGACACCTTTGAAGAATTGTAAGTAAATTCCCTCAAAGGAAGCAAAGAAGAAAGAAAAAGTAACAGTTGAGATTAAATATTTTTTTACAATGGCAGAAGCCCTCAATACTCAAATAATTGAAGTTTATTTATAGATCTGTACATAATTTTTTCCAAGAAATACTACAGGAATTACAAAATTTTTGAACTGCATTCATTTCATCCTGTGTTTGTATGTAATTAAATTTTTGAAGGAGCCATAATTAACATTTATTTTCATAAGCTAATGGAGTAAAAGTCCTTCCAGAAAATTTTGAAAGATATCGTTTTAGAAACACAGCCATCAAGCAAGACAATGCCATGTGAAATGAGTGACCAAAAGGGCTCTAATGAAACAGAGAGAAAATTTAGAAAACTAAATTTTTAAAGTAAATGTTATAAAGAAATTAGGTGCTAAAGTTGCACATATGAGTACTTGGTACGTGCAGAAATGTATATATAGAGAGCAGACTGTTTGGGTCCATAACCTCAGATATATTTAAAAAAAAAAAAAAAGGGTTATGTCTGTTTAGAGACAATTAACAAACAGAAAAAGCAAGTAAGCTTGTACTTTTCTAACACTTCCTTTCTAACACTTCCCTCAGCCTTGATCTTAGAACTAGTGTCAAACTAAGAACTAAGAAAATGTGCATATACAAAATCATCATAAACAGTCAATAATCCAAGATCATCTTTCCTCTAGAGAATGAAAAAAAAAATCCAAGAGGAAGGAGCACATTTTTAGAGAAGAATTCCTTTGACAAGGCCCAACTCCTATATCATTACTTCATGTTTCTTAATCTTGGCAGTAGAATAAAGTCCTTAGCAGAATAACGTTTTAAAGTCCAGATACACAACACTTCAGAGTTCTTATCATAACTTCTCTTTTTATGTCTACATAATTTACAGCGTTTGCAGATAGAAGTAATTTAATACCATGATGATCTTCCATCTAGCCTGTTTCCTCTCACTGACCTTATGTTTACTATAAGAAAACACCAACAAGGTGTCTTATTTCTCTGTAGAAAAATGGCAACTATTTTAAACAAAGAGATTTTATCCAAGAGAATCATAATTCTTTCACTAGCCTCACGCTTTCACAAAAATGCTCATTTGTTCTAGGGGAGTGTTTTAGTAGGAGAGAGAGAGAACTTGGCTTTGCAGCAAAAAATGCATTTAAAATAAAATAAAAAATACAGCAATAGTAAGAACCACAGGTTTTATGTTTTAAATGGATAGAGTTCTGGTTGGAAAGGAGTTGATTACATATTTCATATCATGACCTCACATTCAACCAGCCCTTCCTCACATGCCCCCTCAAAACATCCTGCTGTGGTTCCTGGCATCTATGAAAGGTTGGTTGAATGTTGCAAATTAAGCATATTTCCCAAGAGTTTGGACAGAGAATAATGGAAATAGGATCTCAGAATCCTTTTACCCATCCTGGAGCTGCAGTCCAAAGGCTAAAGTGAACCAATCCCAATACCATAATATGCAATTTTAGTAACGTAATAGGTTTTTGTGGGACATCTCTAGAGTACTTTATTGTTGATAAGAAAGTTGAATCCTTTAGAAAAACATTTGTCAGACTTTTTCCTAAACTAAAACAAGCCACAATGTCACATTTAACAGAAATGTAAATTTTTTGTAAATGAGACATGAATGTCACCTAGGTATTCAAGTACCATAGTTCACAGAATCGCAGAATATGCTGAAGTGGAAGGGGTCACTGAGTCCAACTCTTAGCCCTGTGCAAGACTACCCCAGGGATTGTACCACGTGCTGGAGAGCATTGTCCAAAAGCTTCTTGAGCTCTGTCAGGCTTGGTGCTGTGACCACTTCCCTGGAGACCCCAGTGTCCAATCACCCTCTGGAGGAAGAACGTTTTCCTAATTATCCAAATTAAACCTCCCCTGACACAACTTCAGGCCATTCCCTCGGGTCCTGTCACTGGTCACCAGAGAGAAGAGATCAGTGCCTGCTGCTCCTCTTCCCCTCATGAGGAAGTNGTCACTGGTCACCAGAGAGAAGAGATCAGTGCCTGCCTCTCCTCTTCCCCTCATGAGGAAGTTGTAGAATGTAATGAGGTCTCCTCTCAGTCTCCTCTTCTCCAGGCTGAACAGAACAAGTGACCTCAGCTGCTCCTGGTATGGCTTCCCCTCCAGACCCTTCACCACCTTGTTTGCCCTCCTTTGGGTGCTCTCTAATAATTTATTGTCTTTTATTGTGGTGCCCAAAGCTGCCCCCAGCACTCGAAGTGAGGCCGCCCCAGGGCAGAGCAGAGCGGGACAATCCCCTCCCTTGCCCGGCTGGCGATGCTGTGCCTGATGCCCCCCAGGACAGGGTTGGCCCTCCTGGCTGCCAGGGCACTGCTGGCTCACATTCAGCTTTCCGTTGACCAGGACCCCCAGGTCCCTTTCCACTGCACTGCTTTCCAGCATCTCATTCCCCAGTCTGTCCATACATCCAGGATTACCCCATCCCAGGATCAGAATCTGGCACTTTCCCTCATTGAACTTTGCATGGTTGGTGACTGCCCCGCCCTCTGATTTGTCCAGGTCTCTCTGCAGGGCCTCCCTTACACCAGCCTCTGAGCCATGCCTTGACTCGATCAATCTGCCTATTCCTATCAATATTATTCCTTGTTACCAGAAGGATCTAGGAAATTACTACCTGTGCTCCTCATCCTTCTTGTGCTCAGAAATCAATACTGGAGCTTGTTAAGGAAGAAATTTGGCAGAAGGGGTTACATAATTGTGCAGACACCCAAGTTTATGGCAGCAAGGCTGTAGGTATCCCAGATATTACATAGATGGCTCTGGAATTCAATAGGTGCAATTCTACATTGCTCAGAACTTTCGTAGGTACCAGTTATATCACATTATATCAGCTGTGATTATTCTCTGTATTTGAATTGATAATAAATGATGAAAAACTTTGGTATTTTTAAAGGAAAGTAAGTTTATATGTGGTAATTATAAAAGAATACTACTCTTTAAAGTTTTGCTTTTTTAGGAAGGTCTGCTTATCTCTTTTTCCCATTGACCAAGGAGAGAAGTATCTCATTGCAGGACAATTAAGCTGCCTGGGAAGATGTATGATCAAAGTGTTTCATAATCAAGTTCCTTGGGGACAACTAGAGTTTAGGGATTCTCATGCCCAAGCTGCAGCATGTCTATAACAGTGGTAAGCACAGGGAGCTCAGAAAGCTCCCAGTTTAGACATAGGATTGCATATCTTAATAATTATATAGCTAAAAGCTGCAAAAACCCATAAAAAACATTGCCTGCTCTACGACAGTCATAATTTCCACAAATGATAAAACTGTGCTTTTGTAATTTTCCGTGAAGGTGAAAAGAAAACAGTAAGCATACTTTTTGTGATAGAAGATAAAAACACTCCACTTCCCTTTTCCTATTTTCCATTTCTTTTTCTCTTCACACTTTTAAATCAACACCATCATTCTTACAAGAAGAAAAATGCATTGTATAGATAGGACAGTAAGGCCCTCATAATTCACTTGTAGTCTTTTCTCTGAGATTTATTGGGTTTCCTATCACAAATAGAGATAAGAATCACATTCCACTTCTTGGTCTTTTCATGATACACTACAAGATCTATGCTGATAAGAACAGGGATCCTGCCGTTTGACAGAGGACCTAGCATGTATTAAGAAATGTTTTCATTTGACTTCTACAAACTGTGTGAGCTTTTTCTTCAGGCAAACTATCCTTCAGTCTTGTGTTTCCAGCAGTCACACCAGTGCTATTTATGTTTATTTAAGAAGTATTTATAATCTTGTTATAACTGATTTTCCTGGAATTCACCTACTCCCATATTCTGCTTCTTGAGAAATAGTCCTCACCTACCTGGCCTTTTGAAAAATATCTTGTGTGGAATCTGGACAGTAACTAATTTTCATAGTCTCTGGTTTCAGTTCATTTGTTTATAATGATTCAGATTCCATGGACTTTGGCAGGCTTAAAAAAAAAGGCCATAGAAAATGCAATGCATTTTAGCATTGGATAGAGATGATTTCCAAACAAATTACCAGATCCAACTGCACCGAAAAAAATTTAGATCTGATTTTTATCTCTGCTGTAAGAGGAGTTACCCCCCAGATTCAACTCAGAGTGCTCAGATGGAGAAGTATAGGGTAGGAGCTGTCCTTTTCCTTGTTTTTTTGTCTTCCTCAGCATGAGTTGCACTGTGCTTTCGGTGTGTCAGATCTGGCCTGAAGTCCTCAAACAGAAAAAACTATCATTCATCTGCAACTCTTGCCTCAAGGCTGGATACAGATGACAGTATTCCAGTTATTTGCCGAGGAACTGGACACAAACCCAGGGTGTTTCCCCTTTATTGTTCATATGTGAGAGATAATAGCGGGCTTCTGTTAAGACCCCCAAAAACCTGCACTGTGTAAGCTGTTGCATAGTGCAGAACTAATGAGGGATTAGTTCAGTCAAGCTCTAGAAATGTAAATCCACATCAGACTCAATCACCTTGAACATCAGACACCTAAATTAAAGAAGATTTGGACAGAGTTGTTTGTTAGGAAGCATCACAAGAACCATGGGTGAAGGTGCATGTTATCTCTTTAATATCCTTTCTCATATGCATGTGAGAAATTTCCTGCATAACGATTTGGTGAGTCATATTTAGATGTGGTAGTACATGGATTTCACCTTAATCATCACACAGGATTCACATATATTTCACATACATCCATACAGAGAGGTTTTCGCACATACAAGTGTATATGGACTGCTGATGAGTGATATTTGCTCTCTTCCCAATACTTTGTGCCTTAATCAGAAACAAGCAGCATATGTTCAGATTCACATGTTGCAGTGTTTTGCTACCGATCTTATCAGTCCTTATCTCCCAGAGGAATGGGACAAAACCAGGCAAAGCGTTTGTACCTGTTTCTTCCTATTAGATGGAGCAACCCACAAGTTAAGGGTAATACATTTCAGATGATGTCTGCAGGGCTTCATAATGCCTTTATGAAGAGTGAAGTTCTTATGTGAGAGAACTTCTTATGTGAAAGAAGTTCTTATGTGAAAGGAGATATCAAGGGTGGGTGGACAAATTAATGTAGTAAAAGGGTAATTATAATTTATTATATGTATGATATGATATATTCCTTCAGAAGAAGGAACCTTTATTATTATAAAAAATCTGAACAACAATGAAAAACTTATAGTTCACGATTTATCAAAACAACTCTGCAACTCTGTTATCTCTTAATGTTTTGAGCATGTTTTAGGTTCATGTTACCTGTACAACTGATCACGATAGGATACATGGTGAATATGAATCAGAGTTGAATATCAGTCTATTAATTTTTCTTCTTTGATTGTATCTTCATTTGACAGATTCAAACACAATTTAGGCCTGACTGCTGTTCGAATGCCAGCTATCTCCACAGTAGTTTTGTGCTATGTAATCCTGCTGGTCTTGCATTGCCTCAGTAGTTCATAAATAGATTACACGACACAAGAAAGAGATAAGATGCTCAGTGTAAATTATATTTGATTAATTCAATACGAATACCGTGCTCTCATCCAGAAATGTATGCAGAAATGCATGGAGAAAGGAAACACTTCCTTATTACACTTTTTAAAAAAAAAAATAGTTGCATTTTCAGATAAGCATGCTCATGTCATCTCAGTTTCATTTATCTCAGTCGTATTATGGACTAAATTTGTCCCCTTTATATATCAATCAGAAACAGATGAACCTTCTTTAGAAAATTTGACTCTCTGCTTATAATGCTGGAATGGGAACCCCACATGCTGAACCTTGTTGAAAGGCACTTCTATGTCTGGTTAGCTTTAGACTTTGAAATGGTTGATGTTATCAACCTAATATAAAATCATTATTTTCTCCACTATTATACACAATATAAAAGTTAATGGCAGGCTTCTGACGTTTATTTGACGAATTATTTAAGCAAAAGATGAGATTAGCATATGTCCTTTAACTGGATTTTAACAAGCTCTATCGCATTCTGTGGTTTTGGTTAAAACAAAAACCGTAAAAGTTTTTCTCAATAGGTTCAGAGACAAAACTTAAAATGGAAGATTAAATGATCAACACTAAGAAAATAAAATTCACAAGGCAGAACAATGTGAAAGCAAAAACATTTAAAATGAGAAACAAATGTTTCCAGTAAAATAAATGTGGGGTTTTTTTAAAAATAGGCATTCTTAATTATTTTTTTAGGATGAGAATTTGCATCAGTATTTGATTCAATAACTCCTAACCCTAATAAAAACTGCATGTTAGAAAGAATTCCCACCAGAAAGCAGTGATTCTTTGGTAACTGGAACACACAAACACCATATACAGGTCGGATTCGGCTGAGAGCAGAAAGCATTTAACTCCCAGAGACAACATTTTTACTTTGAACATGATTAAACTGTTCACATCTTGTTAATAAATCCCTACTAAAAATGTGTGTCTTAAGTAAGACATGTCTGTATCAGAAGTTTAAAAGGTCTCATGGTTTCTAGCACAGCTTTGGGAAGTGGCAACCCTTATATTCTCCCGTGTATAACACATAACATCACGCGATTCTTTCCTATGACCAACAAGGCAAAACTCCAGCCGGTCAAATAGGCATGGTTCCTCTTAACAGCCTAGCCTTCAGAGGAAATGCACCTCCTTTTCGAAGTACATCTTACTAAGATATATTGAAGTATTTATCAGTGAGAAATGCCCTGGCATTGTTACCTTGAAAGGATGCTTTCCTCGAATTTGGAGAGGAAAGAATGAAAAAGAAATATATTGCTACAACTGCATTTTAACTATGATTTTGTTGCAAAAGAAAAAATGAGAACTAAATAGCTACATGTATCTGTGTTCAGTGGATGTTAACTTGGAAATTCTTTTTTCTTAACGTTCTTTCTAAAAGTTACCTTATTCCCATTGGACTGAAACCCTGCACTCAGCCCAGGGCCACAGCTTTCCACCAGCCTCTGAAGGAAGATAAGCTTGAGGCAACACCCAGCTGTGATGTTTCCAAGGTGTGAGATATATAGATTTCCAGCTATGATTGAAATAGAAAGAGGGAAATGAAGTAGCTTGAACAGGGGCATCTAGTGCTGCTTGAGCTGGCAGGTACAGCACAGCACTTATCCAAGACCTGAGCTCTGCACCAGCAGCCAGACACGTGGTAGGATATGCTGGAGCATCTCGAATGCAACAAACAGAAGAAAAACCTTGAGAAGTTATTCTTCCCTGCTCACCCTTGCCCTTCTGCCTTGCTGATGTGTAAATATAGTGCGATCTCTTTCCTCCAAAAGGAGACTCTCCTTTTATCATCATACACGAAGTCACAGTAAACTGAGCTGTGCCATTAGTAAAAACTGCTCAGGAAGATTACAAGCCTAGTCATGTCAATGTTTGGGTGGTTTTATATGTATTTACATATTTCTGCATAAATCAGCTCAACAAGTTTTCTCACATGTATATCACACCAGTTTAAAACAAGATATTAGATTTCTTCTCATCCATACTAACACACAAAAATGAAAATAATAAATTTTTCGTGCATCCTGATTCCTGGGATGAAATAAGTGCTACCTCTCTGCTATTTAATAAATGAAAATGTATTTCATTAAAATAGATTGCAATTAAAAATATACACACATGCACAGTAGAGCATTGTATTACACTGTCCTTCCCCACGCTTCCCCTTAAAGACCAAGCAATAGGAAAAGAGACTGAAGTACAATAAATTATACTTCTGAAAATTAGCAAGCAAGACAGATCTTCTCTCAGACAAAACTCATTTGTGCAAGGTTTCCTTCTGAGGGACGGAGTACCACTTCTTTGTATCTCATACTACCCAGCAAATCAAATTTTGTTGCCAGTAAGCCTTGTTAATTGCAAATAAAGAAGTCCATGCTAACAGCACTGAATTGTGGTCATTCTTTTGTGTGGGGTGTCTTTTATTTTTTTCCCACCAGCATATATTATTTTGTTCTCATGACAAATATATGGAGTCCATTCCCACAAACACCTATGTACAGCACACAGTAAAACCCACAGGCCATTATTCCTCATGGGATTAAAGAATATGCTTCATGGTGGTGAATTAGGATTGAAGAGAAGAGCTTTTCTCTTTCTCAGGGCACAAGTCTGATGCAGAAACTCACTGATAATCATTTTAGTGATTCTTGACAAATTCAAGAGCATAAGGTCAGCTACATCCTGTCCATGTGTGTGTAACTCACTGGTGACCATGTATTACAGGTCTCCATCTGTGCCTACTCTCCACAGGACATGACTGTACTAATCCATACCAGAAAGCTTGATTACAAGCTTCAGCAGGTTTTGCTCGGAGTGCTGGAGCTCTTGTTCCAGTCCCCTGTATGACAGCCGGGATAGCAGCTGTCACCAGCAGCGTATAGCACAGCAGATCTCCTCACTTCTGATGAAAGACCAGAGACACTGGTTTATGAGGTGTCCTGTGTCCCCCCTGCACAAATCTTTACAGGACAACTTGAAGAAATTCAACGTGCATGTTCCTTTTGGGGCCATTTGAAGATCCACCATTCTCTTTCGCAGTGCCACCTTTTGACCTTCACACTGACAATGTACGTCTGCTTACAGGTTTGTGGTTTTAATTTGTTTTCTCAGACCTGAAATCCCTTTAAAGCATTCCCACTGACCTCAGGGGGATGTAGATTAGGCACTGAAACAATTACCCAGCTATTTTCTTTTGCTGGACATTCTCCAGTGAACTGTCTTTATACTCTCCAGCCATACTCTTTTCCATGATTTAATCTTTGGCTACATGTTCATCCAAATTTTTATATCCATAAATTAATTTAAAATGTTGGAATCAATTAATTTCCTAATACAGTTGGGGCCTTATCAGCTTGACTTGTCCAGGCAAGTTGTCAGCAACTACTCCTAAACTGTAGGAAACTACTGTATTGCCCAAGCTTGGGCAATATTAAACTCTTTGTCAAGACTTACGGTTTTTCCGTTCATATTTCCACATCTCACTACAAGGCAATCATTGAGGCCCTAAAGTGAGTCCAGAGAAGGGCAACAAAGCCGGTGAAGTATCTGGAGCACAAGTGTTAGGAGGAGCAGCTGAGGGAGCTGGGGGTGTACAGCCTGGAGAAAAGGAGGCTCAGGGGAGATCTCTCTTGCTCTCCAAAACTGCAACAAAGGAGGTTGTAATAAGGTGGGGCTTGGCTTCTTCTGCTACATAGCAAGTGGCAGGATGAGAGGAAATGCCTCAAGCACCAGGAGAGGTTCAGACTAGATTTTTTCATGAAAAGGTTTTTCAAGCATTGGAACAGGCTGCCCTGGAAGTGTTCAAAAATTGTAATGAGACTTGAGGACATAGTTTAATGGTAAATATGGTGGTGATGATGGGTTGATGGTTGGACTTGATGATCTTAAAGGTTTTTTCCACCCTTAAATATTCTATGATCTTTTCCAATCTCTCTGCTCTTGCTTTTACCAGTGTTTCCATAGACTTAAGGCAACTAAGGCATCAGAGAGTTGATGCCGTTCCTTGGCACCAGGAATAAGTTAAAGTGCTGGTCATGGAATTTTTTGTGGTGACAACCTCCTGCTTCCAAACATGAGAACAAAATGTAGTATCCTGTTACTGAGTAGTAACTGTGGGCAATTCAAATTATGCATGGCAAGTACGGGGGCAGGGAATCACCTAAGATAGCCCCTCCTCACAAGATTTCTTGTACAAATTGCAGATTCATTAAGTCTGGCTGCATTCTCTGTGATTTGCCCATGATAGCTTATACCTCAAAGCTTTTGAAATTCTTTTCATATGCAAGTTAGAAAAGATAATTCCATATCATAAAGTATTTTCCTTCTGAAAAATATCTTTTTCTTTTTGTAAAAAGTACCAGAATAGTCATTCTCATATTTATTATGCCTAATTGTGCTAGAGTGAGCATATTATTCTGAAGTGCTAAGCTAAAGGTTACAACAGAAGAAAAATGTATTTTTTTTTTCAGTCTTGACAGTGCCTGGATAATTGCTATAGTACTAGCACGTGGATCCACAATAAATTAGAAAGAAAAATTGTAGGTGTTTTTTCGTCTTTTCTGTTAAAGATAAGAGAAATTGGCGTTAAATTACTAATTTGATGCCATGGTTACTTCTAGTTATTCAGATTGTTTAAATGAACAAACATGCTGATTTTGCCTTAACCTGTTCCTACTCAGCTACCACTATAACTACAGATTTTGCAGGGAGGTGGGAGTTGGAGTTTTGGTGCGGGTTTTCTTCTAGCTTTAGTTCTTATATTTAGATAATTTTCATGTCTCGTAGACCATGTCAGCGTCACAGAGATTGCGAGAATTGTTTACCAACCATGCAAATGGTTGAAAACATATTGGCATAGGGGGAAAAACCATATTTAAAAGTGGTTATGAGAGGCTTTAAGCTAAGGTCAATGTAATTTATTTCCATTTTCAGAATGTATTTTGCAAAATCCTTTTGAATAAAAAACTCTTCTGTATAATTCCACTAACATAAAAGTTATAAATGAAGAGGAGAATCAAGTTCAGAGACTAAGAACATGTTATTAATTTCCAGCATGGAAAATGGTTGACAGTGGGAAATCTCATGCTTCTGTACTAAGTACAATGTTTTTTGTTGTATTGAGCAAGCATCAGGGAAAGATGGTGACTAATAGCACATATACATATAATAGAACATATCTCAAAAGTATTCAAGCCTTAAGAGAAACTGCATGGTTTCTGAGCATTTTGGCTATCGTCCAGCAAAGCTCTTAGCACTTGCTTAATTCTAAGCCCCTGAGAGGTCTCATTGCAAAAATTTTGGCTATGCAGCATTCTGTTTTGGGCTTTTTAGATGTTGTCAAAAGTCAAGATTACTTTTTCATAAAACTTTGCTGGCAATTTTCTTTCTGTTAACATGCGATTAGCTGTTTATTCAGATAATGACTTTTCTTTCTTTGAAGTTCCCTCTTTAAAAATATAACTGACCTAATCTCTTCCTCAAAAATTCATAGCATCAAATTTTGCAGAAATTAATTAATTCTTCCAAATTCCCTAATTTGGGAAGGAAAAACTCTTGATAACATTATCAGCAAGAGCTACAGTTTGAAACTGTCTTCCACCTTAACTGATCATAGGAAAAGCATACGTGGTTCAAACAATATAATTGTTCATCTGGAGGGTTCTGCAGCATAGTTGCCCTGTCACTGAACTAATCCTGGTCCCATTTATGGCAGCATAATTCCACTGACATCAGTGTAGACAGCACCAGTGGCATTACTAAGGACACTGTTGATGAAAACAGTAAAAAGACAAAGAGCACAAAAAAGAGGTTAAAAGTAAATGAGATGTCCACCATTGACTCATGAAAAATATTGCTTCCAAAGAATAATGTTTTTCATTTACGACCCATGATTACACACTGAGGTAGGGATTTAGTGGAAAGGTCTCATCGTCTCAAGTACTGCTCAGTCCACGTGGCAGTACACACATATTATGAAAGGCATGATAGGATTGGGTGTAACGTATTTTGCCGCAAATACTTGGTTTGGGCCCATGCATTGACATGAATTTGACTTGAAAATATCTACAGTCACTTGTTTTTAATATTTTCTACCTTTAGTACTTTTGTCTACAGTGAAGGGAAGCAAGGGCAAACACATATAACGTAATGTTACCCAAACACATATAACATAATGTTACCCAAACCTAGTAAAGATGTCTTTTGCTCTCACAGCTCTGCATGAGACAGCCACAGACAGGCAGGAGTAGTTCTCCTGGAGGAGCTCTCCAGGAGCTTCTGCCCTGAATGTTTCTGGACATGCTGCATAGGGACAGCAGAGGATGCTGTCTGTCTCTTGAAACGTCCTCTGGAGTTGCTGACATTTGCCCACTCATTGACATGGATTTTTTTGAGCAGATCTATATTTGCATAGCCAAATTTGGCCTTTAGCAGATACGGTGATGCTGTTACACTCTTGGTTTTCTAACAGGGAAAAGTGTCTGTGTGTGTGTGTGTGTCTGTGTGTATTTGCAAGTACAAATGTTTTAACAAAATACATCTCATTACATTTCAGTGCTATGGCAGTATGCAAAATAAATAAATAGTGAAGTCAGAAAACTCAGAGACCAGGTTCTGTGCATGTAGGAGAGAGGGCTGAAAAAAACCTCTTACTCTCCAGGAGATACAGACAGGCTTCTATGAAGTTTCACTTATTGTTAGCCTGAGGGGCTAATTATTTTTTTTTTTTTTCTATTTTGGAAGGAATTTACTTGGAATTACCATTCTGTGTTAAAAGATATTACAAAAAAGCTGGAGAACTTTATGCATACTCATTTTCCAGTAAAATTATTTTTAGAGCTCACGGAGCACCTCAATGCTGTTTTCAGAGCACCTCGGTGCAAAATGCCATAAATTTTCACATATTTCTCTACTGTGAAATGAGATCTGAGGTAGCTATAATTTTCTGTTGCCAGAGATTCATTTCTTGCATGAGATCCTTTGAATGCTGCAGCTTTCTCGTAACAGTAAGAGCTTCACATTTTAATCAAGGCTCGTTATTTTATACAAGTGGTCAGGTACATCACCATGTAGTACATATTGTATGTCTACTGATAAGGAGCTATGAATTACAGTTCTTTAGATCTCTCTTTGCCCTGGCTTTCTGCCTCAGCACTTGTCGCATAGTATTACACTGTACATTATGATCATTCCACTACCTGCAGCAATTCACTCAACAAAACGCTTTTGTATCTGTGTGTGTTTCTACTGTGTATGTAAACTAGCAGTTTTTCAGTCAATTATAAAGATCAGCTATAAGGCTACGTAGGTGGTTTTGAAGATATGAAATCTTATTTAGCACCAATTAAATGAGTGCAAGGAAAAAGGATGAAACAGAACTTCAATGTGATTGTTCCTCACAAGCACTTTTTCACTTGCACTCACATACTTGAAGCTCGATTGTGGTCCAGTTACAATATTGGTTCTAGGATAGAAGCATCTTGAAATGTAGGCTGGAGACATTCCTCTTATTCACGCAACTGTGCTTTCAGAAGAGTAAATACTATGAAACAGTCTGTTCAACACCTTCATGTGTTCACAAATGCAAATCTGTTACATTATTTCGCTGTTCACAGCTGCCTTTGCCTATACAAAGCAGATACATACTTTCCAACGGAGAAAAAAAATCAGTGGATGGAATTCGCTGCAGGCCTTCTAATCATGACTAACATTTTGTGAAACATGGCCTGCTGTTGAGCTAACAGACTAGATTCACAGTTTCACACCTGAACTAAACCAAGCAGTTATTTTTTCTCAATATACAAATAATGTTAGAAGTTTTTAAACATTTTTAAGATTTGGGCAGACAGTGTGAAAATACTGAAATTTTACTGGATGAAGTTTCCATATAGGTTAAATAGCTGTTAATTGTTGTTTGGTTTTGTTTTTTTCCTTGACTGGCATTAGGCAAATCAGAATTTACTTTTTTTTTTTCTATTTC
>VZTA01008719.1:100776-117378 GCA_013398855.1 Mohoua ochrocephala | reverse complement strand
CAGTGTCAAACCACAACACCCTTCTCTTGCATGACAGCCACCACTTGGCCACAGATGAGACTTGCTGAACAAGGACTGCAAGACCTTGTGCTTCTCACAGTGGTGACTGCAGGAGCTCCAGTGCTTTACGCGCTGAACAGGGAAAGGCACCCTTTTTTTGCACTGAATAATGCAGGAAGATCACGTCTTTAGGGGAGAGTTTCTCTCCCACCTGTAACGGGACCTCAGCCAGAAATTTCTGTGGCATCTTCACTGAAAAAAAGGAGTTGGAAAGAACTTGACCAGGTACACATGAATGAAAGGGTAGGCTGGGCGCATGTATCTTCATGAGTTTTGGCCTGCTGACAAAGTGGGAGACTTTATAAATTACATACACACAGATGATGACCTGTAATGAAAATGTTTCAGAAACCCAGCACTGGCATTTGGAGATTATATTTCTGAAATATACCCTACAATGCCTCTACAGTCTGTAGACTTAATTAGGAGAAAAGCACTGGCTGAAGACCAGCTTATTCAGTGTTAGGAAGTCAGTGCACATTACTGATGCAGAATGAAGACATAAGGCTTGAGTGACACCAGGTTGTCCTCTAAGGACTCTTACCTCTACTCAGTCTTTCTTAAGTTCTTTAATAAAAAGTAACCTGGTACCAATACAGCCTTAAATAAAATATATATTGCAAAACCTTGCTGTTTCCTGTAAAAGTTTTACATTCCCCCTACAGCATGCATTCATCCTCCTGATAATTTGGCAAGGAATAATTTGCAAAGTCCAGGGATGTAATATCACCAAGAGGTTCATGGACCTACAGCTTTGCTGAGGAAAAAGAAGAAGATCTGGCAAAGGATGCACAAAAGCTTCCTGGGAGTGCTCGGGAACCAAATGGGCAGAGAGCCACACTTCAGCTCTCGTTTTCTATTGAAGAGAAGAGCTTGACCCCTCGCACACAGAGAGATTCCCATGGGGCAATAGAGCAAATTCCTAGCTCTGCAAAAGCCTGTGGGGTAAGACTTGCCAGCTTCCCAAGTGCTGGGGTGTCACAGCAGCCCCTGCAAAGGTCAGCTTCTACCATGAGTTAAGGCTCTGTATTGCTCCAGCAAAGCATCTGAGCACATGGTTGAAATTAAACACGCATTTATGTGTTTTGCTGAGTAGGGGAAAGGAGTAGAATCATGGCCAGTGAAAAGTAAAAGGTGATATTTTGAAGTATAATATAAAGGCTCAGTTAAGTCATTGAGCTATACACCTTTTGCAGCCTGTCAGAAAAGCACCTTGAGGAATTATTTTCTGTGTCTTGAAGAAAGTGCATATCTTGCTTACAGATACTTCTTATTTTTGCAAAATATCTGTTGCATTCACTGTGGCTTTTAAAAAATTTTCTCAGACATCTAGTTTTATCCTTCACATATACGGTTTATATTTCTCTGCCACTGCAAGAACTCTGCAAATCATCCTGGAGTGAGAAAGTACATCCTGGATAGAGACCTGATCTTCTGTATTTCAGACTGAGTCCCACTAAAACTGGTGGTATTTTTTTTCCTGTGTTCCTCAGCAAAGAAGGAGTAACACTCTAGTGAGTCCTTTCATACTGTGGCATTGATTTTTGCAAAACATTTCAGGGGGGTTTTATCCTAACAAATTTCATTATTTGTTCCACTTTTAAATTTATCTCCAAAACCTGTTCTCAAATTTGTGGTCTCTTAGTCCCCACGATTTGTATTTTATACTGTAAGGCAAATCAAGAGCTGTGAAAAGAACATGCTGGAGTCTGTTTTATTATTCAGCATCATCCTGGAAACTCTTGAACATACACAGAACAGTCATTAGCAGTCTCTATAATTTACCATGAGATCAGAGTAAGCAGAGTGTGCACACAGCTTTGAAAAGGAAGATTTCAGTGGAGACTGTCATGCTCCCAGGGCTCACGTCCAGGCTGGAGGGTTTGATACCAGGGGAGATGCCTTTACTTCAGCTGTGTTATGAGTTGGCCTTGCAGGTGTTCACCTCGGCAGCATCTGGTAGGATAACAGAGCTGCCAGTGCCATGCTTTTTGAGAGGAGCTTCAGGGGTAGACAGCACAGGCAGCATCAGGTACACTCTTGTCATCTTTGGCAAAAATTTGAGATTTTGTACTGGCTGCCTTCATTCCTGTTGCATGAAAGGCTCTGGAAACACCAGGCACATCTCTCATCTTATCTCATCTTGCTGGACATCAGAGGATCTCATGTGGTCACTGGCGAAACAAATGCGTGTGTCATTCTCTCGCAACAGGCTGGAGATCAGGAGCGTAGTGAGGCCTCAAAAATTCCCCAGAGTGGATGTGGCAGGAAAAATTAAGCAGGACTCAGGACTTTCAGCCTCTACTGACATGGCTCTTTTCTTCCCAGTACACCTTAAAAGGCATCCAATACCTTCCCACAGGCTCTTGCAAGAGCCACAGAAATGTTAACAAAATTGCTTCTTTTCCCACTTTTTCAGGTAGCCATGAAAAGAGTTGAGAGCCAAACTAATGAGCAAAAAGAGCAGGAGAATCTTTCCACACATATCCAATGATGTGCAGAAGTACTGACCAAAAAACTCCTTGAACCTGAGCGATGGCTTAAGACACATAATTACTCTACTGAGTGCCTAGTGGATAAAATATGCCGAGAGGCTGCCACTCTCATGCTGGTGCTGCTTGACTCCCGTGCCCGGACTTCACTCGGGTCACAGATACATTAAGAGGAGTGCTGGAATAACACAAAATAAGAGGCAGCCTCTTTCCAATAAACCTTACCTTTAATACCTAATCCTAAACTTAAATGTGGATAGAGCTTTTTTCCTAGTTCCAGCCAGGACAGGGTTAACTTTTTGCAGTAGCCTAAAGGAGCCATGGATTGGAGTCTCAGTGGAAGCACTTAACTAGGGAATACCATTGCTAAAGCATGTTAGCCTCTGTGCTTCAGGGATATACTCGGAGCATTGCCCCAAAATGTACCGGTTAGAACAAGACCTAAGCCAATGATACATACTGGGCCAAAAGGAAGAAGCAGAAGAGAAGGAAGAAGCAGAAGAGAAATAACTGGAAATGGAGCAATATCCTTTAGCTCTGTGCATTATCCATGGGCTTCAGGCTTTTCCTTGTCTGACAAAGCTGTGGACTTCTGACCAAACTAGAAGCTCCAAGTTTTGTTCGGTATCTGTTGCTGAGCTTGCTGCAGGCCAATCTAGCCCATACTCCCAGACCATTTGGGTTCTGTTTGTGTCTTATGTGATTTGGATCAGGGAAAATAAGACCATCCATATCAACCCTCTTATTTCCTCATATGAGATAGGTCTCTCACCTATTCACTATGGCTCATCTTTTCCTTTCTATTCCCTGGTGGAGTACTATTGTTTAAAACATTGTGCTAAGCCTCGAGATCTATTACCGTGGTCAATTAAAAAAAAAAAAAACCAACAAAATACCCAAACACCAACAGCTTCCTAATTTTCAACACTATCCTTCTACTAAAAAATCCTTGACCTCTTAAAAAAAACCCTATTTAAATTTTGAGGAAGACATTACATTTTCCAAGGGCCCGTCCTCCCAAGTGTGCAAATTGGTTCCTTCAGACAAGGATGGCTTCCAGTTTGCAGCAGCGAATTTCTGTTTTGGCAAAGGCCAGCACAGCCTTCAGAGGTTTGATTTAGTGCCTGCAGATGCAATCCAGCTGCAGGAGCTCCAAGGCAGGTCAGGACCAAGTCCTCACCCACAGGCAGAGGCATCTTGATGGTAAGTCCCCAGGTCTCCCTGCCAAGAGAAGGGTGAGAGCAGCATTTATCCCTGCAAGAGACCCTCAGCATGGCTGTGTCTTCTCATTAGGAAGCAGGTCAGTGAGTCAGGACACTGGGGTGATGTTTAGCTCTCTCCTGTTGGTACTGGCCTGTGTGCGGCTAGGACTGTGTGAATTGGGACTCTAGGTCATGATCGAGCTGATGTATTCGGGCTTGATTTCCAGCAACATGTGAGGTTATGGGGAGAAGTTATTTAATCTCTCTAAAAAATATATATAGTCACTTATGGATTAAAAAATACAGCCTCGAGGGTCATGTTTTGAGCAGTACTGGATTTTGCAGCCATCCTGCAATGTACGCGCTTACTTTGTTTGTGAAGTGGGGGAGGAAAACTGCTTTCCTTGTGCTCAAAAATGACTTTGCTGGGCAACTACCAGACTAGCTTAGTTAGGCATGCTGAAGCCCCATCTCCCCTATTCTGATCAGAACTGTCTTGCTAACAGCTCTCTGTCCCTGTAACTGACAGACTTGTAAATATTTATGAGCTAATTCCCTGCCCTGAAATGCAACGGCTGTTGTTTCCAAGAGTCCATAGATGTTGTGTGTGGCCTGAGACTGCTTGAGTTGGCAGACGTCTCCACAAGTTTGAGAGCACACACAAAGACACACAAAGACACACGAAATGTGCTGGCAAAGAGAACTGTGGCCCAGAAACAAAGCATGAAACAAAAGCTGTAAACCTTTACCGTTCCCCTCCTGGAAGTGGTATTGGGTAGCCAAGAGTTAGTTTCGTCTCCCTTACAGGGCATGCAAGGAGGACTCAACTGAAGGAACTATTAAATGACCCTCAGCTAGCTCTTCCTCATGACTTTTGCTTTTCACAGAATGCTGATTTGGAAGGGACTCACAAGGATAATCAAGTCCAACTCCTGGCCTTGCACAGCACCATCTGCGAGAGTCACGCCGTGTGCCCAAGAGCATTGTGCAAACACTGCTGTGACCACTTCCCTGAGGAGCCTGTTCCAGTGCCCAACCGCCCTCGGGGGAAGAATATTTTTCTAATAGCCAACCTAAACCTCCCCTCACACAACTTCAGGCCATTCCCTCGGATCCTGTCACTGGTCACCCCAAAGAGGAGATCAGTGCCTGCCCCTCCTCTTCCCCTCACAAGGAAGCTGTAACTGCAGTGAGGTCTCCCCTCAGTCTCCTCCAGGCTGAACAGACCAAGTGTCCTCAGCCACTCGTCATACAGTTACCCCTCCAGACCCTTCACCATCCTCGTGCCNCAAAGAGGAGATCAGTGCCTGCCCCTCCTCTTCCCCTCACAAGGAAGCTGTAACTGCAGTGAGGTCTCCCCTCAGTCTCCTCCAGGCTGAACAGACCAAGTGACCTCAGCCACTCGTCATACAGTTACCCCTCCAGACCCTTCACCATCCTCGTGCCCTCCTTTGGACACTCTCTGACAGCTCAATGTCTTTTTTATACTGTGGCACCCAGAACTGCCCCCAGCACTGGAGGTGAGGCCGCCCCAGTGCAGAGCAGAGCGGGACAATCCCCTCCCTTGCCCGGCTGGTGATGCTGTGCCTGATGCCCCCCAGGACACGGGTGGCCCTCCTGGCTGCCAGGGGCACTGCTGGCTTATGTTCAACCTGTCATTGGCCAAGGCCTCCAGGTCCCTTTCTGGAACACTGCTCTCCAGCCTCACATTTCTCTGTTCTGTCTGTACATCCAGGGTTGCCTCATCCCAGGTGCAGAATCTGGGACTTTCCCTTGTTGAACTTCATATGGTTGGGGATCGCCCAGCCCTCTAATTTCTCAAGGGCCTCCCTGCCTTCAAGGGGGTCAACAGATTTTCTGATTTCATTCTCTTCCCAAAAAAATATTCTGTGCTGTTTCTCCATTGTGGCAGCATGTTCTGTGGCTGTAATTTGAGTGTGCATCATATTTTGGCAGTCCAGCACCCCCTAAAAAATAGACACACACCCCCTACAAAGCATCTGAACTCCACAAACCTGTTGTCACTTTCCCAGTCTTTTACTCTTTACATATGTATAGCTCGCTCTTGTGTGACCTCTCCTCACATCACTGCACAAGCCGTGGAGCTCAGCAGTTATAGCTCCTCTTGGGGCTTTTTTTTGGAGGGAGAAACTTACTTATTCCTGAAATTTCTTAGTTCTGTTTAGCTAGAAGACCACAGCTGATTTTTATTTGGGCTTTTTTTTTCCATGCATGAGTTTCTAACTTTCTGTGTTTCCATTTGATGAAGATGCAACCTGTAGCTTTTAAGGCAGCAAAGAACTAGTCACTACTCATGTCTCAGCCTCCACAAACCTCAATGCTACTGAGTGCAATGCTTAGCCTTATCTTGTCCTCAATTTGCTGTTTTATTGAGAGGGAGGAGAGTAAAGCAGCCTGACTTGAAGAGTGTGAGTTATTGCCTTGTTTTCTCAGGATCTGAAGGGAGGACAGGGGAGAAGGTCCCCATTAGTCAGGACTGTGAATATTCTGGGCAATCACTGTGAGACTTGACTCCTCCAGCTCTTCCCTTTCCTTTGCACAACTAACACTGAAACAGAGACAGCACAGAGGTACCCAGCCAGCACCACTGTTAGTGACGATGAAATCTGCGTGATCCAAACCATTTCCAACTCTGCAGCAGCATTAATTTTGTCCAGTAATGCTTTGTGCCCCAGAACAACTGCAGAAATTTGTCACTGCTTTGTCAAAGAAAGTCAGGGAACAGCCATTAAAGTGATATATGTTAGAATGAAAGAAAGTAATGAATATCCTCACCCTCTGCCTCAGTTTCCCAAATACTGTTTTAGCACAGTTTCAGTTTAACTGATTTATAAAGTATCTCTCTGGAAGAAGTTTGTTCATTGCTGGAAAAAGGAGCCCATGAAAGGGCTAAGGGCTTGGTTTTTTGTAAAATAATTTCTCATAGAAAGGTGCAAATATGTTTGTTCTCTTGAACCCCCAGGGATGCCAACGCCAGGGAAAAGTAGTCATTGCAGCACTCCTTATTGCTTTCTGAATGTTTGGATTTGTGTCTAACTTAACTTCACAGTAGGCTGTGAAGTGTAGCCATCTCCTAAGTTACGTCACTGGGAATTGTTCAATTGTCTTGAAAGAAAGCTGGATCAGACCCTATTATGCCAAATGTAACAGTTGTAATGATACATAACGTACTTTTGTCTGTATTTTACCCAAAGCAGGGTGAAGAACATGTCTGAGCCTGTTTCAGAGAACTATCCTGTTTGGCAATAAGTTTTTGGGTTCTAGTCAGATGTTTATAGGCAAGTCTCTGTCAAATACTGAACTTTTGTGCTCAGAAAGGGATAAACTGCACACACCCTTAGGGAAAGCTGGCTGAAGTATTCTCACCTATTGACTCCGTGGCAGCTCTCAGAAGCTCATACAAAATACACAATAGGGATTAATTACTATCTTGATCTCAATCCACTCACAATAGGAGTAGAGAGTCTCTCTTTGCTCACCAACAGGCAGACTATCTCATTTTGTATGAGCCTCAAATACTGAGTTGGATGTGGTGGGTCTCACAAAATTTCCATTATGCTACTGTTGGTGTACATTTGATGCCTTTGTTTGGACAGAATCAGGAAAATGATTTCTAGACAAAAGCCTGCTTCACTGAACATTGCTGAGCAACTCACCAGGGCTCTAAGGCCACCCATTTGCTTGTTCAGGATGGAATATAGGTAAAACTAAGAGTAAAGTAAGTGGGACTCGATGATCTTAGAGGTCTTTTCCAGCCTTGATGATTCTATGATCTCAGTGGCCCCAGCACCCATTGCCTGCTGGGTCTCCCGTGGGGCTGGCATCACACCTTCAGCTGTCCTTGGACTGGCCTTCAGTGAAGTTCTGGGGCTGATAGTTTGCCTGACTGGAAGCACGAATTACAGCATTCCCCTTCCCACCACTGCAGGTTTAGGTGCCAACTATGGGACCTAGCAAGGTGCTTTATGTCTCCTTGTTTCCCCGCCTTGCTCTCCCTCTGCTGCACTGATCAACACTGTGTTGCAAGCATTAGGAGGCAGGGGACTTCCAATGCCTTCCTGTCATTTTGGCTTGGGAGACTCACAGCATGAATTTGTACTGCTGTAGGTGGCAAATTGCTGCATTTTGGCTTTATTGAAATATGCATTTATTTTAAAAGAAGACAAACCTCATAGGAAGGGCAGGAAGGGCGCTTCCCCAGAGCTTGCTGTAACCTATAAATCAGCCAGGCAGCAGCTACCAGGAGGCTCTTCTTTATAAAAGTACCTCTGAAGCAAGGGGAAAGAGGAAGGAGGGAGAGAGGAAATTTTCCTTGTCCATCTGCCACCAAAATTGTACATCTGGAAAATGTGCCTGGAGCAGCATCAGGCTATTTGGAGTCTCATCTTATAGAAATTATAGAAATTTCTATATCTGGAATTTGCCAAAATGTTTGGATCCAATCATAAATTTGTCACCAGAAGATCTCTAATTACGTGTGGGAAACTGCCAGGGGAGGTCAAGTACAGGTCATTCTTATATAACTCCAGCATGCTTTTGGAGTAACTCAAAAAACTGTGTTATGTGATCAAAGTCGTCCGTCTTTACAGCAGCATAAGCGTTATAAATCTTTGTTTTGCATAATTGTTGACTTTACAAAAACTTTGCTGTCAACAGTGAGACTGGCATTTTCAAGCATGTTCTGAGCAAGCAAATTTCTTCTGATAGCGCCAAAATCACAGGAAGTTCAACTTCAAGGGCAAGCAAGCAGCACTAACTATGCAGGAGGAGGGTGAAGGATGAGTCTCATACTCATGCCCCACTTTTCCTTCCCCAGGAAATGGAGCAGATCAGGAAATGATCCCTGCTGTATCCCACCATGTCTGTTACTTGGTAACATCATCAACACGCTTGCCGCTGCTTGGCTAGGACAAGCTGTGTTCCTCAGAAGGACAGAAAAGCCATCCCAAAAGTAGTCACACCCATCCTGGGGTGCCTTGTGGATGTTGTCCTGCAGTATCACAGTTGTCTCTGCAACACAAATTTCCACCATGGTGAGGAGCGTGCCCCACAGATCATTCTCGTTTCTACCACCCAGCCAAGCACTGAGCCTGAAATGAACAGCAAGAAGTTTCTGAAAATGCAGAGAGGTCCGTGCCAGCACTGGGTTCACATCCTTGCTGGGGCAGCAAGCACTGGGATTGCCGGTTTTCTTGGCTGTGGGTGGAGCTGCCTGCTGATTCAGGGAGCCATCTGCAGATGAATCACGGGTTTCTTTGGAAAAAGACTGCCCCAGGAGACACAAGGCAGCCAGCTGCTTAGGTCGATGGTTTCACGGTTTGGAACTGAAAGAACTGCATTTGGCTGCAATCATTTAAAGCTGGGGATTGAGAGCTGCTAGCGACTAGATGGAAAAAGCACTTGCTGAGAAGTACTGCTGCTGATACTGTGCCGGTGTTATGGCATTGCCAAATCTGCAGGAAGAATATTACGCGATCCTGTAATGTGTGTGACCAAATCAGTTCAGTGCAGGGGTTGCCTTAGGGACACAGATGGACTTCAGAATCCCGTGGAGTGTGCGTTCACCTGTCAGCACACATTTCCCTATGGCTTGCTCAGAGACAAGGGCTCCCAATGCATGTGTTCGTGATTTTAACTTGGAAAATGTCTCTGTGCAATCCCAACTGCCACAGTGGGATCACAGGTTTACAGTTCCCAACTGAAGTGCGGGTACCATGTGCAGCTGTAGAGGCTTCAGTCTCTGAGAGGCTGCCCCTGCAGATGAGCTTGGCTCCTCACTCTGTATCATCTGGCCTATTTTTCGTTATACCTTTTAGTTGTTTTCCTTCAGTGTTTAATACTGTTGCATCTCTGTCAGCTGGAAACATCATCAAAAGTCATTGACACAGTCAGTGGGTAGTAATACTGTGAGTTGCACCAGGAGGCGTTTGTTCTGATTCTTTTAGCCCTGCAGGTGCACACAGGGCATTTGCCCATTGAAGGATGCTCAGGTTTTGGTTCAGAAGGTGTTACAGCATTATCCAAGAGAGACTAAAACACAGTACAGGAAAACAAAAAGTTCACATTTTTTTCATCCAGTTACATGCCAGCGCCGAGGCCAGACCAACCAATCATCCTTCAGGTAGGAGACACCTGTGATCTGAGCCCAGATTTTACAACCTAGGCCCTTCTGCAAAGGAATCTTAGAATACGAGCAGTAAACCGGGCCATCAGAAGGACAGATATTTGGTATCATGACTCCAGCTGTTGCCAGCAGATAGTTTAAGAAAAGCACCAGTTCAGGTCATACCTACATCCATACAGTAGGTTTTCTGCTCTTTGTTCCTCCAAAATGGTCTAGAAAACAGCACTGTGAAGCATTGGAACCATCAAATGTAATGCAAATTGACAGGCCTCTCCCATATGAATTTGTGTAATCAGTTTTGTTTTCTTTTTCTTTAAATGTGTTCGTACTTTGGCATCTGTAGCCTCATATGTGTATAATTGTGCCCTGTGTATGATTTTTTGCGTCCTTATTTTTAAGTTCATTGGAAGCCCCTTCATTCCAGTGTTGGCAGAAGCAGTGAATAATTATCAGCCCTGCTAATCTCTGAGTAAAGTTAGGATTGCTAGTGAAGGAAAAGAAGATCTCAGGGTTCCAAAAGGATGAACTGTGCATATTTTTTACTGTAGACAGAGATACTTTTATGTCACGTGTAAGAATTTAATCTAACACTTTATCTCAAGTTATTTTTAAAAACTTCTTGCTAACAGATAATCCTTTGTCTGGATTGGCATAAAAGGGCAAATGTGTAGTAGCAGCTACTTGACTGCATGGTAGCTGTCCAAGAAAAATATTTGTGCAAGTCTTGCTGAGTCAGGGTATGTTTCCAAATAGGCGGTGTCCCTCTCATTGACAGGATTTATCTCATGCAAGCTAAATCCAATACTCTGCTGTCCTGTAGACTCAGGGCAATAGTGCACATTGTTAGCAAAAAGCAATCCTGTTCAGCACAGTGTACAAGTATCATAGTGTTGTGTCTGTGTGTGGTGTGTTACGCAGTAAAATAGATTGGCTAAAAGTTTCATTGTTTTGTCTAGACAGGTGTCACCTGGTGCCCAGACAGTCACAATTTTTCACATCTGAGATTAATGAGAGGACAGATCATTAAAATGCTTTGCTGTTGACTTGAAGTTCTCACATGTAAGACATACCAATACCAAGTCGTGTTGCCCATTCCCCTGCCAGTCCACGGCTGTTGGACTGCAATGTACTACTGACACCGAGCTATAAATCAGGGCAGTTTCTCTTGAAATGTAGCCGAGCAGCAGCCTAGCGGCACGCAGATCTTCCTGGCAAACTTCATCAGGGCCAGTAATGACACCGGGTGGCTTTCCATTCCTGAAAGTTTTGATCTGAACATTTTGTACAGTCCTCTCCAGGAGCTCTTCCCAAACAAAATGCAGCCTTCCCAGTCCCATAAAGACTTGCACCTGTATCACGGGTCAGGTACCTGCCTGGGGTAGGGATAGTGCTGATCTATGCAGGGCCCAGACAGCCACACCTCTTCACCACTGTAAGAGTTGTGGAAACGTTCTTGTTTGCTGGTGATGTCCTGCTCCACAACCAGGCACCTATCTGGACCGTGTGATCGGATGAAAGTGGTGCATTGTTGGGAGGAAGGAAAAGGGAGTAGGGCTGTCCTGCTGCTTGCCTTGAGAAGAGCACAAGGTGTGGAGAGTTCAGGGTCTTGGAGCGCGAGCATCAAGAGACCTCATTGTGTTCCAGAAGAGAAGAAAAAATAGCAAAAGCACTGCAAATAAATCTCAACCAAATTTGAGTGAATCCAGCATGAGACTGACTGTGCCTGGTATTGTACCCCTCAGGAAAATGGTGTGCTCCTCAGTTGAGGAATGCCCTGCTCCTTGCTGCACTTTCCATGCAGCCATCCCACGTCATCCCATCTGTTCACAGCCAGCCACAGGAAGTTCCCCATTTTCACAACCACCAAAGCCCTCCTGTCCTTCAGTGTCACTGCTGTGAAGTTAGCACTGCTTTAAATAAGAAATCAAATTTAGCACGGCATGATCTCAACTTCCAGAGGGTGAATAACCCCCATTCATTCATCTGGCACTCCTCATTTCTGCACAGATCTCCTCTTCCATTAAGTTTTTTGTTTACATAAAAGTTTGCTAGCCCATATAAACTCCCAAAGTGTAACATCTCTTTTATATAACAGCCATGGGGGAGGGCAGATGAACATACAAGTGCTTCAACATGTTCACTCATGCCCAGTAGAAATGTATAGTGTGGTTATCTCACAGTCAAAGTAAGCACGCTGGCCTATAAATGGTACAAGATTTAAAGCATCCCAGCAGACAGAAGAAAAATATTTCTTCAGTAAATATAATAAATTAATTAGTTCATTGCTTTTTGGCCCAAATTTATCAGAAAACATTCTGACTATCTGTTGCTGATGAAACTCTTAGTTATGCAATACTAAATTTGTGGGACATTGTAAGATGCTGTGTTAGCACATGAATATGTCAGTGGTATAAAGTATGACCTTTGCTAAGGGCTACCACTCCAGCACTGAAGAAAACTGCAAGTACTGGTTTTAAGGGCAGCTTTGAGCTCCTCAGATATTCCCCTTTCTACAGTTACAACTGGCCACCTTGCCACTGGTATGGACAGAGGCCTCTAAGGAATGCTCTTGGCTATGAACAGCAAGACTGTATGAAAAGGTGAGTTTCTACAGATTTGTCAATGAATGAGTGCATAATTTCTCTCCCAAGGTTAAGAAGCATGTAAAACAGCCATGATCTTATTACGACAGGTTCTGTAGTTTTGGTGGAGTAGGTAAATCGATAGGGGATTTTTTCCTTCTTTTCTTCTTGCTAATAAGAAAATGATCCTAGTCCTGCATTTGAGTAACACTGAAAGCCTCTGAACTGTTTATGAAATATGAAAAGCTGCTTCATGCTACTTCAGAGCTCCACACCAGCAGCAGAGGGGCAGCAACTCCCACATCACTGCAATGACAGAAACTTAACAAAGGCCTCTTGGGAACTCAAATTTCCTTCGAGGAAGTGAGATGTCATTACATTCAGCTGAAGATGTGCAGTTTTAGAATGAATGGAAAGACACAACAAGGAATTTGCGTAGACGGCTGACTGAAACATCTTTTGCCCTCCACACAAAGCAAGCTTCCTCACCCATTTCCCATACACACATACACAAACACAAGGATAGGCATTTACAAAATCACATATAAAAGCCAAGGAAAATGAAATTATCTATTACACACTTCTGCTTTTCCCAGCCACAAGTTACTCTCATTGCTTCAGGGAGGATGGCTGAATTACCCAAAACACTCAGGGTGACTCAAGGCACTGGGGACATCCCGTTGCACTGTCTGGTTCAGGTGACCTCAGAAGGGCATTGGAAGGAGGGAAGCCTGGTAGAGACTGCTGAAGACAACAGATCCTGTCACAGGGTCGCCCTTTTAGCCAGGCTAGAAGAATGTTTCTCTACAGATTCAAAAGTCTGTTCATTTTGTGGTGGGAAATGGGTGTACTGCTTCTCCTTGTGGGTTGAAAATGTTGGCATGTAACAGCCAACTCTGTAATACGATTCAATCTGATTGAGAGGATGAAAAAATAACTCCTTTGCTAATTCATTATTGACTTTCTCAGCAAGGACAACTTTTACAAAACACTTCTCTTCCTAAGGTTTCTAGTCAGAAGATTTGCAGAAAACACTTTAGATTGTATTGGGAGGTGGGGGAAGGAAGAGAGAGAAAGAATGAATGTGCTTCGTGGTTTGCCTGGCTAATTGTAGTCAGAAAGTTTTGTTTGATTCCCCGTTTCTGAGTGTTAAAGATTTGCAATTCATTTTGAAATAGTTAAAATTCCCATTGACTTACTGAGTGAGTTCATCTTCAAGGATCACGAGCAGAAAAAAGGAGTTACAGCCTTTTAGATAAACCCATCGGCAGGACACTTTGCTCAGCTGTGCTCTACAGACAGCAAACTCAATTCCCTTTTGATTTTATGTCACACTTTAATTCCACGCATCTAGGCGTGAGATCAGAACCCAGGCACAAACACCAGCAGATACTGGGAGGGAGACAGATGTCATTCCCATCTATGTGAGACATCTTACACCCTGGGATACTGGTCAAGGGGCTGCAGCCCACATTGCTGTAAAAACATTCTCCTTTCCCTTGCCCAGCTCTTAATGTGTTCTTATAATGTAAAGTTTCTTACTGTGCTCCTATAGCACCCAATTTAATTCACCAAAACAGCATGCCTTTGACCACACATAAGTTGACTTATTGCTGCAATTGTCTGCCGTACAACCACTGCGATATTAAAGCTGTAATAAAGGTATTTTAATGAAATTAAATACATCCATTTTCAGAAAAAAGGAAAAAAAAGAACAAAGCAACCAAAACCACGCTGGAGAGAACAGAGAGAACAGAATTAGTATTATACTTTTCAATGTCTCTTTATTTTATAAAATATTGCACACATGAGTTACACAAGTTGAGACAATGAGAAATGGACATCTCTGCTAGGGATGTCTTTCAAAGCCATCATTTATGAAGGTATAACAAACAATCACAGAATAATAACTAATATACACCCTTGGGTAAATGAGACGAGACAGTTACGTTTAGCCCACAAAGTGTTTGAGAGGAAGTTCCTCTGAACCAAATTTGATCGTGTTGCAAACAGTGTCCAATCAGTTACAGAATTTATGTTTATAAAAGTGCATTTTAAATGCAACTGTTAAATAAAGGCAGGGGAACATGAGGGGATTTCTGTGCTGTTTGGTTGATCAGATGTCACAATATGTCACCCAGGATAAAGATGTATATGTGCTGCCAGCGTTCAAGGCAGCACACTTGCAGAGGGAATGGGTACACTGAATGTGCAGCAAATCCTCTTCTTGGGCTTCTCATCCAGTGCCCCAGATTGCTGGCTCCCTCTGCTATCAGTGGGAATGGGAACCGAAGCCCCAAAAAGGTTCATTTTAGATTCATGTATTAGTATGGTCCCTGCACAAGGGTGACATGCAAATTCATGAAGCGTTCCATATTTTTTGGGCCAGTGTGGACAGAACTAAATGTAGAAAAGTGCTCTGCATTGCAGCACATAAATGTTCTAAAATGAACATAAAAATGTTCATTTTTGATTCATCCTCTCTCTCCACGTGAATTGTAAATCCAAACTAGAGAAGCAAAATATTTTTGCTTCCAAGCAACTTTTTGAGTAACAAACTTTTCTTTCTCTTCTACTCTCTCATAATCCCTTTGTTTACTCCCATTCAAAATAATTCATGTGACACGATAGCTGTACAGAAAGTCTAGAAGAATCTGGCATAGCAGACTATGTAATAGAGAATGAAGACAGCGGAATCTTAAACATAAGGAAGAGGAAAAAAATCTGTGAAAGAAGATATGTCGTGAAAGCAGTCGACCTCCAGCTCCTAGCAAGCTGAAAAGCGTACAGCAGAAGGAAACAGTAAAATCCAGCTGCACGGTAAGGCAACAGAAGTCCTGCTACAATTTAATCCTCAAAGGACAGCACCATTTAGGTGCTAAGCCCTCCTGCTGGATCGGTACGCAGAAGCAACTACCATCCCTGGAGGGCATGTTGCTGAGAGCTTCTCTGAGTCTGTCTTGAAATGTTCTCTTTCCTCCTGCAACAAAGGAAGCTTTTTCCCTCCCGACCTGCAGGCACTGACTGCCGCACACTTCAGTGCATGCTTATAATGCAAAGGCTGGAATGCTGGACGAGGAATACCAAATTTTCCACTGTTGTCCTAAATATGGGGTCACTGAGAGAAGCATTTGGGCAAGGAGAATGAGATTAAAAAGGTAACAATTCCAAGTTTGTGGGAGTCCTTCTTTCACAAAGGAAGTGAGTGAAAATTCCAAGCATATGACATTACAGGCAGCTAACAAGAAGAAAACTGTGATTGTGGTTTCAAAATCATTTTCCTGGGGGAAAGGGAGAATGAGCAATTCAAGCCAGCACTGGGATCCTAGAAGGCAGAAAGGCAGACTGTCCTCCAGACTGCAAATGGGTGTGTTTGTTTACATTTCGCACATGGTGCAGGTTTTGCACCTGTTACTGTGCGCTTTGCTTAGCGTAAGAATCGTTCCAGCTTCAGATGAGGTGCTAGGTACCTGGACCCACACCACTACCCACACGCAACTTCTGACCCTGCCCTCTCTCTTTAGAGGCTGACAAAATGCCTGGTGCCTTGAGCATTTCAAGGATCTTGAATGAGCACCCTCCCTTACAGAGTGCTGGGCTGTGTATTAGGGCTCAGCTCGGCAGAGGCTGCAGGCACCTCCCCTCAGCTGGGGATGCCATTCATGCCCCATCCCTTCAGGCCTGCCTCCTCACTGCTGTCTCCTCAGAACAGGGAAGACAGACGGGGAGCTGATGCAACCTAACAGAAATTTAATGATGCACACTGAGAGGTGGTCACAGTGCAATAACAGGAGCTACATAAGGACTCTAGTATAACTTTTATTTAAATTGAGGGCTTTGGGGTTTTCGAGGGTATTTGTCTTTAGCATCCAAACCTCAGTAAACTTCTGTGTCATAGCAGCATGATGGTAGAACTGCTAAATGAGTCAGACAGCGCTGACCATTTTGTGCTCACTGTGCAGATACCCTTTTAGCACTTCAACGTTTTGCAGCCCAAACTTCCTTCCTTGCCACCGTCTTTGGTAATTGCAAGCTCTTTGCTCCAAGTGAAAATGACACCAGTGGTCTGAAAACATTAAACTATGCTCTTGTGGCCACAATCAGAATAAACTATGGTTATT
>VZTA01008719.1:81112-95745 GCA_013398855.1 Mohoua ochrocephala | reverse complement strand
ACCATTAGCTAATTTCAGCTGAATTTAATGCGGTGTAGCTGAGGTCTAGAAAACAGTTGAAATTCCTACAAGATTTGTAGAAACACATGACAGAACAGCAGGGAAAAAGCAAACCTGTGCCTTGTCTGAAGAACAAGCTAATATGTAAATACACGTTTTTACGCTGGTGAATCTTCAGCTAAAGATTATAGACACAAATCCTTAGGAAACACAATCCTGATTTAGAGCAACAAACTTGTTTTCTTATCTACAGGTCCCTGCACCCTCAACAAGTTTAATTAGATGGGCTTGCCAAAGATTTAGGGGTAGCTCTTGCTGCAGAAGAGTAACTTTCCGCTCTTCAAACATGCACCAAACCTCAGATGTACAATTTGTTTCCTGTGCAAATTCTTCCCTGGGGCCTTGCAGCTAAAACACATTCCGTACAGGTAGCCAGCCAGAGCCCATGGAGAGTGGTGCCCATTTATGTGCCATGTTACTGCATCAGCCTGACTGCCCTCCCATTGCTCAAATGCCAGGTTATTTTATATTTTATTGCTCCGTAGCACCTAGAGGAGATCCCAATTTCCAAAGCAAACGTCCAGCTTCCTTGTCTTCTACTTCAGACACATGGCAGTCGCAACAGTTGCACTTGGATGCTGTAAATGTCAAATGTCACTGGATGGAAGGGTGTCCGTCAAGAAAAGAATCACAGGTGGCCAGATCCCAGCTGAGACACTCAGGCAAGGAGGTCTGGCATGCCAGAGCAGAGGATCAGACCCCACACTTGTCTGCTACTGCCTCCATTACAGCACAATGTCTTCCTTCTTTTCCCCAGAGCTGGCAGCAGTTTCCAGTCCAGTGGAAGGGGATGAGTATGAGCACTTACCATCTGCTGTCTAATCTCAGCACTAGAGCCAGCAGCAACAGCCTGAACAAAGCAGTAGAGAATTTAAAAGTAAAATTAGGAGGTCTTTATCTCTTCCAAATAGTCTCACAGATTACACTCGTCCCTGACTAGCAGGCCCAGCCCAGTGCCAAAGCAGGGGCAGGCAGAGCTCAGTCCTGCAGGCTTTGGAGACAGAAACTCATCCCAGGCTGATGTACACCCAACCATCCCATTTCACTGCATCCTGAAATGTAAACTAACCTAAATGTAACCAAGTGAGATTAAGCTGTACAAAGTCTTTTAATTGGCCTTCATGCAACAGTCAGAAATTTCACCTTTGGTAGCTCATGGTGATTCAGCACAGTTCTTAGCAGACCTGGAAAACTCACACTGATCTGGCACAGAGGCAGAGACTGTCTGAAGTCTTGGCAGACAGCTATCAAAGCTGACCCCTTTCATGCCCTAAAGACAGTCTTTGCACAAATGATAGGGGCACATCTGCAGGGGAGCAGTGGGAAGCTGCTCCCTCTGAACCTGGAGAATTTGGGTGGAGGGTCAGAAAGGGGAATGTTTTCCAAAAAATAGGTTAATTCTCTTCTAGAACTGGGAAGCATCAAAAGAAATTACCTTGGGTAATCTCTTTTGCAATTAATTAAAAGCCGAGGAGAAATTTACACTGGTTTTGCACAGGATGGAGAGCAACGGTCCTTGCCTGCTTCACCATCATTGTATTTGCGCACCAGTGGCATCCATTGGCTTTTAGGTACATGCCATTCAAAGAACTAACCAGTGGTGCAGTTAGGAATTTCACCCTGAGCCTATCTAGGGAGCGCCTGACTTGAGTTCCCAGACAGGTTTTCTTTCTAAAGCAGTAACAATGTGAAGAAATGAGGAGCATTTTGAGCCTGTATTTGAGATTTGAGATTGTGTCCTGTCCCCATCTTGCTCAGCATAACAGTTGGGCAGCTTCTCTTAGATCATTAAAAGATGCAGTCTACTGAATCTGGTGGAAATCTACCTTTACCCAATCCTTTGGTTAAATCGATACGTGAGCAGGAGAGTGGTATGAATCCGCAGGGGCTCATTTTGAGAGGGAAGGGAAGGTTGGAGTTTTTCTAATTAACACCCACACTGTTTTTCACCTATATATGAGACAGCAGGCCAAAGAAATAGCCTTTGCAGATGGAGAGAACATGAGGAGATGTCTGTCAAGAAACTCCAACTTTAAGGACAGCCTTGTCCCTAAGGAGGGACAACAAGTTGTACATTTGTAGTGTAGGTCTACTGCCCTACTGGCAAAAACTCCATACTGGGCTACTAGCAAAGACTCCACATCCATTCTTTTAGGCAATCCTGATCTTCAGGCTTAGCCTGGACCACGCAGATCCAGCTCTGGGAGAAAATTTGCATGCTGGTCTGCACTGAACTGCGTGGAGCTGGTACTCTGGTGGCTTGAGCACGGTCCTCCCAGGAGGAGAATCAGCCACAAGGCCCCATCTGGAACAGACCTGAGCCAGGTCCTGAATTTTGTTTTAAGCATGGTTACTTCCTTATCCTTCCAAGTGTGAAGCTGTTCCTGGTGAAGACAGCAGCCTTTCAGGAGAAGCTAGTAAATGATAGCTAGACACTTCCTGTCCTAACATGTTGCTTGACCCAGGAGTGAGTAAACACTGAATCAGGGCTCACAGCAAGCCAACTGGCAAAGGCATCGCTGGCACTGTGTGCAGAGCTGTGTTTACAGAAGAGGGAGAAACATGAGAGCAGGAGAAGTAAGAGGATTGCTAAACTTAGCTCAAGATGTCCATTTAACACACGTAGGAAAGTACATTTTATCCTTCTGAGATGAGAAGGCAATAATTTGAGTTGTGATAGTTTCAGTAACCTGGATGGACACACATCTTTTACTACTGGATCAGCAGTCCATAGCTTATTATTAGGGATTACAATAATTATAAGGAATTATAAAGCCTTGGAGGGACTTTTGATAGAGATGGTAATAAAAAAACAGGAGGTCCCTCAGAAGCAATATTTCTGTGGCTCCTTCCTTGAGCCACAGAGAGCAGGCATATCTCAGGATGTGGTACTCTTCACTTTGCAAATGCTAGATGAGATGTGATGCTTTGTTTTTTTCTCCCACGTCTTTTTCTCTCAGTTTCCACTGAAAATAACAAAAAGTTTTAATTGAAAGAAATTGCAGTGCTGGAGTAGATGAAATCCACATAAAAGGTCTTTACACCACTTTGGCCCTTGCTTAACCCAGCACTTTAGTGACATTTGAACGCCCTTTGGGAAGACTTGCTTGTTATCCATGAAAGTAATTTCCAGGTCAGACAAGTCCGTGCAGCACTTAGATTGTATTAAAGCTCCCAGAGCAGGGCCAGAGCGGCTTTTGGCAGGAAGAACGTCTGCCCCACTTGCGCGCCACAGCGAGGTGAAGACTCCTGCTGCTTGAGCAGGAAGGTGATGCGCCTCAGGGCACCCCAAGCGTTGTGCCGAGGCTGGGACAAGAGCTGTGCTGTGTCCCTGGTGTGCAGTGCCCCAAGCACAGCTGTCGTGCAGTTCCTATAGCTTTGTTCTCGTTTCAAGCTCAGATGCGTTCGGCCATCCAGGCTAACAATCCATCACAGGCGAAGCATCTGTGATGATCCCGCTGCGCGCCCTTTGAATTTTGTTATTTTTAGCCCTCTCTGTAATAAAGAAAAGTATGCCTGCTTTTCTTCCATTAGAAATAATTTATCTCTTCATTAGAAAAAAAAATCCATCACAGCTATTGAAACTGTTTCCCAGCTGTAACATATTTAACCTGTACGGAACTCATTTTCTAGCAGGTACATCAACAGCATAACTATAAACATTACAAATATCTGCATTACGACTGTTTTTTGCAAGGACAGTCCTTCGCCTTTGCAGTCAACAGAAGCATTTCACGAAGCAGGTCTTGGCTCGTGGTGGGATTCTGATCCTTCCCTGGTTTTTTTTGAGGTCATCATACACTACTCCAGACACAGGTACAAAATCAGCCATGTCTCATACTTGTTAACTGCAAAGGACAAAGATAACTGCCCTGACTAAGCATGGAACTAGGCAGCCTGCATACTTTCTGTCAGGAATTTGGGGATGGGATTTTAAGAGGAAACCATTACTGTCCAAAGATTGACTTGCAGAAATTATGCATTCTGTCAAGACAAACGAGACATCTTCCATCTTCCTCATCTTTGAGGTTGTCAGTTAAAGATTTTTCACATTTGTAGAATTGCGCAATCTCACCTCCCGTGATATTATCAGAACTGGGCTGTCATCTCATATCTGAAGTTTAAAACAGGTCAAAAAGGCTGCAAATTCCAAAAATAAAAAGTGAGAAACTAAAGGGGACACTGCAGAAGTCTAGAGATAAGGGAACTTATGTGTGTTACTCAAACACTGGTATCCAGGTAGCCATGGAGCCAGCCAAGGATTGTCGCAGCTGGAGAAGAGGGCCATAGGGAGGTAGGGCAACACTTTTCTGAGACAAGTGTCCTTGTTCTGGCTCCTGGAGATAACCGTACAGCAGAGGTGCAGGAATGAGGCCGAGAAGCAGGCGGGAATGGACTGCAAGGGGGGATCAAGAACACCCAAGATCCCTAGAGGTCCCAAACCATTTCCAGAAAGGTCTGGAAGAAGGGGCTGCCCGTGATAACTCACTTGTATAGAAAGTGAGAAAGTTAGCTCCAGGGCACAGAAACTGTACTATAAAAAGGTACCCCCAGAAAGCCTGGGCACACATGTGACAACTTCCTGTCAGCTGAATTGACGGTGGAGCCAGGACCCCTGATCTCCCTTTTTTCCTTCCTTCCTTTCTTTCTCTCCCTCCCTCTTTAATCCATCTTTCTCTCTGCATTCCTTTTCACACCACCCCTTTATTCAAAACCCACTGCTCTGTGCTTATATAGGAGGTCAGGGACTATAAAATAGCTATTTCCATGCCAGGTGTGTAATTTACTAATAAAAAATTGTAAGCTTTTGAAGATACTCTGACTTTTGCTGTTCATTTCAACCACAAGCATCCACAAACCTTGGGTGTGCATTTCCCATTAAGGCTGGGACACCACAGACACACAAAAAAAACCCCCTACTGGACTATGTGGGAGGGGTTTTAGGGGATTTTTGGTTTGGTTTGGTTTTGTCACTGAATCAAATTGAAATTCGGTCAGGACTGAATTGTAGCATGACACAATGACTTCTGTGGTAATTACACAGATCAGTATTGCTGTTATAACGGAGATCACCGCACACTGACGATTCATAAATACTGGGAAATGCAAGAATTGCACAATAGGTCACATGTCACAGGCAGTACTCTTGGCAAAAACAGTGATGATAAATTTAGCTGAACTTTTACACCAGACTTTGGTATGTGAGTAAGGCATTGCATCTACTAGAGAGTAGAAGAAAAGAGTAATTTGTGGCAAAAGTTTAAGAAATATTGACAGATAGCAGTGGACAAAAAACCCAATTATTCAAACCTGAGTGTTGTGTACCATTTGATAGACATGCATTTGAGTGGATGGCTGGATGGCTGGATGGCTGGCTGGCTGGCTGGCTGGCTGGCTGGCTGGATGGATGGATGGATGGATGATTTCCAATGCCAGTTTTTCACAAGTACCTCCAGATGAAGAAGATTCACACAGAGACTGCTTACCTGGCTTGGAAGACTCTCCCAAACGCTCCTTCCCCAATATCTCTCACATATTCAATATTGTTCCTGGGATACTCCAGGCTAAGCAATTTTGGATTGAGGAGAAGGGGCATGCGCTGGTACATTGGGTTGGGGTGCAGCCGGTCCAGGAGCAGCTCGGAGGGCAGAGTGGTGAGAGTTGGCGTCTCCGACTCTCTGAAACAACGGAGCAATTTTCGGTCAGTGTGTGCACAGCCCTCAACCAGGAGATAACTGCCTACATGACTCCTGGGCTTATTTCTTTCAGGACGGGAAGGGAAGGTGCAGCAGAGCTATTGAAAGAGCCTTGCAGCAAGGTGTCATGCCATGTCCCCAGTCACCAGGCCACCTTCTGCTCTGGCACAGGAGTTCAACAGAGCTTGCACTGGGAGGCCACAGGCAAAGGGAGGGCTGCTGTCCCCTACCAGATGTTGGCAGGACTTTGCTCTCAGAAACAAGAAAGCCCTTTTTTCAAAGAAGCATTTCTTGCACTGAATTAAGTTCCAAGCTTTACCTTGTTTTGTTTTTCCACTGTTTTCGATGACGGCAGCAAACCAGGGTGACAATGCCGAAGATCACGACTAGAGCAAAGCTGGAGATGATCGAGATGATAACGGTCATGGAGTACGTAGGGGAAAATGGAGGAGGAGGGGGAACATTTGGAGTCTCTCCATTTGGTTTTCTTGTTCCTAGTGATAGCAATGCTGTAATGCGAATAAAATCAGAGGGTTATGCCTCTGTTAGTTTATAGAGCTTTCTCTAAGAGGAATTTACAGAGCTAGCCTGTTGTCCTGGGAATTACTGCCATTACAGATGCAACCATATGACCATATGAGAGGACCATCCCAGGGAAGCTTGGTTTGCAGGAAGCAAAACCCATTTGTGCTTGCCGCTTGTGAAAATCCAAGTAAAGACCAATATATGGCTCCCATTAAGCTGGGACCACAGTTTTGGTATAGAATATTTGCAAGAATTACAGATGGGAGGTCACATCTGAGAGTCTCAACAGTATTCAAATATAGTAATGTCTGCAGTGGGAAAGATCAATGCTGTACAATGTAAACCACAATGTCTCATGTGTCCCAAAAGGAATCTGCAGGGAGGGGTGTAAGACCACCTAAGCACAGAGTGATACTTTCCTGAAATATCCTCTTGTCCCCAGCAATTTGCATCTCTGTGTCCTTATGGGGCAAATATGGAAAACTAGTTTAAAACACACTTGGCTGTATTATTAGGGGGGAAAAAAATCACATAACTACCTGCTGAGTACTTTCTGAGACATTCTAGAAAATGCTACCCTCTTCATGCAACGACTGAGAACAGAAAGAAATTTAAACTCTTCTTCTTAATTGCCAGCTAAACTGAAAATTACTTGTGTTCACTTATGTCCATGGAACCCCTGTTCTCCTTGCAGGAAGTTTCCAAGTGCAGTCTTATGTCCAAGCACTGAGATCCAGAAACTGGGAATCTTGGATGAAATATCTTTCAAAAATTGATCTATTCTTTGAACGAGAAATAACAGGAAGACTTAATTTCAACATCAAAGAACAAAGATGTTTCCATCTCTTTTAGGCTTATTTTTTAGTTAAAATTGGGAGGGGTTTATTCCCACTTTATTTATTATCATTTTATTTAGGATTTTAAACAATCACCCTAAACGAAACAATTTTGGAAAAGAGCCTGAAACCCTACCTTCTAAACAGTGTGACAAATCCATTTTTCGGAATAGAACAGGAAATTTCACTTCATCCTTTGGCATTTTTATAACCTAGGGCAAGTTGTTCAATGTGCCTGTCTTCATTTTCCCCTCTTCAAGGGGCACATTACACCTTCTGGTTAGAGATGCTGAGTGAGTCTATGAGAAAACTCAGAACTAGCTGAATCCAGAAGCCAGAACAGATCGGTGTACACAGGATGCGAGTACCTTGCGTGTCCACAAAACAACCACAGTGGCAGAAGTTATGAACTACAGTTGCCTACCATCTCCACAGGGAGACACACTGCAGTATTCCCAGGTCACAGCTGGATCCTTTGTGTAGCACCAGGGACGCTCGTTCTCACCTCCTGGATTGCGGCAGTAATTCTCAGCATCAGACAGCTCAGGGAAAACCTGAGGAGTCCTCCTGTGCAAGTGGGGAGCCTTGGAGGAGGAAGCAAATTGTATTAGTGTTTCAGCATAACTTTCCCTGCTATTATTAGTAAAACAAAACAAATAAAACACCCAAAGGAATGAAGCAAATGAGCCTTTCTTGAAACAGACTTTCAGTCGCCTGCCAAAACGACAGAGAATGCATCTTGACACAGGAAGTGGAACTTGCAGATTGAAATACAATGAGGTGGTAAAACGCCAGTGAGCTCGAGGATGAAGGCAACCTGTTCCCTGCTCATCTGTTTCACTAAGACTGGGCTGCCTGACTCTGGGAAACTCTTTGGAAAAGCAAACCTCGAGCACAGCTCTCCATTTGGTGGATCTCTCACTCACGCGCACCTGGTCACTCCACTTCTGGCAGGGAATCCCGGATGCTGTGACGTTGGCTGTGCCCTGGTAAAACTGGCCATTGCCACTGTAGCAAGTCCCTGGGAGGAGAAAAAAGAAACATGGGGTCAAGGCATTTCAGACCATGTCTTGCAGCAGAGACTCACAAGAATAAAGTTGATGTCGTTACATGAGAGCATCTGACAACATCGGATTTGAAGCACACAGAAGGACTAGACAGCACAGGTAGGGTAGCCTCCTCTTCACACTCTAATGGATTTTGCACTCAATACATAGGATCAAATCTTGTAAAACTTCAAAGAGAGCACTGAAGCACTCTCAGATTGAGAAAACAGGCTATGTGTCTGTGATGGTTGAGCTGCAACTACCTAGTTCACAGGACATCCATGCAGAAAGTGCAGGGCAGAGCCACACTGAACCCACCCAAGCCAAACCAAGGCAGAAAGCAAATTGCAGCACTGGTTCCGTGATTCGCAGCCTGCATTCTTACTGGGGCGCTAACATGAAGACACTCATGTTTCTCAGGTTGGTAGCAGGGAGCTGGGACTCATAAAGTTGCTCCCCTCCTTCTTCTGTACAGTGCTTATCCTCTTTGATTATTTGGAAAAGGCCTATGGTTTTCAACATGGGTGTAAACCATGCCCTGAAGTATGATCTGAACTATGATCTGAAGGAATGGTATCAGTATAAAACAATGTTCTTTATAATGAAGATCGTGTCATCACTTTGCATACTCAGCGCTTGTTCCAGCTGCAGAAAAATTAGGCAGAAAATCTTGAGAAGACTTTACTACAGGAATATGCATAAATGTCCTCATAGGACATATGCACCTGTCCTCATGGGAGAGTTTAATGCATGCTGGCACAATCTAGGAAGCAGAAAGACAGCAGGGGAGATGCAGCCTTACGTGTTTCAGTACATAACAGCTAATCTTCTGCAAACTCACCTGAGCCGAGGCTAACATTCTGATTGATGGCATACATTAGGGTCCACTGAATTGTTAGCCTTGGTAGACAAATTAACAAACCAGCAAATACTTTTTTCATCATTTTATTTTCTATTATGTTCATAGCCTTGCAGCTCAGGAAAAAAGACGAACAAGAGGAAACGTGATGTGTTCTAAAATTATGATTTTTTAAAGCAAATATTGTTCATCATTTTGAAAGTTTTGCATAAGGGTTGGCCCAAATTTGACACAAGGCTATGTGTCTGCAGATTGTACTCTTTCTCATGGAGGAGGACCGTAGTCAACACACCATCATGACTATCTGCTGTTTTCTTCTTGCATCACCCACTGCCCTCAGGATTGCAGTGATATATTGTGATAGACTCAGCTTACTGAAGTTTCACCAGGTAGCAGACACTACACACGAGTAGGTAGAAACACTGCCTTTAAAGTGTTAACTCCAGTCGAGTGAGCTTAAGCAAAGGATCGAGTTTCTGTAGCCCTGAGGCATCCAAACACTTCAGTAGAGGAATGATGTGGACTTTATGAGAACCTTTAAACCCATCACAAATTCGAAGTAAAATACTCTAATGTGGATTTCTTTTGACTGATACGTAAATACCATTTATGACTCACATCTGCAACAAGATAGCAGCCCCCACATGACCAGCACCTGTAGCTCTGCAGAGGTGTAACATTTTGTTAAGGTGTCCTGGAACATATTTGTGTGCCTGAGCCCAGCGGTTTGTTTCACATTCAAAGGCAAGGAAAGCAATGCCTGAAACATGCCTCATGACACAGCTGGTAATAAACATGAAAAAGATTTCTGCACAGAGCTGAAATAAATGTCAGTGCTACACCTTGAAAGATCAATGTGGAGAGCTTTAGGGGCAAGAACAACACTAAGAAAGAACCTCTGAATCCTTCATACTCTGGAAATGCAGATGCTTTCATAGACTGTCTTGCTACAATGAGGACAGAGGGAATAATACAGCTGGTCCATCTGGGCATTAATGAATAATTTGATAGCAAGCTAGAAAACAGTTCAGTTCGTGCTCAGCAAACCCTTGTGCACACAACAGTGGCTCTAAAGTAAAAAAGAGGGGGCAATATTACTAAAATGTTACTGTTATATTTTCCTGCTTCGTGACTGAATATTGCACATTTGTGCAATGCCGCTCTGGGAAAATGCTGCGGAAGCTAAACAAAAAATGTCATGCATACACAGGAGACAGAGGATATGTCCTGAAGCATCTGTGGGGAGGCTGAAGCCATCCCATGAATGCTCCATGCATATGCTGACACCCCTCTCTTGTGGTCCCTCCACCAGGGCAGGGATGGCTGCACTTGCAGGCTGTAGGCACTGGGCCCACAGGGTGCTGAAGCCCTCGTCTCCATGTATGCATCACCGGGCACCTAGGGCTTGGGTTGCCAGGTGGAGCCAAGGTCTTTGCACGAGAGAATATTCCCCAAAAGTCTTGATTTCACTTTGGTTTTTGGTTGTTTTTTTTTACTTTCCCTCTCTGTCTATGCAGAAGGTGCCTGCCACTGCCAAATCTGCAGACCTCACCTGCTTAGACAAATGGCAGGAGAGAGATTCTTCCTTTTTCCAATGAGGCAAGTTCAGTGGCTGAGCTTGAAACTGCAGTTGCATGTGAGTGGAAGAGCTGGGTGAGCGTGTTGCAGCCACGACCAGCAGCAGGGTGGGAACCTGACAGAAATCAAAGCAGCACCGCAGGGGATGTCTGGGTCTCACCACTGGTCATGGGAGGGTCATACAAGAAACAGCCAGGCTTCAGAGGTGATTTGAGGAGAATGCTGGGAGGCTAAGGTCTTGCAAGGCCAGCCTGACATAGGTAACCATGTCATCAACATATAAGGCTGGGATGACCTCAGTATCAGAAATAGAAATATGGGTAGAGCAGAGCTAGAAGCAATGGGTAGAAAGAAAAGGAGACAGCTGGAGGGAAGGGTACCACCTAAAACCACCATGCCTCTCTCATAAAAAGTTACCAGCCCATGGTCTCCCCAGCCTCTGAAGAGCTGGAAATGTGTTTCCCCATGCCTTGAATGTGGAAACCCACTCATTACCCAGCAATAACCTGCATTCAGCCAGCCAGGACAAGCAGAAAACACAAAAATACTGTGCAAATATACTGTGCAGCTTCAATGAAGAATATGTCCACCCTTAAAAACATAGAGTCTGGAGCAGTCTACTTACTGGTTATGTTCTCCTTCTTAAAATCTGCAAAAAGACAAGACAAGATGTAAGGAGGGATTGTCCAGGATGCGATATTACTGGATGCTTACTTAGAAGCACATAACAGGAAAAAGATCCCTCCCTAGCAGTGCTTAAACAGCTTTTTTTCTTTGCAAAGGCACCTGCAATTTTGCTATCATTAGGACCATTTTTTGAGATTGTTATGATCTTCTCAATAAAGATCCAGGCTTTATTTACTTGAGGGATTTTTCCCACACCCCAGTTGGACAAGAGAGGCCAACAGCCAAAGCAGCTGTCACAATTCCATGCACAGGGGCTGACAGGACAGTACCCACCATCGGCTTTTACTTTAGTTGTAAATTGCGGATCCTATCTTTCCCCTCTCCCTTACCAAGAGCACAGCTCTCTGGACAGCCTGTGCCACCTTACCAAAGAAAGGGATGCGGGTGCAGGAGCTGGGATTCTGGTGCAGGCTGGGCAGCCTATTGCATTCAGGAAGAGTGAGCAGCATCAGCCCTGGCTTGTAAATCCCCTTCTGAGAGTTCTCCTCCATTGAGAGCCATTCCTTAAAGCAGTAGAGATCCTTTACAGCAAGGCAATTCTCTCTGCATTGTTTTGCAAAAAACAGTGAAATACAGCTGTCAATGGCTTGATAAAAATAGCTGCACTTAGCAGTGATGTGCAGGGGTTATGCAAGCTGACAGAAGTCCATTAAGGGGGTGACACTTCTTTAAAGCCAATCTACCTGGCTCATAAACCATAAAGGAAAATGTATGAAATGCAACAACTTCCTTTAGAGAACGTACGAAGCTATATTTTAAATGAAGCAGGGTTATGCTCAAAACACAACACACACCAATCTGTGAGGAGTTCATTCCTATCTTTTTCTACATGTTTTTTTATATCTTCTACTAATAGACATCGTAGAACCATGACATGGTTTGTGTTGGAAGAGACGTCAAAGATCATCTAGTTCCAACCCCCTGCCAGGAACAGGGGCATCTTCCACTGGACCGTGTTGCTCAAAGCCGCATCCAACCCAGCCTTGGACACTTCCAGGGATGAAGCATACACAGCTTCCTTGGGCAACCTGTGCAAGTGTCTCACTACCCTCACAGTAAAGAATTTCTTCCTATTATCTAACCTAAACCTACTCTCTTTCAGTTTGAGACATTTGCCCTTGTCCTGTCACTACATGCTCTTGTAAACAGTCTCTCTCTCATTTCTAGAGTTAGAATTTATCAGTATATTCTAAAAATCTCACTTGGCTTCTCTAAATTGCACATTGAAGTGTCATCTACTAAAAGCAAGAGGTGAGCTGCAATTCTTAATCTTCTTATATTAAATACTCATACATACTTTTAATCTCATTGAATCACTAATACAATTTTTTCATTTTCTCTATAGACAATTTAAAATCCCTTTTTTCTCTGTAGCTGTCTACAGTAGAAGCTGTACAGTGCCTGTTAAAAAAGTGACCTGTCTCCCACCGAATGTATTACCTCTACAACAATGTGAAACATTCACTGACAATAAGTACTTTGGATGTTTAAATGGGTCTTATATGAGAACTTGTTTGTGAAGAAGGGCATGGCACAAACACCTGCACTAGAAAAAAAAAAAAAAAAAGAAAAAGAAAAAGAAGAAAACACACCATACTGGGAATTTTCTGGATTTGTTGTATTGGTCAATTTGTCAGTGATTTGCTTATTTATGTAGCAATTCCTGAGAGCCTGAGTTACAAAACCAGCTTTGAGGTCATGTGCAGAGATTACTTTTGCACAGCTTGGCTGAAGTCTTTCATAGATCCACAGCTTTTCCAACCCTCACACGATGATGCAGAAAGAGAAAGGTACTTCTGGGGTCTGTGGTGAAGGATTTAGCCAAATTCACCACCTGGTGGGCTGATGCAATCTCTTTAATTATGCAATGTTTTTGGCAAGAGCAGACGGGCATGAGCTTCAGCAATGACTAACAACTATGCAAACCCTCCAAAGCAACTGATGGAGGTCATTGGGAATTCTACCAGAGCAACAGCTTTTCAGCAACAGTAATGGGTGCCCTTCAAGTCAGTAGGCTGAAGTCATCAATGCCCAGCAGCTCTGTGCTTGGTTTTAGCCAGTCCTGGTTTATTCCTTCCTCCCTTCCATGGAAGCCAGAATGCAGCCAGATGGCAAATTTATCTTTTTTGTGTTGAACAACATGTGGAACAGAAATGACCTTGCGAAGTAAAGAAATACTTGGATAGGGAAATGAGAAAAACTTGCATTTGAAGCACTGGCTGAGACTTGGGAGATCTGGATTGAATTAGGTCTGTTCATTCCCGGAGCCTGAGCATCCTTAAATAAGCCCTTTATTTGGTGTTCAAGTGCAAAATGCAAAAGACCATTCTTCTGAAATGCTGTCTACTCCGGGGTTAAAGGGAAGTTGTCTGCACCCTGGAAGAATGGTAAGGCAGCCAGAGGGAGGGATGGTCAGTCACATCTAGGTGGGCTCATACCACTGTTGTAACACTTAATGCTGAGCAGCGAGAGCTTGCTGAGGTCATATGCAAAGATTACTTCAGATTATTATTAGAAATGTTATGTCACGTAAATGACAGATGGACAAAGAACAGTAATGGCAGAAGACAGCAAGTGTGCCAGGAGTGTTTCTAGGGACCACAAGAGACTGTTTAAGAGGAGGTGGGGGCACGCAGACCCAAACAAAGAGAGACTTTCCCCAACACGAGACTGTTCCCTGCAGCCTGATCACTTCCTATCAGCAGTGATTGAAACAGAAATTGAGGGTGTTTCTTTAGCTGTTGCAATAGCAGCCAGTAACAAAAGGCAGATGTAATCAAGAATGATATCACTTTCCCTTAAGAACTCTCATTTTAATCAATTTGCATATAAATTTACATTAAGTGAAACTTTTCCCATGTGGCTTTCTTCTGTTTCAGTTCAACTTGTTTTACTCTCTGATTAATTTTATAAAGCTCTCCTCAGCCTGTCAGTAGCTATTCTTGCTAGCTAGCTTCCAAACCAAATTAACATTAAAAAAAGACACAGAAAGAGAAAAATTGGTGCAGAGAATAAATAATAAGACAAAAACACATGGAAATACATCGAGGGCAATATGTCCCTCAAAAACTGGGAGAACTCTCCCACATCTGAGAGAGTTAAATTCTTACTCAGTAAGTATTTCAGCTGAAAACTTGTATAGTCTAGCCAGCTTCTGCAGAAAGCTATAAAGTTGTCAGTGAAAAGTAGTTAAGATAATTGGAAAGTAACCAAGACCATGTGAGATGTGTTCAAGAGCCCCTAGACCTCTCTCAGCCATTAAGAAGTATATATTAGATGTCTGAGTTGTCAAAAAGAGTATTGGGCTTTGGAAGAACAGCTGTCCAGCTGATGTGCTCTGAGGACA
>VZTA01008719.1:67387-81040 GCA_013398855.1 Mohoua ochrocephala | reverse complement strand
GAGGGGGATGAGGGGGAGAAGGGAGGAATAATTAATAAAAAACAACAGGCAAGTCCATTAACATTTAGACATATTTTCAAATGCTGCAATTGTTAGCTCAGGTGCATCAAGATCAAGTGCATATTTATGTTGATTCATATAATTCTGACTTTAGACGTGCCCCAGAAGTATGGGTCTTCAGTCAAGTCACTGTGAGTTCGGGTCCTGCAGGGCCACTTGTGAGCAGGGCTAAATGAAGCAAGGCCCAGATCTAACTGAAATGCCTCATAGAGCACTGTTCAAAGATGTCTGATGTGCTGTGCATGTGTGGCTGAGATATAAATACTGTCACACATCTTGAAAAAAGGCAGGGAGATCATGTATTTAAGGGCACAATGACAAAGACCAGCACAATGAGGTGGCGGGGAGGAGCCTACCAGCAAAAAGCAAATTTTAGTGCTTGGCTGCATGATTATATCTGGATGCTTGCACATAAACTTCTTTCGCAGGATATATATCACCACTGAGTCAATGGTGGACTACTAGGCAGCATAGGTACCAAATAGAAAACTAAATGTATAGTCAATATTCATACTGGGATTTTCCTCTGTGCTTCTGTTTTAGAGATACTAAAGGAGGAGCAATCAACAAGGTCCAGATTACAAAAACAACATGCTGCTGATTGTCCTAAAAAGCCCCTACATAACTGGAGGGCCATTAGACATCTGGCCCAAGTCCAGCTAGCATTGTGCTTGCCATGTCTGTAGAAAAGATTTTTATTTCATTTGAGACACTACAGTTGGGGCTACTCTTTCAATAAACACAGTTCTGAATAGTGTTTTAAAATGTGTTTCAAGGAAGACAAGAACAAAGCACTGCACTTTAAGCAGAGACATCAGCTGCCCAAATGTGAAATGGATAATGGCTAGTCTTCCAGGGGCTGAATATGTCAGGAAAAAAGAAAGCTTCACCCCGATATATGTAGGTGGGGCTGTCCTTTGCAAAGCACACCAAGCAATCATAATTCCATTATGGTTAAAAATAACAAAACCTAGACTGGACAGAAGAGCAAAAGCTATGTGCAGAGCTTGGGAAAACCTGTTTTATTCTAGTCAGAGAATCCGGGGAAGATGTAAAATCTCACTGAAAAGAGAAAGGGACGAAACTTGCCTCCACAACTGTGGTGGGAGGACAAGGAACGAGGGGAAGATCGCTTGGGAGGTTGCATAGGGAGGGAGCAGTGTCTCTGTCACTGGGATGTGTTTACAAATACCTGTCAACAGTAGATTAGCTATAGTGAGAGATGCTTTGGACTCCTCAGGGTTCCTGTCAGCCCAATTTCAATGCACATTTCTCTGCATATAGAAGGATACAATAACCACATTGGAGTTTTGGTTTAGCAGGTAGAATTACACAGGCAGTGTCTCTGGTCTCATCATTTTTGTCACATTTTTGTCATAGCAGGAAGTTCTAAATGATTGGTGTGTTGCTTCGGCCAGATTTGTTGCATCTTCTGGAGCCACATTTAGTCAAAATTCCAAAGAAGCAATTACTTTTTATGGTAAGAATACGTACATGCTGGCCTAGTAAGATTTAACAGATAACATTATGTTAATTATTGAAACTACTTATGTCATTCAAATGGATATTTCTTTTCAACACTGTCCTCTAAATACCTGGTATAACATAGAGGTCTGGACTTGGAATTCAGACCATACCCTAGCAATGAGCACAGTGAGAGCTGAATCAGTCTGTGTGTAGGGAGGAGAGAGCAAAGGGAAAACCTGTGCAAACCTAGAGGGCACAGCTTGACTCAGCTTCACTTGCTACTGCAAGCCTGGACAGTCCCTCACCACTCCCCTGCTGCTTGCACATCCCCATGAAATGAAAGTGAAATTTGAGCATTTTTTTCTTCATTTACCTGCACACTGGTTTTGGAGCTGGCCCAGCTCCCGAGGGATTGCACTCCTGGAAGATGTAGTTACACAGCAGAGACTCAGCAGCCGGTTGGCAGAATGAACTCACCATTTTCAGTTCAGTCCAGGCAGTGTGCACAAGCAGCTCTTGGGTCTCCTCTGGGTCAGCATACGAGGAGTTGAAGAAAACAAGAGCATTCTTCGCCAAGATAGCGCTACACACCTCACCTCTGTACGTGCTGCAGTAACCTGCATCACCCTTGTACAGCTTGCTGTCGAGGACAAGAGCACACACACAGAGTAAGCTCACAGCCCTAGACAGCTGCACGAGCACAATGGCTCTGTTTCTGAATAAAGCGGCATGTGTAAGGCTAACACAGGGCAGAGGAGATGGTAGATGTTTATAACCACTAAAACCAGCTAATATAAACCAAGAAGGAAACTTCTGCAAGGTACCCTGGTGTCAGCCCTGGTGAGCTCCAGGGATAAGGCTCTGACCGAGTATTGTCAACATTATAAGTGGACAAAAGACTGAGTGTTCACATAGAAGCATGACCTAGCATGGCTCCTCACCCTGCCCCTAGGCTCTAATGGGAAAATATTTTACTTTCCTGCTTCCCTGCAGTAGGGATCAGCCACGCTGCTTGCTGCAGTCCTGTGATAACTCAGGATTTTTCACTCTGCTGTCTAACAAGAGTTAGAGTTTAATTTAATATAGACTCGATGAGCAGGAGCCAGGTAAGTTCAACCCATCATGTGCCAGGGAATTTTTCACAAGATCAGACCAAACTCCTGCCTGCCCTTCCTCGGCTCCTGCACCACTCCTGACCTTGCCCCTCTTCTACACGTTTAGCTGGGGGACTCAGAGACAAGGAAGGCACAAGGATCTGTGGTTTTCTTCCTGGTGTTTCCCTGCAAGGTGCATCTTCTCTCTTCACCACATCTCCCACTTTGCAAAGTCCTGCCACGTACGTGGAGACAGAGCTATGCAGGAGCAATAAAAATCACAATAGGGTCATCTTCTTTGAGGGCCATTTATTTATCTTTCCCATGTTTTTTGCATCTAGATGGAGATGTTTCCCCCACCCACTCCTTCTTCTCTGTGGCCATCAAAAAGGAGCAGCGGGGTAAGGGCAATGCACAGGTCAGCCATGCTTCAGTAGCTCCCACGGCCACCCAACAGCAGCAAGGTCTGCGGGTGGGGAGGTGCCCTCTGCCTAGGCAGCCCGTGGGATGCAGTGTCCTTGGTATGGGAGGCAAAGCTGGGAAAACAGACTCCCTGTGTGTGGGGGATGGCCAAATCAGGGCAGGGAGGAGGGCTGGGTGCAGCTGTCCCCAGTGCTCATTCGGTCAGTGTAACTGGGGTCAGGGAGTTCAATTCACAACATGCCAACCATTCGGAGCAGTCAACAGAGCTATTTGTATCTTTGCCTTTTATTTCTTTTCCTTGTCCAAATAATCACCCATTGTTAACTCTGGGGTTTCTTGCTTTTTTTTCTTCAGAAAGCTGGAGGTACGTGGACAAGGGATTACACAGGATGCTCACATTTCTGTTCTTCAGATGCTGCTCTCTGCAGATGATACTCCCTGGCCCTGTTTTAGCTGCTCTATTTTGGGCTCCATAGGAATTTTTTTAAAGTTTTTTTTCTGTGTCACACTGGATGAAAAATACAGGAAGGCACCAATCCCTTGAGGTTTACCAAAATGGCAGTGATGCTGTGACATGGCATCACCCCAGGCTCCGTGGACACACCTTCATGTGACACAGGAGTCTGCCAGCACACTGCACCAGTCTCACAGACCATGACATCTCCCCAGCACACAGCAGGTTTCCCCAAAGCAATGTACTGAGCAGCACTCTGCCAGAACTGTTCTTGGCAGGGCAGGGGTCATGTTATTTACATTTTCCTGATGAGTCCCATTGTGCTTAATCTGGAAGTTGCATCCTTCCTGTGCCCCAGAGGCAAAAGCAGGGACAGGTGTGCATGGGATAGCTGTGCTGCTGACTTCAGGGGGCTGCAGAGGCAGCCTGAGAGCCACCTGTGTTAACATTATGTTTCCTTGCTTTTCTGAAATATGCAATGGAGAAGTAGCAACAACGTGTTTCTCACGATGACTTGTCACAGAGAGGGAACATCTTGCAGCAAATGTTAAGAGCACCTATGGGACAGAAGGGCTGAGCACTCGATCTGTGTTCCCATGCCTGTCATACCTGCACTGGTGCAGGTGTAAGGCATAAGTCTGCCATCAGCACTGGATGGCCACTTAATCACAAATTTCCTGAACCAATCTTGCAAGGCCCTGTGATGGAGGCAACAGCCTTTGCAGGGAGCCTGCGTCAGCAGAGCGGCAAAGCTGTTTGCTCGGACTTTCACAGGCTCTGCTCTTTTCTCTGATGGCCAGAAGCTACCAGCCCATCTCCAGGCTAACACTCTCATTTTCCTTCCAGAGTGATCTGCCAGTGCAGCATGTAGAAATAGGGTAGGATTCTAAAAAGAAAAAGCCAGCTAGATTTTTCAGTGCTCCAAAAATTACTAAGCAGAAGTGCATTTCTCATCACATTTAAGTGGCTTTACTCATTTATAACTCTGTTTGGAACAAATATAAACTTCTCTTGCCCTATTCTGTTGAGCACCAAACCAAATTACATTTATTAACCATGAACAGGCAGGAGTTTAACTTGCTGTTAAGCTTTGCTGTGAAAATTTATAAGGTTGAGTGAAACTGTGGGTCTGTAACCAAATAGAATTTACTTGAGAATATTCTGCCTACTACCATTTTTCAAACACCCTTACTGCTGGCTTGACTCAAAACCATCCTTACCTACCCAAGCTCAGTCTCCAATTATGCCTCTGTAAAAGAGCTCAGTGGTCTCTTCGGGTGAACATCATCTGCACAATTGGCATCCAGAAACTCTACCCCTTCAGTTAAGTCAAATTAGCCAAACCCCTTGGTTCATCATTCTTCTTCTCCCTGGCCCAGAAAGAGCCTCCACAAAACCACAGAAAGTCATTCTTACCTCCATTCTGCCAAGAGGCACCAGATCCAGGAATTGTGATGAACCAGAAGAAAGAAGAAATGGAAAAGACATCAGTGACATTGTTCCCTCTGAGATGCATGAGTTAAGATTTCCATGCTAGGAAATGTGTCTGAAAACCGTAAGCTGTCTGAAAAAAAAAAATGCACCTAATTCTGTTCTTTTTTGTACCTTCTTGTGGGGAAGAGGCATTGGGCAACACTGAACACTGTAAAGTGAAAAGGAATGATGAGGAGGAAGTGGATTGCTGATGGCAGTGCCAGCTGAAGTGGACTCTTGCACCCTAAACCCACGCTTTCATCCTGATCCTTTGGGTCCTACATAACTGGCAGGCAGCGTCCTCTGTTTAAGCCACATATATATCCTTTAATTCGGGCAGCAGCTGTAACAGAGGAAGCCAGGGCTGGAGAGGCAGCGCTGGCACACAGCAGTGGCCCCAGCTTGCAGTGCCACAGGGAGCTGCTGGGCTGTGCCAGCACAGGGAGGAGGCACTGACCAAGGGCCAGGACACCTCTGTCCTGGGAGCCCTGTGAGCTGGGACGAGGCCAAGGCAGACTCCTGCTCAGGTCTGCGGGGTGTTCCTCCTGCTGAGCACACAGAGCCTGGAGCAGTACAACTTCTCCCACCAGCCCAAAGCACTCGTCAACTCCACTGCATTTGTAGGACTTGCCTGGGCTAAAAGCAGAAGTGGGGATGGGAAATACAGCACGAGGTGCTGAGTATCTTATGGGGCAGAGTTTCCTGCTAGGTTTCAATGCCCAGTGTAAGAAAGGGCATGATTATTTTCTCAAGAAAGCAGAAGCTGAGGCACAGAGAGATGAACAGGTGCCTGCCGGGTTAAAAGCAGTCCCAGGGCTACCATCTCATGTCTTGTGTGATTCCTGTTTCCTCTAACTAAATCCCCCTGCCTGTCCAAAGAGGGAAGGCACAAGCTGACACCTTTCTCTCTGTGTGCCAAATGCTGTTAGTTAGCTCTGACAGAGGTATTTCTCCTCTTTGGAAAATCCTTTTCGCATTTGGGAGACGTCCCTGAGAGAAGAGAGAACTCCAGTCAAGGCAGGGTACTACTCTGACAGCAACCACCCTGCTTTCTGGTTGCCAACCCCTTGTGAGGTTGAACTGCTTGAAGCTATTTTCACTTTGCTGTTAGATGATACCAACGCTGGGTCATGGCCACAACTTCCTCCACATGGATGAACTTACCAAGTGTGCTTCTGGGACACAAAGTACAAGACAGCGTCAAACACTCAGGAAATGACAGCTATGCCAGTCTCCAAAGTGTAAGAGTATATGAGGAAATAGCCTGGTGGAGGATGCACTTGTACTCAAATTTAGGCCCCTGCACACTATCAGCTCTCTAAGGCTTCCCCTCTTCCTCCACAGCACTCCACACCCCTTTCCTCTTCCCCAGCAGGAAAGGTTAAAAAAAATTAATGGCCTCTTCTTTCCCTGCATACCTGAAATGCTGATGGTTGCTGCTGCTTTTGCGGCTCCAAAAGTTTTGCTGTGCTTGTTTGTGGCGAGGCAAGTGAACAGGCCAGGTCGGGTGACATACACTTGAAGTCTGGAATCAACCACTCTGTCCTTGACACTTTCTGCTATAGACCCCGCAGAAACCTGAAAGAGTGAAAGCCCAGTGCAGTAACATTTCCGACAAACAGGCAAACAAGCAAACCAAGGAAAAATCTAAGAGACACAGCCCCAAGCATTTAAATTAACAGAGGAAGATGTGGCAAGGAGACAAAAGTGATGGAGAGCTAAAGCTGCTGGCGTTACTTTGGTGCTTTCCTAGCAGCTGACTTCACACACAAAAATAAATGTTAAAAGATCTCTCCTATTTCACCCTTCAGCAATACTTTTGCAGTTAGGTTTCAGTTCAAGAGGGTCATAGTCACAATTTGGCTTATGTAATTGAGCTGGCTAACTACTACAGGGCTTCTTGTAGTAGATTGTTTGCCTCTCCATGCCTTAGCAAGGAAGGGCACAGGATGACTTTATGAACATCCGCTATACAGAGGAAGAAAAGAAAATAGTTTGGAAGTCATTGATTCTGGATTAATATAACCACTGCCATGCTCTCAAAGCAGTCATGAGCAAAGAAAGTGCTCTGGCTCCAATACTTCAGCAGATATCTGGTAGATTTTCTTATCTCACAACTGGAAATATGGAAGGGGCTGCAAATATGATGATTACGGCTAGTTTTGGCCAACTCTTTTCCCAGATCAGAAATTCCCAGTTAAATGAACTTGAAGCCTGCTGATTTTGGCCACTTGGGCTTGATTTACAATCAAGTCTTCCCTGCTGATATGGCATTCATTAAAGTAGGAGAGCATGGTACATTCAGACTCTATCTTGCAAAGGCAGTAGGAAGCAGAGCATTGCCTCCTCTAACCTTCACACTGACAGGAAGCATCAAATGTAATTCAAGTGAGACATGTTGCCTGTGGATCCCATAGGTGTGACCTGACCTAAGGACATTGCAGATTGTCTCCCTGGATCCATCCCAGCAAATCACTCTACCTATGCATCTAACTAAGACAGAGATATCAATCTGAACTCCCTGGAGGTTGGTAAAAATGTGCTTTCAATGAGATCTTTAAGTGAAATGAAATATCCATAGGTATTGTCAACGATAATTGAAAAAGCAAGAAGGAATGCATCAGCCTTGTACCTCGTGTCTTGTAAGCAGATTGGATTCTCTATGAAAAGAAAATGCTGAAAAGAATATATTTGTTTTGCCTCACTCAAGCTCAGCTTGGAGTTGTGGTGAGAGAATGTTCATGGGAAGAAATCACTAAATAATCAGACCAGCACAGTTTGTAAGTACTGCACCAGGTATGTCAGCCGCTGTGCAAAGGCAGGGACAGGGGATATTTTTGGCCTTATGACATGAAGGCAGTTCAAGGGGGTGGGAGCTCAGGGGATATTTTTTCAGAGATTTCTCTTTTGTTACAGTGCTGCTCAAATTTAGTTTCAGAGCCTTTTTCTCTCTAGAAACGACTCAGCACTAAAATGGTGCAGGGACCTTCTCAGTGGGAAGGAGGGATTTCCTGTGGGCCGCCCCTGCCTCCCAGCATCTTGATGGGATAGGTGGCTGCTTGCCCTGAGCAGCTTGTGCTAAACCAGTCTTCTCTCCCTGCTTGCTCCTCAGGCTTCAGATGTGCCACTTCTGGCAGCACTGGACTGTGCCTGCTGAGCACAGAGAACTGGGATTGCTCCTTCCGGCTTGGGACACAGGAGGAAGAGGTTGCTCAGGTAACTGCAAGCAGTACAAGCAGTATGCACCTTGTGCAGTGGACAATCACAGGTAGCGGTGCCTAGGACTTCCACACTGGCCAGCTGTTGTTTTATCTACTGGAAACCTCAAGACGTTCACTTGTGTTAATTGATTCCCTTTCCTTTTCAAGCACATTTCCTGAGATTTTGTTTCCAGAAGTTCTCTTTTTAGCCTTTAAAACATCACCTCAGATACCAGGAAATTAGAGACCTCTTCACATCTTCACACCTGGCTCATTTATTCCTGGATGTGTGGAAAACTACATTATAAGGGCCACAATGCCCTGTGGTGCATAGCAGGAGGAAAATGAATTGTGTTTCTATTTAGGTAGGCCAGGCAGATGCTGCACAGAGGAGTTTCCATCCTCCTCTTCCAGGGCAGCTCAGTAAGCTCAGCAGACTCCCGTTCTTTGAGCCTCAGGACAATTACAGGTCGGTGTTCAGAGACCATCATGCCACAGGCATGCTGCATCTTCAAATGACTCACCACTGCTGTGAGCCAGCCCTCAAATTCACCATCTCCAGTCCACTGGCTTCCTGCTGATTTTCCCAGAGTCGGGCTCTCATTAAGGTTTCCCTGCCATATTTAAAGTGAGGCAATCTGGAGCACTACCTTTCTGGGACTGGGAGGAATTCCGGGAATTCAGACAGGAATAGGGCAGAGCAGATATGACCAGTCAGGTAGTGGCCCTAAGCAGGGGCTGAGCATCATCTCATGAACCTCAGCTCTCTGTGGGACCCACGCATCGGGATCTTGGCAGAGCACAGATCTGTGCTCTGGAAATATGCTGTTCTTGCCAGGCACCTCAGACTCCTGCAAAAGGTTTAATTCCCAGGGGAGAAGTCTTAAAGAAACACCTACAGTTGCCTCAAACTAAATATTGTCAGAAACCACTGAGCTTCCACGTGTCTTAGCGGAGGCTGATCTCATCCCTTTGCTGCTCTGCCTAGCAACCTTGAGGGAATATAGAAAATTAGCCTTAATCAGACTGGAGGACACAAAAAGGTATAGAGGAGGCAAGGAAGGCAAGACAGCCTGCAGAGTTGCCATGGGGTCTTAATAACGTGTTTTAATGTACAGAAAGAGGAGATACAAACCAGGGTGGTGATAGCCCCCTGAAGCAAGAACCAAGGGGATGTACTGGTCCTGTTGGATAAGCAAGTCCACGGGAATGGTCAGGATCAGCCTGTGCTCAGAAGGACTTGGGGTTGACAGGGGGTCAGTGAGAAAGAGCAGAGGCAAATTGCCAGCCTGCACTCAGCAGACACTCCACTTGCCTCCACGGCATCATGCCCTGGGGCTCACATCCTTTAAAAAAGCTGTCAAAAGATCAGAGAGAGTATAAAGCATGTCCACCATGAGCACAAGAAGACTACAGGAAACCCATGGCAGGCTTGGGCTGCCGAGCTGCTGTGACTGTGGTGCCCTGCCCACTCCCACACAGGCAATACTAGGCATCAAGCAAGTCTTCAGCTCACGGAAGTGAAGGCATTGCAATAGCCTACACACAGTCATGAAAACCGGAAGCAAGCACCTATCTTAAGTGGTCAGGATCATTAGACCACAGAATCTTTCCTGAGAGATGGTGTGGATTTGCATCCCTTCACGCCTGCCACTGAAGAGGGTGTGCCTTTCTTAAGAACATGCTTCTGGCCAGGGATAAATTGATGACATATTTCACGTCACCTAAGTCAGTCTAAGAAATTTCAGATCTATTCTCTTCCTCAAATATGCTGTGCATAATGCTGTTACACAGGTATTTTACCTCAAGATGATTTGCTCTAACTCCTTGGTTTGTGTTACTTCGTCAAATCCGCAATTTTGTCTTGTTATTGTTATCACATTATTAAAAAAGGAAAGGAAAGATAGCTGCAGAAATACACAATGAAGTCCTAGAAATTCTGGCTTGGAGGAAGGTTGAAAGGGCCTAAAGCACTCTTCATCTTGGGCTTTCAGATTAACAAGTGAAGTCATACGACACCCAGGAGAAGGGGGACGAAGTTTTTTCAGAGGAGAAAACTGTAGCAGAGAGATGAGATGGACTCAACCAGATTGCACAACAAGGTACTGAGTCAGGAAGGAATAGAAACCACAGGTGCTGGCTACCAGCCCTGCTGTGCCTCTGGCTGATAGCAGTCCTCCAGGGCCAAAAGCATGAAAAAGAGGCACTTACAGCTTTTCCATTTTCCAGCCAGGTGACAGTAGGGACTGGAAGGCCTGTCGCCGTGCACCGCAACGTCACCACGGACCCAAAGGTGATGTTTTGAGATTCAGGAGCCTTCAGGATTCTGGCAAACACTGTAAAAGAAGACAAAGGTGCTAGTTGAATGATAATGTAAAGCTGAGGCTGGTGCTGACATGGGGATGCTCCCTTCCCAGTGGGTCTTGACGTAAGTCACAGCTCCATGAATAAAAGCAAAGCATAGAACAGGCTTCCCAGTGAGTGACAGTCTTGGGAGAGAGATGAGGAGGAGAAAAAAAGTATTCAGTGTAGTTACATTCTGCACCTTACAGATCAAAAGTTTACCTCTGGAAATTTCTGTGTCAAGTCCAAAGCCTCAGAGGAGGTAATGTGCAAGGAAACCAAGAGCCAACTGCTCCAGCAGCATGCACGAGGAACAGCTTGCAGCAAATAAGCAGCAAGCTACTGTCCTGCTCTGCCCAGGATGACCTCCTGCGAAACTTGTTCCATCAAGGAGGACCACCAGTGTGGACATGTGCCAGGGAGGTTAAGGGTCAGATAAACACCTCAGTCTGATTGCAGTGATTAGGACTTGCCACAGAGTGCTGCAAACTGGCATTTTCCACACAACAACAAGCTGCCCTGAGGGGAGTGTCTAGCATCAAACATCAAGGTATGAGAGAATGGCTGGCAAAAACTTTAGGAAGATGAGATTGCAGTGGGAAAGTAGATTTTTAAAGTGGCTTCTCATTTCTACTCTTCTTGCTCCTTTTGTGGCAATACGGTTACAGGGCACTTTGCAGACAAGCAAAATAAGCATTCTTCTCCCCCTTCCCCCCCCCCCCCCCCTTTTTTTTTTTTGTTGTTTCTTTTGGATTTGTTTGGGCGGTTTTTTGTTGTTTTGTGGGGGAGGAAGGTGTTTTTGTGAGGGGGCAGGGTTGTTGGCCAGAAATAACAACTGAAGTATTTTTGCTGAAAACTTTTTTTGATCCAGAAACACAACCCTGGCGATCTTTACAAGCTGCTATGCTTGGACCATATAGAGACAAGCAGAGAAGAGAAATTTCCCACCTGGAACATTTGAGTTTTGACCTAAAATTTTTAATGGAAATGCAGAATGTCTGCACAGAAGCAGGCCGAATATCACTGCCATTTCTTACTTCAATTTCTCATGCTTGGTGAGTAACACCTTCTGGACCACACAGCAATGTCTAAAAGTCTCCATCAGAAATTTTAATGAGCAGGGAAGTTTCTCTTGGACTTGTCAGAAAAGCCTGAGATCGTTTGACACCTTTTTCTATCTGTATGTTTCTCCTTATCATCATACCTCACCATGTTACAGTCTTCTGTTCGCCCTGTTCAGAGTCAGAACAGCTGTCCCCACTTTTTGGGATGGGAAGGCTTTGTCTGCAAAATTTCAGTTGAACTGAAAAAAAGTATATGCTTTCCACATAGTCCTTCCACCCAGTTCTGACCTGGTATGCTGAGATTTGTTTTAACAAAGAGCCTAAATACAGCTTTTGCCCACGGATAAGTAGCAGTAGGAGTTAATTTCAGCATGAAAACCTTTTTGTCTTAAGAGTACAGTTATTCAATAAGCTCTTGGGCAGGGGTTTTTAGGAAGATTAAATTTAATGTCAGCGAGGTGAAAATGGTGAGAGGATAAATATTATATTGAGCTTCTTAATTCTTCTGTGTGCTCTGAGCAATCCCGCTGTCTTTGCTCAGTGCCACTTGCTCAAAGTCAAAGCAGAGCAGCATCAGGCTTCTGCACCCCCTTCCCCTCAGCGAGGCAGCAGGTATTAAGCTCCATCAGTAATAAGCAAAGCTGCAGTCACTGGCCAGGGGCTTTTCTCATGAATAATAAGTAAAATGAAACCTTTGTCTGAAGTTTCGCTTCAGGCCATTAACACCAGATGGTTATGAATTCGGACCCAAGTTTTGCAGGCTAAGCTCATAATTATTTTCATACTTCATTTGGAGAAATACTAAACTTTGGGGCCTGTCCTCTGGCAGCAGTTACATTCACATGGCTCCTGCTGAAGCCAGCACATTAGCTTCCAGAGTCGGAATACGGCCCTTAGTGCTTTTCTCGTGCTGCCCAGTGTGCTGCTGGGACCCTGCCCACCTGATGCTGCTCTCTGACTCTGCTGCTCGGATCCTGCCCAGTTAACACCAAACTGACAAATTACCAGCACCCAGTTAGCTGATGCTGGATGGTGGCACATATGTCCTCCTCTGTACTAGATGCTCTTCCAAAATCTGCTAGGATCTTTCAGCCAGCAGGAAAAAAGGCACTCTTTGAAAACAGCAATAGCACAGGCAGGGTGCAAAGCCACAGTAAGTGCTGTGGCTGACCCAGTTCATGCACGGCGTGGTGCCTGTGGAGAGGTCAGAAAGCTGCATTCCACTTCCAGGGTCCTCCCACCAGCACTGATCACTGCACTTGCTTTAGTAGCCCAGCACACTGCTAGGTGAGTAGTTGTCTGCCAGCATAGGGAAGGCAAAGCGTCAGGCCATTCTTAAAATCTTAAAACACCAAATACCGGGATAAAAAAATCCAGCAACAGCTGCTAAACATTCGCATGTTTTGGGTGGCAAGTACTGCAAGGAGTGATGGCTGAATAAAATTTGGCATATGAGGAGCTAAGCTGATTTCCAAAGTGTGGAAGAATTGAAATTCCTTCTATCCCCAGTGCTACCATGTGCACTTTTCAGGACCTTCAAAACTGAAGTTACAGGTTTAATTCTTTAACATTTCAAGTACTTATATTTGCATTCTTTTAAGAAATATTTCACTTAAAGTTTAGCTATGTACCTTAAGTACTTAACTTAGATGGTATTACTGGAATAAACTGGGGAAAGGGGGAATTCTATTTTTTTATTTTTAAATATGAAATTTCCTGGGACAAGGGCCAGACTTCCTGGGCTCCAACAGGTTTTGGAGCGTGGCTGATTGGCTGATCCAGGGACACATTCTCCAAAGGCTCTTAATCACTTTGGGAAACAGTATTAAAAAAACAGCAGCAGCTATTTCTCAACCACATAATCTATGGGAAGATGATCAACACACTGCCATTGCTGTCAGACCGAGTGCTGTGGGAAAGTCAGGATGGGTCGCGCAAGCGCAGCCAGTGTCACCTTCCACCTGTGCAGATCAGGGCAAGAACACCAGGATGAGCTCAGGGTCCATTTTGGCAACTGCATGAGCAACGCAATCGGTCCTGTAGCTAAATGGCAGAACACAGTCCCCAAAACTATG
>VZTA01008719.1:20418-67238 GCA_013398855.1 Mohoua ochrocephala | reverse complement strand
TCCACTCGCTCTCTCCCCCCTCCCCCCACCGCCCCCCCAATTGCACAAGGAAAGAAAAGAGGCAAAGGTAAGGAAGAAATGGCAAATCTGATGGTGCAGCTGGCAGGAAGTGGTGGGTGAAAAGCTGGAAGAGGAAGGATCCAGAAATAGCAATAAATGTTTGTAAAATTCACATTATTTGATGGGCTCAGGAACTTGTTCTCAATTTTCCTCAGAGTGAAAATCTCCAACAATCAGGTGATTTCTAATACTTCCATTACTTGTCTGCCTGTTCCAGATCCTCCTGAATGTGGATTTTGCCAGGACCTTTGCCTGTTCAGCTACATTGCCATTTCAAGGTTAGCAACATTCTCATCAATACCCCTGGGCTCTCTGCACTGGATTTACCCAAAGGCATGCCAAAAAGCAGTTAGGGAAAGTGGGCAAAGAGGGCTTAATTTATTTATTTATTTTAGTGGAAAATGAAACAGAGGAGCTGTAAATTAAATCCAGACAGCTAAAAGCCAATCCAGCATGTCAAATTTCACTCCCAAGCCCCTTAATAAATGTATTTTTTTTACAGCCTTGGTAAATGATGTGCCATGCACTGCAGGGCTTGCTAGGAGGTATCTGTACCGTGGCCAGCTGCTCTCGTTTCTGAGAATTACGTAACATCATCCAGTTCAAACAGTAGGGCTTTAATTCAGTCACAAAATTTTTATACTATAAAAAGATTAAAGCAGCATGCCCTCCCCCCTGCCTCCACTTTGAATGGCTAACTCTTTCCAGGTGACTTTTTTCCCCATTGCCTTTGATTGAGCTATGTTTCATTTCCCGGTTTTGGGGTCTGGTCCCACAGTCCTGGCAGATGCCTGCCCTCAGCCTGGGTGAAGCCTATTTTTTTTGTTAAAGCAGGCTGGATTGGGCCAGTCACAGCCAGGCAACTGTGTAGGTGGCCTGGGGCCGTGCTGCTGCTTTTGGGAAAGGACAAACTGATGCCCAGAGCACCAGGACTGGTCAAGAACTTGTTTTGGGGTGTGGGGTAGGTTGCTTTTCCTCCAGAGGCCACAGTTCCTTTGGTGAACCCTGTATTTAAGAGAATATGAGCAGCACTCTTCTGTGTACATGAACTAACCCAGCCTGTCAACATCCACAGGTGCTCACATCCAAGAGTTGTTGCTAGCACTGCCATACTGTAAAGCATCGCCAGTGGTCCAAACCAAGGTAAGGCCACCAGGAGTTAAATGTGTGTTGCCAACCACCCGGCAACATTCCTTTCCCACTGCAGCCAAAGCCTGCCCTAACACATGAGCCAGACCCAATATGTCCATCCTGCCAGATCTGATCTCTCAACCTGCTTCACTTTCCCCAGCTGCTTTGTTTTTATCATGAAACATGGCCTTTTGGTTGATTGAAACCAGGTCTTATGCATAATTTTTTTTCCAGCTAAGCTGCAGACACAGTGTGTAAAGGCAAATCCTGTGTGCACAACATATTTTCCTTTGCATCCAGTGCTGTGTTGAGATCCAATGGGTCTACATTGCCACAGGAACTGGTAAACTACATGTTGTCTCGGAGGCTCTCCTGATATAAACGTCCTGGCAAAGACTTTGCACTGTGCAAAATTCATGTGTAAGTACTTAGCTAAATTGCAAATATTTTTTTGTTTGTGTTTGCCAGTGTTCCTGTAGCTCTTTCGTACGGGAAGCGTGAAAGATCAAAATTACTTCTCTGCAGAGGTGTTCTCTGGTCTTGGATTTTGCCTATGAAGCCATAAAAAAACATTTATGCTTGCCAGCTCTATGCTCCAAAGAACCATGAACTTGTGCCACTGTGATTTTTGCCAGTGAGAAGTCTGTTTGCCTAACTCCCCATTCAGACTCATTCAGCTCGTATCCATTCACTCTTCCTGACAAGCCTAAACCAGGGACTACCATTTCCTTCCCACTGGTGAGAGATGAGGGAAGGTCTGACAAATACCTTTTTGAATACCTACAAACCTGCAGCATTAGGTAACCCATGTAAAATCAAAAAAATTCTTGAAATACCAGGGCTGAGAACAGGCCACACACCACGCTCGTGGATCAGGGGTCACAGAGACAGCCACGCCAAGCTGTGTGCAGCAGCTAATTGCATTCCAAGATCTGGGGCTGACCAGACAAGACACAGTCTCTGCAGATGACATGACAGAACCGAATCCCACCTCGGAGAACAAACAAATTCTCCAGCAAGGACAGTCAACCGCTCCTCTCGCAGCAGCAGCAGCAGCAGGTTCTGCGCTTGGCTTAGCACTTCCAAAACGGGGATGGGTTAATAATTAAATCCCAAGATAACTGCAAGGTCAGTTTCACTTTGATCTCCAAGTATTTCTTACCAAAGTTGCAGTATTTATCTTTTTTTGTAAGCCTACCAGGTAAACAAAGAGGAGCAAAACAGCTCAGGCAAAGCTGATATGAGACACTTCCATTTATCTCTATCAAATTGCTTACCTATTTTTATTTAATCCATGTGCAAACATGCTTATTGCTAGAGAACCATGTGTATACACGTTATCAAAAGAAAAAAAAAAGTACAAATGCAGTAGGAAATGCACACAACCACTGTATTATTTCCCAAGGAACAGCACTATCATGTATGGGGCCCAAAAGAGCAAGCTGAGGAAGAGCTGTAAGGAAGCTGTTAAGCAAGCAGTATTTCATCATCCATTGCCCCTCACCCTGTTATTGTGGTAACCTGGGAGGATAAGCCTCCAATGCATCTGAAATATCTGCATTTTGTACAAAATCTCAAGATCTCCAAGGTCTTCTGGCTCCCGATATATTATTTGGGAGACTTGTGTCTTGTCGTAGCTATTAAAACATCATGCAGCACAGGCCAGACTGCACAGCAATATATGGACACTCAACCTGGAGCCTGAGGCTGTGAGATGGGCACCAGGGACAATTCAAGGTCTGTGTGCAAGGAAGATGGAGGAAGGCACAACATCTCCGTCCCGAGTCATATACCTTCAGATCCAAAGCTCTAGTGTCTGATATCAAAGCAAACTTTTCTTGGCAAGGCAATAAACTTTCAAGGTAACTTTATTTTAGGGCAGACTCCTAGATTTATGGGTGGTAGGACAATTTGCATTAGCAGAAGGACTCATACAATGGTAAACACATCGGCCACTAACTTCTCAGCTGTGAAAGACTTTACACTAGATGTAGATGTCTCTGGAATCCTAAAAGGAGACACCACAAACATGCAAAGATATAATAACCAGGAGTAAAATGTAAATAGATAGCTTATATCCTGTGTAACTATATAAAACCCGTTCTGTACAAGTGTTCCTCTCTATATAGAGAGCAAACACCAGATTCAAGGACAAGTGAGGATAGCATGTTCAGATTACTTCCCAAGGAAATGAATGAGGAAATTCTTTTCATGTCAGTACCGGTCTTATATATGCGTTTGGTTTCTTTGAAGGAAAGACCCTTTTAAGCCTCCCCATGCTCTGTCTCAACTACAGTCTAGAGACATATCAGGTGCCATTTAACTCTGCCTCTACCCACTACTGCATGTGAAATTGGAAAGGGAGTTCCCAGCCTCCCAAAGTCAAGGAGCAATTCCTTGGCTTGCTCCATTCGTGATCACGATCCTCGTGAGCGCTGCCAAGGCTACCAGTCTGTGCACATACTGAAATCTTCACGGCTGCGCACAAGTCTCCCTCTCCCCCTCTAAGGAACCAAGCAAGAAATTATGGGGAATCACTGGGATGCCCAAAAATGAGATAATCCGTGCATCATCCTGGCATCTGGTGTCCACCACTGGGTAACAGCAATGCCATAAATTTGATTACACGTCATGTGAAAGTACTTCCTTTCATCTACTTTAAAGTGCTGCTAGCGGTAGCTGCTAGGATGTTCCTTGGTTTGGGGGATAACAAGGAGACTGTTCCCTTATCTATCACGCATGCTTGATTTTTAGTGTTGAAAGCTCATCTAGTTCTACCTATATCAGAGACCCATCTTTGTTCCAAATTCCCAACTCCCTGTTTGATATGCCCTTTTTGTGAGGGACTATGTGGGGCTCCAGCCACTTCAGGATACTTGTCTCCGTTTGCTCTGCCCCCCTTTATCTGAAAGCTGTGGATATTCTCTATCCTCTACTCCCTTCATTGTTCATGAAGGAAAGTCATGCTTTCTAGCTAGACAACAGCTTACAAGAGAGAGGGATTTTAACTGCCATATCTTTTTTTTCTTAAAACCACAATTCATGCCATGATGTGAGAAGGTCATAAATTTTTCAAGTGCCTTCCCAAACTCTTTGTTAGGGGAAAGAGGTTTTTGCAAAAGGAAATAGCAGGTTCAAATGCTTCGTAAAGAAGAATTGTGTGTATGTGCCTTCTCTGAAGCCTCATGCTCCCAGGAGGCCTGCGCTGCAGCTCCTCAATGCCAGAGGCCACCCTGTGACAATGACTCAAAGGCGGCATGAACCTCATGCTAATGTCACAGCAGAGCGAGCCTCGGGAGTAAATTGAATAGCTCACGCTTACTTGCCATTTGCTAAGGTCTGGGGCTGTTTTCTTCCTCCTGCAGCTTGCCCTGTTACCCTGTAATTAGGGCCATGGTTGTATCTGCGGCATCTGAGATCTGGGATGACTCTGGTGAATGCCGTAGGTAGGAGGAGATTTAATGAGATATTCTGGGTTTTCAGTTACGCCCACGCCACCCCACTGAGGCCAGTCAAATACTTTGGTGTAATTACAGGCAAGCTTGGTCTTACCCTGCAATGCTCCCTCCCCCAAAACCCTTTGCAATTTTTAAAAGCAAACTGCAGTATTCACCATTTACTGTCATAGGACACTGCCTGCAGGTACATACACCAGCATCAATGCAGACAGGAAGGCTGTCCTTTCCCAGAGTTTCTGCCTCTGCTCAAGGCAGAGCCAAAGACTCTTCTTCAGTGTTGGTATTAGAATTTCCATGAGGAAATTCCACCCAATACTGAAATGACAAACTGCAAACTTCCCTGCCAGTCTGCTATGTGGCAATTCACCTCACCCAAAAAACTCCACCTCAAAAGATGACACAGATAAAAATTCAGTTTTCATGCTGAAATCTAATCTACGGGAAATGCAGCAAGGTAACGGTGCTGAGTGGCCGCTTCAGTGGTCTCTTGGTGTCTCCCTCTCCTACATCATCCATGCCAAGTGCAGGCCAGTTGACACAAAAGGGTAAAAAACTTTCTGGATGACATATCAGGATTCAGCTTTCATTTGAAATACAAACCACCTCTGGAATGTGGTCTATCCAAATTGATAGAATTACCTGCACTAAATACATGCTTTTATTCCTTTTACTTGAATGTTGATGTGACTTTCCAGTCTGTTGATTTATCTGTGAAGCAAATTTGTCCCAAGGATATACAAGACATCCAAAAAACAGCTGAAGGAAGCTAGTGCTTTACACTTTACAGGGATAGTGTCTTGACTAAATAGCAATGGCGTTGCTTTCTATTGTCAACTAGTCTGCCATCCCCTCCATGGCACAAGAATTAGAAAAAATTATTTTAAAAAATCTAGGCCAAATCTGGCAGATCCTCTGTTCTGAAGGGATGATTCTCCAAGGAAAACCTTCCTATTTTTAAGGCTAAGGCAGTTCTCAGAAGTGGCTTACAGGGGAACATTTTTGTGGCCTGTGGCAGGGTATTATTTTAGTAGCTAGTAATAAGCAATAAAATGTGGCCAGGAAAAGACTTCTACCTACCAGGGCTGGAACTCAAAACCAAACAACATCTAAGTCAGGGGAGTGTGAGGAGCATTGCTTCTACCCTTGTTTTGATTTGATTGTTTTATGTGCTGCCACATAGTAGCACAGGATGAAGTGGAGCACCGACACTTCAGCAGAGAGATGAATGAAAAGGCCTAGTTAGAGAAAGGGTCAATAGCCCTCAACCAATGCCTCTTCAGACACCTGGAAACTGCAGAGATTTGAACCCAAAATGTTAATACATCCATGGAGAATACAGGTAGTTTTTTTGTTAAACCCGCTGGGTCTTCTAACATTTGCCCTGGCTAATTTGGTTTTTTCCTTACAGTTTTATGATTGCTAATTTCTAGACATGTGTCTGTAGAGCGATGACTTCAAAACTAAACATTATGACACAGTGTACTCCTGAATTCCACAAGTCTCTAGTGCCACAGGATGGAGATCAAGCTGTTTCATGTAAATCACAAGATGGAGTTGCATCTAACTCAGTACACAACCAACAGGACCATCCACGTACTCTCTCCTCTCACACAGCATTCCCTGCATTTATTGCCTTTTTCTTTACTTTGCAACATTAAAAATGCATCACTGGGCAAACTGGAACTTCAGAGGTTTCACTAGCTGGATACCACACCTAGAAAGGCACAGGAGAAAGTTTGCTCTTCATCCTGAGGGGAAGAAAAACCTTCTGCACACCAAGTTCCAGTAGACTATTCACACTGTCTGCCTACATCAGAAGACTGCCACTCACATGCTGCTGTCGGATTGGAAGGACACTTCTCAGAAGAATATTTTACCTTGTGGTGTGTTAGTGCCTAATCCACCACAACCCTTTGTACATTTCAGTGACAATAACTCCATTAATTTCCAGAAAAAGTTCTTTCAATAGTTGAAGCTAAAAATGAGGCTAAGGCTGAAACGTGGTTCATGGCTTTATGTTTCATTTATCAGCAGGTGTTACTTCTAAAAAGTCAGAAATTCATGGTCAACTTTTCCATTTCTTTTGTGATTTTTTTGTTTTGAAGAATGAAGAAGGACATATAGGACAGGAGCCCATTCTACCAATTCACAAAGTGGCACTTTCCTTCTCCCAAGGACAGAAGGAACATTCTCCAAAACAAAGTGAAAAACTGAGCCCAGGTCAGGCAATGACACCCATAAATCATCGCAAGAATTACTGGTTTGTGGCTGTTCTGCAATAGACACTTCTTATTTGATGCAGAAATTACATATACTTTGAATACTGGCTATAAGGACAATATCTGAAAAAAACAGAGATTAAAGCAAAACCAGTGGAATTTATTTCATGTAGTAAGAAAAAAATTAACGAGGCAGCTTCACCCTGTGTCTGAGTGATAAGCATGCTTGTAACAGGAATATTCCCATGCCTTTCACCACACAAGAGATCATGGCTTTAAATGTATTCTTTTAAAATCACGCAATTCATACATAATGGATATGGAAAATACCATTCTTAACACACATCAAACCTTGGGGGCTGCAGAGGGTGTACAGTTTTAGGCAGCAGGCCCAGAAGCTGAACCTGAAAATCTCTTGCATAGCTTTTGTGGAACCAGTCCTATTAATGGACTGGATCGATGTCACAGCAAATACCAAAGAAAACCAAAATTCCTCCTGCTCTATGGCCTATGTACATAAATAGCTGTCCAACACATAAAGGAAAAAACAGCCTAGGGTCTTACAGACCCAACAAATTCCAAATGCTCAGAGGAGGCCCAAAAAATGCCTTCTTGGCACAGCTTAAGTCTTTATACCCTGCCCTGAATTTTCACTGACATCAATTGGAATTTCTGCATTTGACGACAAATCTTGGTACTATTGATGGCAATAGCTGCTCCCTAATTTATTTCCAAAGGAGTGATTTCTTATTTCAGATAAAACTGAAACATCTTAGCCATCTCAGTCAACATCTTGTTAACAAACGTCAACCTTCAGACATCTGTGTGAACTACAGATCAGGTAAGCAAGCAAATGCTTCTATTTGACCATAGTCCTGAATCTGGGATTCATCCAGGAACCTTTCAGCCGGAGATTCACTTTGAGCATCAATACAGCAAACAACAGGAATCTGTGGAAATCCTTTGGCAATGTACTGCTTCATTGAGTATATAAATACTCTTCTCGGTTTAGCAGAAGTGTACATTACCAAAATTGATAATGCAGTGATTAAAAAGCTAGTTAGCAAAATGCTTAAGATAATAGAAAATGAATACAAAACTGCAGGTCAGAAATGTTGCCTCCAGGAAACTGAAAACACATTTCTTGGCAAACAGTCAAGATTATAATATTGTTCCTTTATCTCAATGCACACGTTAACTTCTGTAGACACCTGTGGACATACAGTAGCAAGAGGAAGTCATCTTCACATGCTAATTCTAGCAGACCCAACAAACTCAGCATTTCTTGTTTTGCTTTGCAGAGTAGTGTGGAAAAGGCTTGTTTCTGCCTATTGCACTTCTGCTTCATACCAGTACTTTCACTAGCCCTTTTTTTCATAAGTTGAGTGGTCTGTAACTAGAAGAACCAAATGAGGGAAATACAACCATGCAGCTTCTGCACAGCTGTGAACCCGCTCACCAGTGGAGAACCAATTTATAATGATGCCAGCACATATCAGAAAGAACCAGCCCTACCCTCTGAGACGTTCCTCAGAGCTAAACCAAAGACGTGTCATTTTACTGCTACAGGACACACCAAGATCATAAAAATTGTGTGTAACCCTTCTTCAGGTGTGCTGCCTATCTTGCATGGTCACTCACTTGGCTCTTGTCTCCCTTCTCCACCCCTCATCTCCAGAGCCTGTTCCCTGATGTTAAATCAAGGAGATGCTCCATGGCCTGTTTTTTTTCCTCATACCGTCCAGGCACCCCAAGCAGACTTTCAGTGAGGGCAGTGCCAGTGTCCAGTGTCCATAGACTCAGCACAGTTCCCAGTAACGAACCGAGCTCTTCCCACAAATCCAACAGTTAGGTCCATTATGATCACGTATGCACCACTTGTGGATTATGCCTTTTAAGAAAAGAATCTATTTCACCATCACTTGTCCAAATTCGTGTGGGTTTGCCCCAGACTTGGAGAAAAGATGCAAAAAGGCAGGCTTTTTAATCCTTTTAATTAAAATCCTAACCCAGGACTAACTTATTAGAATTCATAACCTAAGCCCTGGTGCCTGAAATGCACCCTCGGAAAGCAAACAGGCTGCCCTAACTAGGGACAGGTCTGTGCAGGGTGAAGCACCCACGGAATCCTTATCTCTTTCACCACATTCACTGACGAAATTCAGGAACTGAAAAATCAGTTCCACTAAGAGAGGCCTCCAATGCTTTCTTTTTTGTGACAAGAACTGCACCTGAATTTTCATCTAAGACCTGTTGCTCATATTATTTCAACTTTGCTTTAAAAATAATAAAACTTTAAAAATACTAAAGCTGTGCTTTAAAAGTAATAAATAGAGGCCAGTATTATGAACGTTGAGGAAAGCTGGCAAGGAATAGAGGAAAAAATATTTGGAAAATCAAAATAGCAGCATTTTTGAAACAGCTCTGCCTCGGACCACTGAAACCAGACACGTAGTACCGTAAGGTACCTCAGTACTGTAAATATTTGAGCCAAGATTGTTGTCAATTTGAACAAGTGGCTCCTGTACAGTTCATTTCATGTGCTCGTGACTTGCTGTAATTTCTGGGCCCAGCTTGAGCGAGGCATTTAAGCATGTGCCTGACCAAAACTACATTAAGCCGCCTGATTGCCTGCAGAAGGCAGAGAGTCAGACTTTCAAGAACACCTCTGAGCTTTGAACGCTAAAGCTAATAGCAGGATGTGGAAGCCCAGAAGATAAGGGGCTAATGTGCATGTCTCAAACACTGATAGCCATATAGCTGTGGAGCCAACCAAGGACTGTTGGCAGCAGCAGCCAATTACCAGCAATGGCTGGAGAAGGGGGCCATATGGAAGTAGGGCAGTACATTTCTGGGACAAGTGTCGTTGTTCTGCCTCCTGGAGCTAAGCACAACAGAGTACAACAGAGGTGCAGGAATGAGGCCATTGTGCAGGCATGGAATGTAAAGTGGGATCAAGAGCACCCAAGATCTCTGAAGCCCCCCAACCCATTGCCAGAAAGGTCTACAAGACTGGGCTGCATGTGATAACTCATTTGAATAGAGAATGAGAAATTTAGCTCCAGCCCACGGAAACTTCACTATAAAAGGACAACAAAGCCTGGACGTACATGCGTTCCAGGCGCCTGCAGACCTCATCAGCTGGATTGATGCTGGAGCCAGGACTGGTGATACCTCCCTTTTCCTTTCCCCTTTTCATTCTCTCTCCTCCTCTTTAATCCATCTCTCTCTCTCTCAGTCTCTCTCCTTTCATCCTAGCCCTTTATCCAAAACCCACTGCCCTGTGCTTATCTAGGAGGTCAGGGGTTAACATACACATTTCCATGCCAAATGTGTAATTTACTAATAAAACTTTGTAAGCTTTTGCAGGCCCTCTTACTTTTGTCATTCTTTTCAGCCATGCGGACCTGTGATTCTGAGGTGCTCCCTTCCATGTAAGGGGGGGATGACACACGGGGCTAATGCTGTACCCATTAAAATGGAAGCACACAACAAATCAGGATCCATGTGATCTAGATCTGGCTAGGCATGAATATTTACACTGCTCCTTGAATGGACACTTGCCTTGGAATTAAATATTCATCGTTAACCAGCCATGCTTAGTCTTTTTATTTTAATCTTAAACCACACTATGCAGGCTGGTGACTCCAGTGAATACTAGGACCAAGATTTAAGAAAAAAATATTGTATTATTATTACAGAGAAGCAATAAACAACGATTTTCATAAATTTTCTGAACACGATGAATGCTCAAAGAATACTGGAGCGTGATTTTCCTGCTTTGAGTAATTTTAGTATATTATTTACTTGGAGTTACTTTAAAATGCTGATACTAATGGGGTAGGAGAGGCAGGAGGGGAGGGATACTAAAAATAAAAATAAAAATAAAAGAGGTGTGTGAGGGTGATGTGTGTGCGTACGCATTTGCATGCGTACACAGCTATGTGCACAGGTAGTTATGCTAAATATCCATGAGAATTAATCTAAAATACGGTGAGGGGAAGGGATTTGCATGCACAGCAAGCTGCAGTCAGCTTTGGATTTTGGAAGCCAAAAAAGTAAACCAAACATGTGTCAGTCTAGTTTGAGTGGCTGCCTGAAATTATATCTATTATAGAGGTGTCCTACCAGAGAAACCAAGGTGAGCCTGGAGAAGAGCATTTACTTATTCACCGAACACATGAATGGAACATGAGGGGATAATTTGTGTGGGAGCATTGAGCTGCCACTGATTAATTAGGAACTAATCTTCTTCATTTCAAAAAGAGCACACATACACACCCCAAGCAGGGTATTTGTAGATTATTTTGCCAGTCCTTGAATTAACAGGCCGCTGCATAATTCAGGAGATGGAGATAAAACAAGACACCAATCTGAAAAGCCTGGATTTTTGGTGCAATTCCAGCTTGTTTTTAGATTCCCTAACTAGCTCTGGCAGATCTGGAGCAATAAAATTGCAGTGCCGGAGGCCCTTCAGCATGGAGATGGTGTTTCTGTGCATGGCACCAAGTATTTGCCATTCACAGTTTAACTCTTGACAAGCCTTTGCCTGTTGTCTCGAGGGCAGGGGCCAAACTAAAACCCAGGACCCAAGCTGTTCACATCAAGATCCAACTGTTTTCAGTTTGCCTCATCGCTTTTAGCCTGGGAGAAGTACAGCTCTGAATCTAGATTAAGAATAGCTGCCTTCCTGTTTTAAAGCTACTTAAGGAATTTCTAGCATACACAAAGTCGGTACATATAAATATTAAAAAGGGAGAAAAAAAAAATCCTGAAAATTAATGCATGTTCTAGGAAAACAGCAGACCTACAGTAGTATGTAGCTGGATCTAATATACTCGATACTGCTCCCAGAAGAAAGTCTATGTTCCTCGTAGAAATGGGATTGCACACTAAGTAACCTCTGATGGTTCCAGGCCAAATGTAACCTACAATAGTATCTTGAAGCTTACCAGGCAAATGAAGACCCTTCTCCACTTTCTACAGTACAGTCATTCTGAATCAGAAATAAAAATTCATTCATCTACTAAATCAGTCATTCCCCCACTCACTCCACAAGCCCTTTCCCATCCCAAATTCTCTTTTAGGATTCAGGAAGATAGAATGCCTTGCTGCCAACATTTAGGTTCCCCTGCAGTCCACTGTTCTCAGCACTCTGAAACTGGTGGTGATTCACACCACAAAGCAAATACCTTCTGTACGTAAGAATTGAACACAGAGTACCTGAAGACCAGAAACTGAAAAATCGATCTGATGTTCATTTAGTGGGCAGAAAATATTCAAGTCCACAAAAAAATATTCAAGAAAATATTCAGNCATCAATATGATACTTCTGTTTAATTCATGTTAACTGGGTATGCACAAGGGGCTGGCACATGGAGCTTGAGCCTGGTTCAAAAATTACTCACCTTCCACTACCACAGTTGCAGGTTTCGAATAGGCTATGCCCAAACTGTTCTTGGCTACACAACGATACTGTCCTGCATCTTCTCTCTGAACATTGTGTATCCTTAAACTTCCAGAATCGAGGACAGCAATGCGAGCAGTCTCCTGCCGGAGGAAGGAGCAGTTGAGGTGAGGACTCTACATTCAGGCTGCACACAGACAGCATCAAAAATCTGTTTACAAAGATTGAGCTTACATGCAGAAGCACTATACATGTTGTCCTACAACTGAAGGATTTGGGGCCAGCTCTTCCTGCTCAGCATTGCTATGACATACTCACCCATCCCTATTTTTGCAGATCAGTGAATTATAGCGTCAAAAGAGCTCTTACTTAAGAGAACACGCACAAGGAATTTCATCAATATTTGGCCATACTAAGTAGTAACAAGCATATATCATATAAAATATAGATGCGTAGAGAACATTTGGTTTGTACGTAGAATTATTGCAGATTAAGATATTTATGAGATGAGCCCTGATTTTCCAAATGGTTCCTTTCTAGCTACTAGAATTTGCAAGTACTGTAACTAATGCTAATATTTAACACAGTACCTTTACAAATAACTGGCATTTCTAAAAACCATTCTCTACTCACCTTTACAACTGTTTCTCCTTTGACCCATGAAACAGAAGGTTTTGGATTCCCCATTGTAGTGCATGGAAGAACAGCCTTTAAACCTTCTATTATTTCCACATTTATAGGTGGACGGGTTATTTTGGGTCCTAAAATTTTAAAAGCCAAAAATTAAAGTTGAAAAGAAGCTAAGACATAATAAGACAAATTCAGAAATAGCATCGAAAATTCTGCTGCTTTTTCTGTGTATTGCTGGAAGATAGAGCAGTCTTTCTCGGTCATGGACTGCCTTGGTAAGAAAGAACTTTCTTCAGCACAGCATTCAGTTTCAGTTTAAGGATGCAAAAGCAGCTAACTTGCATGGGTTATTTGTTTTCCTGAGTGGAGTTTGACAGTCATTTGGATTAGGACCTGGGCTAAAATCCAAATTCAGATAAGAGTATTTCCAGTATTGAAGAATGTTAGCATTCCAGGTTCTGACATTCTTCACTGAGTAAACACTGTCTTGTCCGAAAGCTCAGATCTGGATTGAATTGATTTTGAAACAGTATTAACCCAGGCTTGCCTCTAACTCAACAAGAGGGGCATGTAAACTCAATTAATGTCTCTAACTGAAGGATTTATAACTATGCTAGTGAAAAGGACAATGGAGCCTTAAAGAAAAAGCAGTCAAACTCCCTTGAAGTTAATAAGGGATAAATTTAAATTCATTTCACTGAAAAAAGAACATGGCCTATCTGAGCTGAGAGTATAAAAGATCATCATCTCAGCATTTTGGGACACCTGACATTTTGAGTCCCTTGCATGATAATGAACCTGCAGGAAAAAGAAGCTTCAGAGAGCATCACATCCTGGCCACTATCTGCAAGTGACTGGGATGCTGCAGAGCTCCAGAATTACCAGACCAGGAGGGTCATCTCATTAGCACAAACAAATCCCTTCCTACAGCCAGATGCTTTAGCCAGAATATATCTCTGCTGCCCTTTAAAGCATTTGTGTAAATAACTCCAGCCACGTGAGTCCAGCTTTACTGAGTTTGGCACACACATAGCTCTTTGCAAGAACAAGCCTTTTGCCTTCTGTGTGGGATGATGAGATTTACAACATGGTGCTCCAGACTATTCAACACTGCTATTGAGAGCATCTGAACGTAATTTAGTCGATTTTTCCATCCTCAGGTAGAAACCCAATTAGTGAAATCTTACATTTAAAATTCACCAGGGATCTATGCAGTATTGCCACAGGGGTTTAATCTGCCAAAATGTGCCTCTTTCACAGAGTTTTGCACAAAGGGCATTCTTCAAAGCATCAGTTTTTGTCCTCGGATCCTAGAACAAGTGTGTGTTATTCAAAGTGAATGATCACAACTGCATTAAGCTATGATCTCATATGCCATGTCTCTGCCTCAAAGGACTGCACCCAGCTTCACAAGAACATGGGTCTGCCCTGAACGTGGATCCCCAGGCGCCATGCATGGGAGTCTGCTCAGGCTTTTGATTAAACACTCACGCGGTGTCAGGAAGAAACTGCATTCCCACTTACGCATTTTCACCTGGAGAGCCCCACAGCTCTGCGCAGCTGCTCCAATCCCGTTATCTGCTGTGCAGCAGTACACCCCATCATCGCTGTCCTCCACGCTCAGGATGGTCAGGAGCTGCCCGTTCCTCTGGATGCTGTACCGTGTGTCGAACAGCCTGCAGGGCACAGCACAGATTGTCAGGGAAAACCAGGAATGGAGAGAGGGAATTGCATTTGGATATGCAGGCTGCTGATGGCACTACAAATGGCAATAAGCTTTACCTTTGATTTTCAACCCACAAGCAGAAGGGAGGGTGCTGAAAATGCTGAGTTCAGCCTTAAGATTCAGGTTCTCACTAGACCATGCAGTTCCTGACTGCCACTAGTGTAGTGGCAATTTTCCTCCATCCAGTCGATGGTAAAACAAGTAGGTATAGTGTTTGGGGTTTTGACTGGCCAAGGACAGGCATGAGCACAAATAATCTTTTCCAGCTAGGTTCTGTTTAAGGTATAATTTCACAATGCGAGAGAAAGACTGCTTGCATGGGAAATAGAGCTGGCTGAAGTTCTCCTTTTTCAGGAAATTTTTTTTTTTTTTTTTAATTAAACAGATAAAGTTATGGAAAGATTTTTACAGTTGTGAAAAAAGACACAAACTGAAAACCATGCCCTTTTGTGTCTACATCTCGGAGTGGTTTTGTCTATTTGTTTTGAAAAACAAACCCAAACCAATAAAAAAGCGAAGAAATGTGCTTAAGCCATCTGAAAGCTAGAGGATTTAAGGATAGCTAGAGTTTAATGACAGCAGGCTTTAACCTGGAGATTTCAGAGAAGTGAAGAAAGCCCTGAAGCTGGAGCAACAAAAATACGAGATGTTGTAACAAATGTGAAGCAAAGACCAATTTTACATGTGAGCATGATGAGAGAAGTGTGGCATGTGAGTAGGGGGGATGGGTGTATTCAAGTGTGAGAGCCAGGGAAAGCAGAAAGAAAGACAGTGAGAAATCAGAGGGCTGAACTATTGATTTTCATTGCAAAACTGCAAAAGTATAATAAATACAAATAAATAGTATAAATAAACACTATAAATAGTAAATTTCTTTGTGTTTTATTTTCACACTTTTGTTGATGCTTTTAGGAAGCACTTTCATGCAATTGGACTTTGATTCTGATGAACAGTGGCAAAAGGGTTCTGACCTGAGGATTGTGTCCCAAGCATTCTGAGTGCCATATGTGTCATGCTTTGTCTTTTATTGTTAAAAACTGTACATTAGTCACTGACTAATCTGAATGTACCATTTACGATGTTACAGGCATGTATTTCCTCTCAACAGCATTTCACCATTCAGTGTTACATCTCCCTCCTCTTTTTCACCAAGGGAAGAGAGAGTGCCATGAAGTCATCCATATTGTAAAAGACATGCTGACTCTGTTCCCTTCTTTCCCTAAGGAAGGCTCATTGTGGGCAGCCCTTTTCTGGAAGATGGGACAGGAAACCATTTCACTCAGCGCAGGGCACCTGCTGGTTTACTTGCACAAGTTTTGATGTCAAAAGGAAAGGCACGTCCAGAAGACTAGTGCTGTCTGTAGTCTGCCCACGCTCTATTCCCGTTGAAGCTGAAAGTTTACATACTGTTTTGTTTCGAAGGCTAACCTTCCTGTCTGTCCAGGATGCTGGGACTTTGGTAAGAGAAGAAAATTTTGGAAATTAAATAACTGATATTAATTGCTTGCAATAACTAGGCCCTTTGAAGTTTGATATACACATGCACAGAGGCACAGAAATACACTTATATGGGGGTTTTTTTCAGAAAAACAGTCTTCTGATCTGATGCTTTTCCATTGTGCAAATACTTTCATCTGAGTTTTTAGAAAGTAACACAAAATATTCAGCTTATCTATTCCTCTGTCTTTGTTCTGAGCTCTTGTATCCAGCAGTACTGAATATTAATGCTACACAGCCTTGCGAAAGTGAGACACTTGCTGTTATTAATGCTGCTTCAGAAGTCCCCGTAAAGGAATGAAGCACCTGAGCTCTAAGGCCTTACCAGCAGAGGTGTTTTTATCTTTATTTTCCATTTTGGTCACAGTACTGTGTCTCAGACAGAGAGTGGGAGGGCTTTAAGAAAGATGTGCTGGGCTTCTGGAACAGGGGATTGAGGGGATAAATGATCTGGATTTCATATTATCTTAGAACACATAGAAAGCGATCATTTTAAAGACACGGGGAGAGAAAGACACAGTCTTGCATGGATGGCTTTCTCTCCCTGCTTTGATTTTCAGTCATGGTGTCACTGATGGGGAAGGAATTAGGAGAAAGGTGACCTGATTTGGAAATAAGATCCATGGAAGTTCAGACCTCCATGCTGGAACAGAGCCAGGGTCAGAAGATTAGGGCCAAATTTTGCTGAGATTGCAGACAATGAAAAAAAAATATTTCTGAAGGCCTGTATGCATATTTGTAACTTTCTGCGTTGTCCTACTCTAAAGCAGTTTTCCAAGCAGTGAGACCTCCTCCTGCTGCTGACTTATTTGGAGCCTCCTATGCCAGTGGTTCAAAGGCCGTTTGGATGTTTGACCACAACAGAGAGAGCCATGCTTCAGGTGACCATTTGCCCAACATGGACATGTCCTGTCGAGAACAGGTGCTGACCATGTTACGCAAAGGTTGTGCTGCATTTTCTCTCACAGAGGGAGTCACTTACAGCCATTTAGAATGAGAAACTGACATGAAGCCATGTGGCAGAGGTAATGTGATTTCAGAGCTAGGAGATCAAGTACAGTTTACTTTGTAGAAACCTGTATACAGCAAAAGAGCAAAAGCAATGGTAGCAACTTCCATAACACATTTCCACACTTCCAGAAGGCTGCCTTCTTTGTTGACATCCTGATGCCTGGTGGTTGATGTCTGACAGTGCATAACAACGAGAAGACAATTTCCAGATTCAGAACTAGAAGCAAACAAGAAGGGCACAGCACAACCCCTTCCATGCAAAGTTTACAAGCACATTGAGACAGACAACAAGTCCTGCTAAGTTCCTTTTAAATATTATACAGCATCCTCCTCCTTTGTAAATGCATAAACTGAGGAACAGAACAGATTGAATTGTCTGAAGCTGGAGAGAAAACTCCTTGCTTAGCTTGCAGCAGAAACCAACTCCCTGCAAGCTCAAGTGTGTGAAGGTACAAGAGCAGCCCCCAAGCACTCTTATTGTTCCTTCAGAAACACAGAATCCTATATAATTACAGCACTCATTCTCTCTCCCGCCACAGACCCATTTTTATATTTCCACATACCTCCTTTATCATGAAAGAAAACACTGCCAGTTTTGGCAGAAGATGCTGGTGAGAGCTGAGGTTGCTCCCTACCTGATGGGAATGCTGTTGCGCGTCCACGTAATCTCCGGCTCAGGATACGACTCCACTGCACAGACAAACTTGGCAACATCTTCTACCAGCGCATCCACAGTTTCCAGAGGAGTGCTGATCAAGGGAGCTGTGTGAAGAAGACAAAATGAGAAAGCCTTCTGGTGCCTCCTGGAGAGAGCTACAAAGCCTGCCAGACACCTTTGGTGGAGGGAGCCATGTCCCTTCAGGGTGACTCGACGTCATTTTCCCTTGAGGTCTCTCCATAACGTGTGAAACAGAGCAAACCAAGCTCCAACAAGCTCAGTGCATCCTATGTGTCTGACCCACCTCCTTCTCGAGACTCACAGCGCTAGGTGAGCATACTGCAAGAACACAGGTGAGGCTGTCCCATTGCATAGGCATTGCATAGGCTGGAAGTGCAAGGGGCAGCACACAAATTGAAGCCAGGCTGACCTGCCCCTGGAGTGGGAAGAGTGCCTCCTTATTAATGCATGAAATTTGGGCTTCTTTGTCATTATTACAGGATTTATTCACTCAACTATTTATCTTTTAAAAAAGCAAAAAAACCCAAAACAACAACCAAAACCAAAGCCCATTACATAAAAACACCAAACCCCTTATAGAGCACTATATTTCTCTGAGCCAGGCTCACAAACACCATTCAGATCATTCAGATTTTTGCCATGACTAGGACACATTCTCTTTTTCTCACAGTTTCTAATCAAGTAGCACAAGGGTTAGAAGTTGAATAGCTATGTCCAATGCTCATTATCACAGACCTGTTGTCATGCATTACTTGAATGTATCTTTAGAAACATTTGCCATCACGCTGGTGAAAGACTTGAATCACAGCTGGAAGGGATCAAAGCATAAGCCTGGCCACTCGCTTTCCCTGCTCATGGTATTCATTGCAGCCACTGCCTCCAAAAACACTCGAATGACTTGATCAATGGCTTCAAGGGACATACATCCCTATTTGTTGGACTGGATTTCACTGACAACTGTGCTGAGATAAACTACTTTTACCATATTCCGGAAACACTACCTTGAAAATGCATCACGGATTCAGGAGTCTTCCTGTTCCTCACTGACTGTAGCAGTATCTGGCCCATTATTTTTTCACAGAGAATCCCAACTGCTGTGTATCTACTGGCCCTCCTTCGTACAATAAGATTCAAATTCAGGCGAAAAATAAATGACATCAGTTTTACCCTTCCCTCCTTAAGGAAAGGGCGAAAGAGAAGACACTCAGATTTAAGTGACCGAGAATAATAGAAAGTCTATACCTTAATGCTTTTTCAATTTACATGCAAGTCAAAATTAGAATGTCTTTGGAGTTCTGCCGGAACGAAGCTAGAGGAAGAAAGGATCAGCTTCCACTATCAGGTTTATGTAAAACTCTAAACGCTTTTGACATTTCATTAGAATGAATCTGCCTCAATAACATTTCCAGATTAGATGGTTTATCATTGTATCATTGATTAACAATAACGACTATATTTATATAAATCTCTAAACTGTATCGAAGACAGCACTGAAGATTATATGAACAAAACTTCAGTGAAAACAAGTCTGTGACGAATTCATTGTTTAGGATCACGGCTTCAAAGCGTATCATGCATCACTTTACTAAGTCATTTTGGGTTATATTAGACAGAAATAATCATCTGTATTGTACCCCAGATGAATTCCATTCCAGTGAAACAAATGGAAGATTTCCATAAGGCGTTCATTTTCCTTCTGCTGAAGGTTGTCTTAGGATAATAACCCCCATCGATGGTTATCCTGTCTACTTAAAATGAGACGTTGCTATTTCATGACAAAGTTTATTGGGGTTTGATGGCATTAACCCCAGAGTTTTGCAATCTAATTTTATATAGTATGTTTTTGTTGCTGTTCTCCACATTCTTTGGTCTCTGGAAGCATGCTTTTCTAACCCTGGAAAATGTAAATTTTCACAGTAAATATAATTCAAAGCAACCAGTTTTATAACTGCTGTAACGAAAAACACAGTCATTCTCGCAAGTAATAAAGTTACATTTGTACCAAGAGCTGGTATGCATAACGACAGTGTTTTGTTCTTTGGGCAAACAGGACCTGTCAGGTTTCTATATTGAATAAATTCTCTAGAAATGGTTAAATACTTTTAAGGTGTGTCTTTAATTCAGTAGATGGCAGAATATTGCATAGACATGGTCTGACCTGGTACCTCTTGAAAGCTAGCATACACCTTTTTGGGCACAATCAAGACTCATGGTTGCAAGAAAATACTGTCCAAGCTGACAGCACTACAGTAACAGGAAAAGAAATGTTTTTAAAACTGCCTTCCCAAATTCTACATCCTCAGAGAGCAACCATGACAGCAATGGGGATGTGTCATTTTCGCATACGCTCTTTTCACCTTCGTGATATCTAACCCAAGCAGGGACAGTGGGCAGTGGAACATGCCGTCATTTCCTGAAGCGGCAACAGAGTCCCGAAATGGCTGAGAAAGTGCTTATGTCTAAAAGCCATCCAAACAGCTCAGGTGCTCCTGTCAGTCCATGTTTTCTCCAGAAAGCGCTCTAAACGTGTGACGCGTGCATTACCAAATTTTAACGTAGGAAAATAAAATCTGAACAATGTACGGACATGTCTATCGGCACGTAGAAATGCACATGGAGCCAGGCCTTTCCGTGTGTGTATACTGAGGCTCTCTGATATTTTTAAGGTACCCTTGTGGCTTTAAATAAATTGAAAATAAATTAATTTATATATGTGTAAAGCCACGCAGGTGCCATTTTTCTGGATGTCAGCTGTAGTTTCCCGAGATAGAAAAATGACCCAAGGCTGGTCACGGGACCATGAGAAAGCCAAATCCCCTTCTATCCCCAGCCCACCAGAAGGTTCCAAATGTCTTGGCTTTGCTTCCAAATTCACACTTTTGAAACCAGACCAACCAGGCAAACAAAACAATGCAGAAAACCATTCTCTCTGCAATATTGCAGGCACCTAGGGAAACTGCAGTTCCTCTGGTAAAAAACAGCTCATCTGTGATGTGCTAGAAAAGAGTACGTATCTGTTTGTTATACTGCGACGCCAGAAAAAAAAAATCTATCCCTGTCCTCTTTGTTTTTCTTGTCCCTCTAATACCGCTTGTCTTACCTCAACATTCAAAAAGCGTAAAGTTCACCAAATTATTTTAGTGCCTTAGGAAAATATTAACAGTTTTATTTCAGAACGTTTTTATAAAGAAGATACATTGCTTCTTTTTTTCCATTTTGAGAATAACCTGACTAACAGTTGTTAAGAGCATAGCCCTGCAAGAGCAGCAATGTTGGCCTAACATGTGAATACCGGCGTTCTCCTTAAGATTTCATTTTCTTTTCCTGAAGCTGCAAAGTTTCTAGTAAGCGTTGAATCGCACTGGGCAATCACCGCTCGGCAAAAATTGTCATCCGCAGGTTTACCAAATGGTGCGTCCAGAAGACCACCGTTGCACTTTGTACCTCACAGACTTTTCTAAACAGATTTTTTTTTTTCCACTTCTTTCATTGGCTAAAAGTACGTGTGCATATGCCCATATGCATGTGGGCACACAGGATAGGAAGAAGGTACCGTAACTTCTACAATATATGCTATAGCAAACAGTGCATATTTGTATTTTTATATATATATTCTTTGTAAAGACATCATAGGTATTTATTTTTTCTGAAGCTTTATATGCTTATAAACCTACACAAGTGTGCTGAACACAACAAATCTTGGGCTCTGTGGCAACTGGTGCTACCAGCCATTAACACTCCTGAGCTTCCTTTCACATGAGACATGTACATCCCACCCAGGCTGAACCCAGAGGTCTCCCCTGCCTGTTACAATGGACTATGTGCTCCTCAAAGAGAAAGAACCTTCAATCCCGAACAGAAAAATGAGAATATTTTCACTGGTATCCTTCTAAAAGCAGTGAAGTGACCACTGAAAGCAGACCGTTTTTGTCTGGTTTGGGGAACACTGCTGCACCACCCACCCCACCATTACCAGAGACACCTTCCCCTTTGCAAAACCTCCTTCAGCAAATGGCAGAAGAAGAGCAGGGAAAAAGCCCCTCCAAGCAAACCTTTTAGAAGTGTCTCAGCCAAGCTGAGGGCTGCCAGGGTGAGGACGTGCAAGAGGGGCACCTTCAGCAGGTCATTCATGTTTGATCCAGAAGGCATCCAGCTCCTTCAGGCAAGGCGTGCAGACCTCCCAGCCGGCTGCATTTCGGAAGCGGTGTGCAAGCAGAGCTTCTCTGCAAGTGACAGAGTGGGGTCTGAAGGATCTAAGTATAATCAGGAATTCTCCCACCCAGCGGTGGTGATGGACGTGGCCAGCTGGTGTGTATCCACTTTGGTCAGTGTGAAAGCGTGAGGCTCATGAAACAAGAGAAAGCAAATCCCTTCTGAATTCCTTCTAAGCAAACAGAGAGCAGTACAATGGGCGAATGCATTTCCAGGGCAGTACCCTACCCCAGTGTTGCAAAGTCACCAGACCTTTATTCCAGCTCTCTGTAAGTGCAGTAGGAGGAAAAAAGGCTTGCCACTGCGTTTTCCTTCATCTTAGTTCCCCTCTTTTCCAGGTTTTCTCCTCTCGCTCGCACACACTCCCCCTTATTATAACCTTTCAAGATTGGCTGTAATATGCCACCTGTTGCCCTGCTGATAGTATTTCTTTTCTTAACAGATGCATTTGCTGGAGCACAAGAGGTTGGCATTGGTGACTAAAAGTGCCTTTCTGTAGGGAGATATGACAGTGGGGTACTGACATTAAACTCCAGAAATATCTTGTTAACCACCAGGTCTCTGCCTAAGATGAAGGGCAGAAAATCAACACTCATTTTCTAAGAAGATTTAAAGAAGCATCGGACTGACTCACTCTGTCTTGCCCCATCCGAGCACAGAGGCCTCTGTAATATGTGCTTATATTTTCCAAAAATGTCAAGTCATTTGTACTGCCTGTTTTTCCGGCATAAATATTTATACGAAGAGCAAAGAGGCTTACCACTGTGGGAAGGCTGATGTGGGGGCAATATCTGCATGAGCAGAGAAAAAGATGAATAATCAGCCCAGGAAGAACCTACTTGATGGTGATGCTCTTGGAACATGACGTCACATATTTTTCATCATTTTATCAGCAGAGTGGACAAGAACTTTGCACTAAACTACATGGTTTGAGGAAAGGGAATGTGCAGTCATAACATATCACAGTAAAAGGTACTTTGAGATCTCTGGAATTTCCTTTATTTGCTGAAACTCTTGACTCAAACCACTTCTTAACAGGGGTTTCTGCAATGAACACACATGGTTCAGCAGTGCTTCCTCTGAGGAGCAAATGGAGTAAAGCCGACCAGTGCTGTGAGTGTGTGAATCCCTATGGTTTGGCGTGGCTTTATAATAACAATGTTACTTTGGGGACATGCCATGGCTGGTTAGGAACAAGGATCCCTGGACAACTGCTCCCCTGAAGATAAGTAAAGGCAGAAACACTCACAGAAGATGTTAAAGATATTCCAAAAATTCTGGAGCTAGCAATGACAACGAAACAAAATAAGAAGACAACAATGAAACAACAGTAATCCTACCAGGGAACAGAGAAATACTGATTCATGGCTGAGCTTACAAGTATTTCTTTTGTTCAAGTCCAGACATATCCAATAAAATTGCTCCACAGAAATGTGACTTGGTCTTTTCGGGTAAAATCCTCCACACGGAGGGACTTGACCAAAGACCTTTACATTGCTGGATTCCCCTTTGGAATGTGTTACAAGGGCTTTGAAATTACACCATCCATATAAGTGCAAAAATTAGTATTTCCCTTTTACTTGCCAATTGCAGCATTTAGAAATGACACTGCCAGCAATGGCTGTTAAATGCTAATAATGCCTTTGCATTTTGGGGATTACCAAAGCACTCTTAATCTCCAATTCCCTCTACTTTATGTATTTTTATTAAGCATCACAGTGAGCTCCACTGCTCTAAACTGAAAGGATGTAAATTACGCAGTAAAGGGGAGTAGAGAGTGTGCACCATGGGCAAAGATGCACGAGCTCCAGCTACACATGCCACACAACTAACATACAATACATGTGAGAAGCTGATGGTCATCTGTGCCCATCATGGAAAGATGTTTCCATATACAGTGAAATCAGTGAAAATGAGGTGCTGGTGACACCAAACCTTCTTTGATTCCAAGTATTTTCCAGGCTTACCTTATAAAAGTAAAATGCATCTTTGAGTTTTACTCACAGGGTTATGAGTTTGCTGCTTGTCGGCTGTTGTGTTTAGGTTTTTTCCTAACAAAGCTGAGATGCATACAGTTTACAGATAATTGTATTTACATCTGTTGTTATTTACAGTCATGCCCCAAGGCTTCTCCTGAGATGAGGTCCCAGCAACCTACACAATAACGAGAAGCAGCCTAGTCCCCAGCTTTCAGACATTGTGGGTGAAGCTTTGGTCCCACAGATTCCTGCTTATCTCTCTGCACTGCAAACACTCCAAAGAAGTCAGTTCATGAAGTTCGGTACACAAGACAAGGTTCAGAGTGTCCATTCACCTAGCTGCTGTTTTTTCCCCCTGCAAACTGTTTGCAAAGTGACAAATACAGTATTTTGAAATAAATACATAAATACAAAGAAAATAATCATTTGTTAGAGTTTGCAGAACAGATAATTGTCTTGCAGTCAATTAATTGCTCGGCATCTGTCCTCTATGATGAGTGGAAACTGCAAGACAGGATCATGCTGGACCTTTTTTCTGTGCATCTCTGTACACCTCCCTCCTTCTTCCAAGTATTCCGCTGGAGGCCGACAGTTTTGCATGCTAATGTGACATAATTTGACCACTGGATTATTTGAAAACTGCCTTTTCTCCCTCATCACCCTCTGGAATGTCTTCTCTGTAGGTAGTTCTAGATGTTCATCCAAGCAGACAGGCTAGGACAGGTATTTTCAGCAGAAAGTGTCCAGCCAGAGAACAAAATCATCCTACAGAGAGACTTAATGAAATTGCTTTGGCAATGACCCTAATCACCCCAGCATCTGGTGATTCACACTGAAATAGTCCAAGTCAGCACTAACCCAGACTGAGTAGTGATTGACTTGCTTGACCTCAGATTGAGGTGAAGCTGACTGGCCTGGAGATCCCTGGATCCTCCTTCTTGCCCTTTGACTGGGTGGCATTCGCTTTCTTCCAGCTGTCAAGCACCTCTCCTGGTCACCACGACCTTTCAAAGATTTGTTGTTGGTATGAGGTGCAACACCACACCCTTTGTTATTGGCTTCTCCACCTCCTGTATGAGAAAGTTATCATCAATGCTTTCCAAGAACCTCCTAGACTGTTTGTGCCTTGCTGAAAGCAAGCCAGAAAATGAGCATGCCCCTAACCTGGCAAGATAGAGGATGTGTACAGACACAGAACACAAGTGGCTTTCAAATCCCAAGCTGCCATGTCATGGCTCCAAGCCTCCTCCAGCCAGCAGAGAGATGAAAAGGATGTATGTGTGGTCTTCCCTTCGGACGGGTGCATGCACATGTCCCTGCGTGCACTAACCAGAATCCTAATGCACCCTTGCTGCTTCCTGCCGAAAAAACTGCTGGCCTCTCAGAGAGAGGCATCCTCACAAAACATTTGACAGTGAAACCCATTTTGGGGCTGCACATGTGCCTTTCTACGCAGAAATGAATCAAGGTCACATTGTCACAGGGTAATGGTCACACCAGTCCTCCCAGTCCACCCTGCCCACCTTGCCAGAAGTATCTACAGGCAGCACAAGATCCTGGGTGTCTGGCATGGAAAAAGCATCCTTGACAATGCATGCTAGCATTAGGGGAGGAGATAGGCATCATTTTAGTTCTTCTATTACACACTGCAAGTCACTTCTTTACAGAGATCCTGAGTGGAAGCAGCTCTTAGAGCCACCAGCTCCAGGGGATTTAACCCAGCCTGCAACGCACATGTGGCCAGTAAGGTATTGCTGCTTGTGTCGGAACAGCAAATGCTGTACTCAATGTAACATATAAAGGAATGAGCTGTGCTGCTGCTGTTCTTTACCCGGCACTTGAGGCTTTTTTGTTCAGTGTTTTGGTTTTTTAATTGTCAAGATGAAAGAAAGGCTTTTCTTTAAAGTCCTTTAAGAAACACAGACCCTTCCCAAAGCCCCACTTACAGTGTTTAAATTGGAGGGTTTCAGGCACACTTGACTTGGCTTCTACCCTCAGCCATCTGGACCAATCTCTGGCCTCCTACTAATATTTCAACACTTACTAAGCTCTGATGCCTGCATCTAAAATAGTCCTCTTTTATTCTCTTGAGATTTTGTGGCAATTGGGAAACCTAAATTTTGCATTAAGTTCTTGCTTTCATCTTGCTATAGACTTCCCTGTAATTTTTCAGCTCACAGGATCTGACAGGACTGACTGAGGACAATCTAAGCTGCTGTACTATGGTTTGTTGTGGGGCAAAATTATGTAGTGTTATGAGATGTAATTAGTAATTAGAAAATACTGTAAAGAAAGAGGAATAACCCTTGTCATGCACCTAGCTAGCTGTTCACAGTATATATAGCACAGAGGGTGAGCTGAATGCAGTTCTTTCATAATATATAAAACTAATTCCTCTGCTGGGAGATCCGCCTCCTATTTCAGTTGCCGCCAGCATTATCCAGCCCCACACCATAACACAGGAAAAGATCCCACCCTCGATTACCCTTTCCTCTCAGGGGATAATGCTATCACGGTGCTGAGCTGGAGTGGGACAGAGGCGCCCTGTTTCCCCAAAGAGGGTTGCCACAAAAATGTACGACCCTTGTTCCTTAGCTTCTGGTTTCAGTCTTTTATCCTCTGCTTGCCATTGGAATAGTGCAGTCTGGGGGGGCCAGGATGGCTGCTGACACACAAAATCTGCTCTCCATCACATGGTACCACAACCCAGCAAGCAAGAAACAAGAGCTGCATTTAGACACAGTTATAGCACAGTCCTTACTGACCCCCCTAGGGAAGTGGGAAAGGAGGGACTCAGTGTGGATTTCCAGGCCATGGGAGCTAGAGGAAGGACAGCATCTACCTACGGAACCCCTTTTTGCACAAATAAGAAGGTGTTTCACAACAGGAATACATTAGGGATTTAATGTATCCTATTGATTTTGATCCCAGAATACTGCACCTTGTAATATCTCAGTCTTACCAAGAAATAAATACAACCTCAGCTTGGTCTGACAGTGATATTGGCAGTTACTGCACAAATACTGTCACTACAAAATAAAATCTGGCTATTTCATATCAGAACTCTTGTGAGAAATATTTTAATTATTGTCAACACCCCTTTAAAACAATCAAAGCTAAAACCAAGGAAAAGAACAATGAAATAAATATATGTGATATCTCATGTGTCAGATGGATAAATTTTCAATTTTCAGTTTTTGTCTGTCATTATTTGCTGCTCTTGATTGCTGTTTTAGATTGCGGAGGAGCGAAAGCCAAGCAGTGGGAGTTTATACGCATTCCAAAAGCAAACAACCAGCTTGGTTTCAAACATACAGTCTCTAGCACAACTGGCTTGAAGTGAAAGATTGTGGTCCTGTACACAAGGTAGAAATTAACTGTCCTGAGTGATCATAGAATCATAGGCCGGTAAATACCTTTTCCTTCCATCACTATGACACCTCTGAAACTCACAGCATCTCTCTGCAGCCAGCTGGGATTCAAGAAGTGTTACAACACAGGGGTGTGATATGAGGAAACACTCAAGTTTCAAAAGTACCTGCGCCCATGCAATAGCTTGTCTGCCAGTGGAACAGGACACTTGAAATGGAGCTGCCGCATCCTGCCAGCTGATGGCAGGTTGCCACGAGTGGCTGCAGGAGGTGTGCAACACACAGGTCCCAGGGGCATCCTATTCCCTTTCCTCCCACTGAATGTGGGCAGCATGCAGCAACGTGCAACACAGCTCCACCCTCTTTTTCCAGGCAAGATAGTTTTTTTCCTGTTGCTCTGATAGGAAGAAGAACTTTGCAGCATGCACAGCTGAGGAGATTTTAGACATTCTGCTATATGTTGAAAGACATTTTGGGGGCCTTTGTCTATACATATTAAAAATGAGAAATTAAATTCTGCTCTGAGTTAACCCCAGGCAACCCCACTGACGTCAATGGAGTGTAACTGAGAGCAGAAGGTTGCCTGTGATCTTTTTTTCTTAGAGTTCACCTGCTGCTCATTTGAAGCCATAATCCTTGGTGACATCCAAGTCATTTCTATGGGAAAGAGGCTTGCACTGGATCGGGTCCCAGTGTGAACTTCATTCAACGAGGCATTCTTGGCTATGGTGTTTTGGACCATCTCAATATCTACCTGCTACAGCAGTCACATTGGCTGCTATTTAAACATTGCTGCGTGTAATTCGGAAGCACCACAATTAGCACAGCAATATGTGTCAGTATGTCTCCTTAATCAAGCGGTAGATCTTTACCCAAAGATGCAACCGACACATTCAGCGCATTTAAGAGCAAACACCTCAAAAGTCATATGCAGGTGGAGTGAGGCAAGAAATGAGAGGAGAACCCAAGACACAAGCCTCAAGGAAATGTCCTTAGCAATGCACAGTTCCCATGGACAGTGGACTCCTGCAGGGGAACTGCAGCCAGGACACTGCTTTCCGCAGGAAGCACCGTGGGGTTCTGTGTCCTTATGCAGCTTTAGCAGCCCCGCAAAAAAGGTACACTGGGTGAGAGGAGGGTTTTCAGGAGCCCATAAGATGCTACAAAAGAGGGATAGGTATGGGATTTTGCACATGCCCTATGAGCCTAGGGAAGAAAGCTAAACAGTGAGAAGAAACTTGTGCAGGTTATGCACAGCAGGTGGCATTTATGATCATGAAGGAGATGTTACGCTTTTCTGTCCCATATTTACTAGCACGGTCCAGTAATTTTCCTTAGGTTTGTTTAAGCTTGAGAAAGAACTGGGAGACAGAAGACCTGATCCAAAATACTGGCATATCCACAAGATCAGCCCTTTAACTTCATTGGACTTGACCTGAAGGTCCTGTTGTCAATGTAGCATCATTAAATATGTTTGAAGTGAGGGCGATGTCCACAGTTTGTGGGCCTACAGCCCAGGTGTGCAGGCTGTGCTTCTGCCATTTACTATTTTGTGAGTAACTAATGAATTGTTAACTAATGAATCAGCTGTATTGCTGGTCAGGAGATAATACAGATGGGGGTCAAGGGTTTGCCCCTAAACTGAAATTGCCTTGTGGCTAGCTAAAGCAAAACACTTTCCCTTGAAAACTGCACAGGGCAGAAGCCACTCTGGGTAACTCTGCAGGAGCCTGAGCCTCAGAAGGTAGGCCTAGAGCCCTTTCCTAGGGATCTGGCTACTGTTGTCAAGGGGCAGTGGCTTCTCCTACATACACCTGCCCTGGCATGTTGTTTCCAGAGAGTGGCCAGAGAGGGATGTTAGCCTGGGTAAGGGTCTTTTCTCCCCACCCTCCCTCTTTTCCATCCCACTCCAGATGGAGAGGGGGGTTCTGGTCACTGCTTCAGCACAACTCCACCTTGGACTTTCTTCCCTCACTAGTGGCAGATTTGCTGTGGGCAGAGGGTCACTGGAGAAGAGGTCACATTAGGGAAACCAACATGGGCTCAGGGATATAGATGCTCCCCAGGAGTAGTAAGACACCTGAGCATCTTTGCAGCAGTGGCCAAGCTTTCATCCTGTCCTAGAAATCACACTTGGCAAGTAGCGCCGAGTTCCAGTCCCCAAAATAGCTTACAACCCAATCAGTCAGTTCTTCCAGTCAGTGCTTCCATGGAGAGATTTTGTCTGGGACGTTTTCATAGCATTTGCCTTTTTTCCCTAAGTAGCAGTAGCAGCTCTGGAGCATCCGGATGAATAAAAAATTCACTGGGCCAAATTCATCTCCTCTGACCATTGCAGCAGGCATGCAGCAGGGTTGGATTTCCCCCTGCCCAACGCCAGTTTAATGCACTGCAGCTGCTGAGCAGTGCCTGCCGGCACGTCTGGAGCAGGCGGGGCTTTCCCATGGTAGGATCCTTGTGTGGTTGCAGACTGGGCCTGTCAAACTGCGGAGTCATCCACACTGCTCCGTCAGGCCACACAGTGCCACAGGATGCAATCATCTGTGCCCCGCAGCCCTCTCTGTCCTACATGAAGCGATGGATCATTACATCCCAAATTCGTGACTCTTCCCCAGCCATCTAGAGACACAGGGGATGTCCATGAGGTATGCGCAGAGACCCACTCCTCTCTTCACAGGAGCTGGAAATCCCCCTTTCATTGACACCAGCAGCCCAATTCCTAATGGTGTTGACAGGATAGTTGAAGATGCAAGACAGAAAAAGCAGAATGAACTTGAATTTCTGCAAAATGTCTGCAAATTTCCAGGTGGTGTAAACTGTTATCATTCCCTTGGCAACAGGGAAACTATGCCAGTTTGCCTTTCCTTGAGAACTTCATATTTGGTTGGTATCACTGACAATTCAACTCTTTGTCTTATCTGCACATCAGTTTCTTTGTGCAGCTGTTCTGCTCTGTGAACAGCTTGTCTCTCTCACAGCCTACCTTCAGCTGATAAAGAAGTGATTTAGCCCATGGACACATTTTAAATCCAGTCCCTGTGAAGACTTGTGACACAGAGACTGTGTAGAATCTAAATTAAAGCTTCAGTGGATACATCTTCCTACTTGAAGCCAAATCAGGGCAGAAGACAGATTTTGGATTTCGAATATAAAGTTTCTGTTAAAAGTCTAAATTGCTCACTTTGTTAGAGCATGGTGCCAAAAATGCCACGGTTGTGGGTTTGATACCCATTCAGGGCATTCACTTAAGATTTGGACTTGATGATCCCTGTGGGTCTCTTCCAACTCGGAATATTCTGTAAATACTGTAACTTTTTTACAATGTGCCATGTGTGAGACAAAATGCAGTTTCTTTTTATCTGGGTTAGGAGTGAGAAGGCTTTATAATAGCAACCACCACTCACCAGTCTACATCCATGCTGTTGAACCACTCCAGGCAGACAGCCTTCTGATCTCCTGCTGGCAAGAGCCCATTCTAAAGTGCAGGCCACCTCTAAAAATTTTTTTAACCTAGCCCAAAACTGCATCAAAGAGCTCATAAGCCACTGAATAGTGTGCACCTTGAGCTTCTAGCACTGGGAGCATTTACTGCTGCTGTGAAATCTACAGGTGTATGTGGAGCTACAACATCCAACCAAAGTCAGGAGGGACTCCCTTTCTAAGAGAGCCTAGAATTTTAACCTAGACCGAACAAAACATCTTTGGGATGTCTGGGTCCCTCAGCTTGCAGGGACCCCAGAGCTGCTGTCCCCATTCATGCCAGTGTGCTTTTCACACCAGTAGGAGTACTCTGGACAGGCCTTTCACAAACGAGCATCACTTTCCTTTCCACACCCAGCTGAGCTGGGCAGTTATTAGGCAACTGTCTACAGCTCTCATGTAGAAACCACAGCCCTAGCTCCGGTGGCTGTTGTCACCAATGCCAGCTGGTGGTGCTTGTCCCAGGCCATGTGGTTATCCCAGTAAACTCCTCTAAAACACTGTTGCCTATCCTCTTTCTCCAGAGCTATAACGCAGTAATTCACCCACGCTTGAGTGAAGGCATGGTCTTCTTCCCACTCAGTTCTCTCCTTTGCCTCCTACGAGCAAGGAAAAGCCTTGCACAGCCATGCGAGAGGCAACATCACTCACCAGCATTGTCAAGGGTCAGACAACACGAGATGCATTTCTTCCAGGAATCCCCTCAGGGGGATGAGAGCATGTGTGTGGGTAATGCACAACTTTATCTCCCCAGATACTGGGCCAGAAAGAGGAGGAACCAATTGCACCTGTAAAGTGACAAAAGCATGTTGGATGGCTGCACTCAAAGTCATGGTGCAAACACGGGTGCTTCACAGCAGTTGTGTATCTGCTTTCAGACATCGGAAAAGAAAAGACACCTGCTTTCCCTGGTGCAATTTACCTCCTGAAGAAAGCGTCATCACAGAAAAGATGGCAAAAGTGACATTCCATACCTGGAAATGATTTCCGGTTTTTGGGGTTTTTTTGTGGACGAGCATGATTTTGGAGCTAATAATGTGTGGTAGTGCACCTGTCAAGGCACCTCCAACACTCCAACAACAGATGCATAACAGAGGCTCCTGGGGGCTTGCTTCTGGAATGTCAGAAATGCCTTACACAGCTACAGTGCTCAAAATGTTCAGAGAAAAATATCCCCGAATTAGGCAATTCTGTCAGACTGAGAAAATAAGATATCAAGCTGAAAAACTGAAGAATAGTTGTATTTTTGAAAATACACTAGTGTCCCTCAGGCATTAAAAAATCATGAGTCAGATCTTAAAAAAATCATAGTTGGCTTAAACGTGAAAGTTGCGGGGGTTGGTAACCTTGCGTTGTCTGCACTATTAATGGTCACATTCCTAAATTCTTCTGGAAAAAAATTGGAAATTGAACTTTATTTTGTAATGAAAGCAGAGATTCTTACATAATCTAACAGCCCCAGGGGCTGAGGCATTTAGCAGAACATCAGATAATATGATAAAACCCCAACAGTTGAAAATGCTGGAGCTAAATTAATTTGTGTAGTCCTGGCAATTAATTTGTGTAGTCAGGGCTGGTTCAAGAACCCACATCCACAGGAATGGTGTGCTCTGGTGGAGTCATTCACAGACATAATTTTTCTAGGACACAGTTTTTGGATAGTGGGTGTCAGAAATTACATGATAGCTCTGCTTCATTCAATGGAAAAAGTCTCTGTGAATAGGAGAAAAAAAAAGCCCCTGAGGTACAGACTTCTGCAGTGACAAATTAACTAGCAGAACAAAGTACAACATTTCAAAGGACTTTCTGAGGTTTTAGGGGCTTTACTCAGGGCGAATGTCTCCCATTGTATTTCAATAAATGCACTGTGTTCCTCTAAAACTTGTCCCCTGTGTATTACATTGTGATGACATTCATGGGTAGCATTAGGTTTGGCTAAAACACACTTATTTATTTGCTAATTACTTAACTTTTAAAAGGACCTAAAGTCTGAGTCAAAAAGGAAGAAAAATCTCAGCTTTCAAAGCTTCCAAAAGTCCTTGCAGATGCCTGGCCTCTCCTAGCATAAATCAAAGCTCTTCCAATCATCAAGCCCCTTACGCTGGGACATGACCTGGGGGCCTTGGGTCTCCACCATCGCACTGAGAATGGATCTGGCACGTTTTCCTAGTCTTTAAGGATGTCACCATGCACTTTGCACTGGGAGAAACACTTCCCATATTTGACTCAGGACAATTCCATATTTAGAAACAATTCCAGAATCACAGACTTACCCTGAATCTCATATCCTCCACATGTTGGGGTTTTTCCTGGAACACAGGTGACTATAATCCTCTGCCAGACCTTTCATAATCCTCTGCCAGACTTTTCACTCATCCCCTTAGATCCACCCAGCCTTGGTTGTTGCCGTACATTACACAGTGACCAAAATGTTTTTCAGAAAGCATGTATCAACATTTCCAGCAAGAATGCTTCATCACAATTTCGTTGCCAAGTGATGCCACTTGGCCATGGCTCTGTTAGTGGTGCAAAGGTCAGAGCACCATATGCATTTGCTAAGAAAAGGGATGAGGCTCTTCCTCATCAGCTGTTGTCCTTAAAAGCAAAGGTGCTGCCAGTACAGCACTCTGTGCTCAAGCAATCCTCACTGGCCTTCCCTGCCCGTCAGAAGCACAAAATTACACAATCCTTTCTGTGCAGCTGCTATTTGAGCAATTGTGGTAATGTCTAGACTCTCTTGTCCCTCGTGTGAGCTCAGAGGCATCGCTTTGCCCCAGTCCAAGCTCCTACAAGGCTTGATAAGAGATCTGTGACCCTTCTTGCGTGCCAGTCCAAGAACATGTCTGTCAATCTGGTCCTCCAGCACAGGAGGATTTAGGCTGTCTCATACAGTACCTCATGTTGAATTAGGCAAGAGAAGCTGGTGGAAGGGCTAATGAAGACCTGCTGTTTTGTGGCAATGACTCTGCTGATGTCTCTGAGGCCGCAGTACCTGTCTGTGACAATGCACAGCCTCCGCTGACGTCTGTGTGGGGTGAGACACATTCCTTTGCCTCCACCCTGCAACTACTTGGCCTCAATGTCAGCGCTGGGGGAAAGGAAGAGGGACATGTAACCAGAGATGAAACTGGGTGTGTCACTGGTATAGCACAGATTACGTGTGGAAAGAAAGGACTTAGCACAGGCAACAGTAAAGAAAGAAAGTGAGAAACCAGCCCATTCACAGGAGAGAGAGAAGGGGAAAGAATCTGAAAGATGTGGAGTTGATCAGGGATGTGGGAAGAAGCCAAGTCTGGCCTTGAAAGATGAAGGCACTAGGTAGGCTGGAAGTAGGTCACAGACCAAAGGGACTGTGCTAATGGAAAGAATCTGTGCTTGATAGTGTCTGGCTGAAAGAGATTTGGTGTGGTTACCCCAGTCTCACCAGCATATTCCACCAACATGCCTGCTCTGTTCAGGAATGGCATCTCTGCAGCCAAAGCAGGCTCACCTAGGCTTTCACACTGAGTGGCTGCACGTCATATATTTGCAGTGCTGCCTACACTAGGTGAGGTCAGCAACCCACTCTGAACACCACTGCAAAATATGAGCAGCTTAATTTCTTCTCAGCAAAAGTTCAGAGGGTGGTGTTTGCAGGACAGTTAAAAAGCATAACCTGGGGGTCTCAAACTGAGGAACTAAGGACCACTCAGGAGTTCTTAAAGTCAGAGGAAAGTCTGTTGGGACATAACTTACAATACAGCTTGTGACTTTTTTGCCATCCTTGTGCTGGCAGTCCGAGTCTGCTTCCAGCCTGCTGCTTTAGGAATGCTCTTTAACCCTTTGTATGGAGTTAAAATTATAGTATGGAGGCATTAATCTATAAGTATCCACATCAATTACCTGGCACCAGCTGCAACCAAGAAACTGTGCAACCAGTTCAAGAGGCAAAGAGCAAAACTTGACAGAGTAATAGCTTTTCTGTTTAGTAGCTGCTGTCCTGTAAGCTACCATTTTAGTAGATCAAGAGCGTGGAAAAAGAAATCTAGCCAGAAAATCCCTGACTGTTGGGGCTCCAGGTGTGGGAGCATTTCTCTAGTGGTACCCTGCCCCATGAGACAGCAGAACCAGAGGGCACAAGGCTCACACAGTGCTGGGTGGGACAATAGAGCAGCAATGCACAGATCTAGTAGATTTTCATCCTGTTGTAGGTAACTGGTGACCTGGGAGCCAATATGCAGGGCTGGTGCCCCTGACAGGGCTTCCCAGAGGACACTCTTTGCCCCAGCAGTGTGGCCATTAAGGGTATGAGGCTCCCCAGTGCCACCCGGCATGGTAAAGGCTACATCACACACACAGTACTCGTGGGGAGCAAATCCTGACACTCGAGCAAAAGGAGAGTTCTAAAATGTCTGCCGAGGTGCCAGAAAATTTCTTGTAGTGACACAGCTTAATTTTGAAGTTAATATGCATTGCAAGCATATTAAACAAGTAAAGTAACATCTGTAATAATTTTAAAAACTATAAAAAAATTGTTGATCAGAAGTGGATTGCAAAGATCTGTTCCACTTCTTTGCAGAGATATGCATTAATTTCACAAGGTTTTGTATTGCTACTGGGAGTCATCTACAGAAGCCTCTTCTGTGTAGGTTTTGCTGTGCATCAAATATTGATTCTGCAGAACCTCATATGAAAAACTGGCAATTAATGAAAATTTAAGGAAAGTCTCCTGATTTTAAGTTGGATTCTTACTCAATCTTCAGATAATCATTCTGTAATACTGTGTTAAGTGCCTGATTTTATCTAAAAGCTATTACTTTTTTAAAGTCTGTTAATAGGGATCATAGAACATTGCCGAGTTAAACTCTTCCAAACACCAAGAAAAATAAGTGAGGCCCTAAAAAGCAAAATGCAGTCTGGGAGTAATTTCCAGGAGACATTTGGAATAAAAGGCCTCTATTATAAGTACTGATAATTCATAGGAATAGGGTAGGGATAATCTTCTTGTTTGATTACACTTCTATTTAAAATAGTTTAAATCTAGCTGAGTTTGGACCACTAAAACATCTGCAGGAAGGTTTCAGGTTCGAGGAAAGACAATAGAAATGGGATACAGTGCTGCAGTGACCATTTGCTGATCTGGAAAATAACCTCACTTGGTACAAAATGCAACATTCCTTTTAAAACTCAGTCCCTGGCGATAGCAAGTACAAAGGTTGAAGTTGACTCACTCTGCACGACAATGAGACACTTCAGGCACATATCTGAAATTGTGCACCTTATTTACCTCCAGTGAACTCACTCTTTCAGCAAGACATTTCTGTGGGCCGTGGCATGTGAATTTCCGTGGAGACTCATAAGAGCAATCTATTGGTATGTGCATGTTACTGAACTAGAGACCATTTTAAGAAAAGTTGAGGATGAGCTTGGGAGATAACAACCAAGTCAAAAGCAGATAAGAGGTTCAATTGTGCTATAAGGTCATTTTGAAAGGAAAATTCTGTATTGAAAAACAGCTAGTGCTATGTGAGTTGCCTTCTGAGCCCCTATGCTGGCTAAGGAAACAGATGCAGAATTACCTGCTTCCTTTGCACACGCTCTCCACTGAAAGGACAGGACTAGGTCTCGGATGTTATTTACTATTAAACTCCCGGAGACTTAGACATTCATTTCCGAGAGTCAAGCTTGCGCTGGTTGAAGACATTTTATGGAGAATACTGAGACTTGGCCCCATTTTTGTCCCATATGGAGGATCACAACCCTTAAGAAATATTGTTCTGTGATGTGAAATTACATGCATTAAATCTCTACTTTGAACGTGCAGTCTTAAGACACATCCATAGCTCAAGAAACTAGGATCTGGCAACTAGACAATATTGGACATTCACAATGGAAGGATTAAATAAAAACAAATAAGATAATTGTTCTAGGGCTTTTTTGTCTCATCATTAGGAAGTTTCACTACGAAAGTCTGTTTTCCTATAGCAATTTTTTTTATCGAGGTATGTTCTCTTTGGGTTTTTTTAATGCATGATCCTGAACAGTCTGGTATGAAACCACAAGGAAATCTATCCACAGGCTCTGGCAGATAATACTGTTCCTCACAGCTGAAGAGCCAGGGCACTAATGGCACAAGAAAAACCGTGAAGAAAATAACACAACTCAATATGTCTCACAGGAGAAATAAAATGTTGACTGTCGGGACACTCGTTCCTACCAATCTGCCATTTTAATAGCACACAGGAAAAACTGCAGAGTTGACTTGGACTGAATGGGTCCTACTCCTGAAGTCTTCATCTGTGGTGTGCCCAGCAACACAAGGCCACAGCCTTTCTGACACTGAATATATTGCTGCTGAAAGCCTTGTTCCATGTCCTCACTGGGATTTTTCATGAGCTGTTTTCATGCCTCCCATTCTGATTTCCTCCACAAAGCGCGATTCTGTCAAGGGCAGAGATAAAGTCCATTCTTTCAAAAGCAGTGAATCTGGTTTGTTTCTATATTACTGTTTATTTTATGACAGTGTAACAAAGCCTGTAAATGTTGTTAACCCAGAGTCAGTATTAGCAATGGAAATAATTACTACCGCTTTAAATGACGTTTTGTTAATGTTACTGTAGCGCTGTCTCATGAGTCATGACAGGATGGAAATTAATTTGTCACTGCTGTAGGTCTCTTTCTTTACTATAATGCAAGTTTCTCCTCTTACATTCATCTGCTCTCGAGTCTGTAGTAGAACTAATAAACCAAAAATATGCATGAACGTCCTTGTACGTGCAGCCTTCTCCGTGGCCAAGGCATTTTAAGTGATGTTTTCCTTAGGTAATGGAACAGTCATGTGAAATTGAGGCCCTGGAGAAGGCATCTCTGAAAGTCACATAAAGGCTCTGGACTCCTTCAGCCTTCGAAAAAGTATATTTTTAGTGTCTTCACAAAGAAATTTGCTTCTGAGGACTTCACAGTACAAAAGTTGTGCTTCCTATTGATTCACAGCATAGCCAGCTGTCCTCTGTCCAAACTCACCTGACAGCATGGCAGTGTATGGAGCCCGTGTCGTCCCCTTGGCAGCCAGCATCCTTTCCAGGATGTCACCTTCTTGGGATTCAAAGGCTTCTTGACAATAAACTGTAGTGCAGTGAAACTATATAAAGAATAAGCAAGGAGATGCATATTCTACGTGGTGACCAGAGAAGGTCCTTGCAGTGGTTAGGGCTGGAGCATAGGCCATATGAGGAATGGCAGAGGGTGCTGGGCTGGTTCAGCCTGGAGAAGAGGAGGGAAAGGATGGACCTTATGTCCAGTCATTATGTGGTGCCCAAGAGGCAAGAGGACATGATTTACAAAAAGGTTAATTTTGTTTTACTTACCAAGAAAGGTTTTTCACCTTGAGGGTGGTCAGTCACCGGAAGACAGGCTTGGAGACATTGCAGGATCTCCAGCCTTGGGAACACTAACACTTTCATGGCACAAGGCACACAGTAACCTGTTCTAATGGGTCCTGCTTCATGCAGGGGGTTGCACAGCCAGAGGTCTCTTCCCATCTGAGTAATTCCACGAGTTAATGAAGGCTTTGGAAGGTTTGTTGTTTTATTTCTTTGTCTGAAGAACTGGCTCCTAATCCCTATGAAGTTTCTCTGCCTTGGATTTAGCAAATTCACAATGTTTCAAGCAAAATCTTAGCCCAGCATTCCATATAAGCATTATTATTCTAAAAACTCCAGTAGGAGAAAATAGGTAGTCTGATATAAAAAATATAAAAGAAAACTTCCCTCCACTTTTTCTTTGCCTGTTCAATTTGTGCAACAATTTTGCCTTTATCTGCGGCTATGTTCAGCCTTTCTTCAATACACCAACGCTGCAGCAGCTTTAGGTGGTGGCTTAACCTGCATTCCCCAGTGTGGATTATGACTGAGACAGTTGCAAATTCAGCTGACTTCATCTGGCACTCTCCAGATCTGCTTCCAAACTCTCTAAAGAGTGAATAAATAAGAGCTAATGCTAAAGTCTTTCTACTGAAAAGCTTTTTCTCATTTGAAGAGCTCAAAGAAGCCTTGCTCCCTTGTTAAGGGATTTTTATTTTATAAATTAAATCTAGAATTTACTGAAATTTAAATTTGTTGTAAGTTGGAGGAGTGTACTTTGGAGTGTTTTGTGATATTTTAATGTCTGGAAGTGATGCAGTCAGAAAAGCTGTAAGAAATTAGATGCAAAATGAAAAACAACTTTTCTTGAAAACAGACCCCAGCAGTGAGGAGGCCTAAGGCTCTCATCCACTTGTGTAGGAATCCAGCTTCGTCCCTGGGAAAGTGTGCCTACTTTCAAGCGTGCTTATTTTCTGTGACCAATGATGAATCGCAGCCAATAGCTTTCCCGCCTTGTACTTTGAGAGTAAGATCTGAGTCCACTACACACCTCAACCTGCTCCCTTCACCCAGGCTGGTGCATTGCTGCCTTCCCTGAGCACCTTTGAGAAGGTGGCAGTTCCCTCTCAGCACTGTGCTTATGCTCTCATAGCAACTTGGATGTACAGCACATGCATCCAGCCGTGAAAGAACGTGTGGACAAAGGAAGTGTCAGTCTCTTTTCAGAGACTTCAAACGTAGTTTAACACCTAAATGTTTCATTATGCCAGGCTGTGCTTAGACAACACACAGAGGAAGTAACAGTGGGCTTTCCGTCTGCAAACTCCACTTTTTCAGGTGAAATTTCAGCTCTTGAAACCAAATCCTATTGTGAAACTCCTTCCAGAGGGCTTTCTGTGAGACTGATGCATATTCCATAAGTTCTGAAACAATACAATACCCTCTTCATGACACGGATACACTGCACCATTTTCCTCATTTCATCATGGCCGTCTGGTTTTAAGCACTGCAGAAATACAGATGTGTACGTCAGACTTGAGAAAAAACAGGACTCTGATAGTCCACATGATGCATTGGTCTGCGAGAAGGCTCTCTCTTGCGCCAGACAAAAAAGTCTTATCAAAGAAGGACCTGAGGAGGGAAACAGCTGCTCACCTTGGGGGTTAGGAGGGGTTGGCATGACTTTTCTTCTATCCCAGTAGCAGTTTCACTTATTTCAGTTCTATTAGAAAATGTTTGGACCTGAAGGCTTGTTCCCAAAAATGCACCAAATTTCTTTAACCACTGCCTGAGAAAACCATGACCGTCATGCCGGTATGTCACCCACAGCACTCACGGTGCCCCCAAATTAAGACCTGAAGGGCGTTTTCTCAGGTTTACTGAACAAGATGCCAGAGACTCGGAAGAAAACTTGAAAAGATATTACATCCTGGCTATTTCCTATCTCTTCCTTCTTGTCTATAATCGTGAATCTCTTGCCCCATGACTTTCACAGCCTATCTTTTCCTAACTGAATGGATCACATCATTATTCAAAATAACACAGAGCAGAAGTGGAGGAAAGCTACAATTCCCTTTCAGGAGATGTTGCATTTTAGCATCTGGCCTCACCATGTGCTGAATGCTGTGCTGCAGTGCAAACAGAAACCAACAGTGCACCTACATAACACATCAAGATTTTCTCAGCTAAGCGAGAAAACCTGGATTCTTCTTGTAGATCATACATGATCTCTGTTGGCATGAATTGCAACAAAGAGCTTTAAAACAAACAGGATTTGTGTCCTAACAGGTTATTCAGGAATACATTTTCTTGCCTCCTTCAAATACAGAGAGGTTTAGCCAGCCCTAGAGACTGAAGAAGTAGAGCACATGCAGCCTCAGACAGTTCCTAAAGCTCTTGAGACATCTGTCTGTCAGAGTTGCTTTCCTTTTTCATGGATGTGTGGATTCTATCACTGAATGATATATGGAAGGCTGTCCAGTGTGTGATTCAACTCAAGGAGAGCTCTTCTGCAAGTTTGACAAGGCAAATAATTAAGTTCTATTTGTCACCTTTGATCTTATCAACTTAGTAAATATTCTTCTAGGTGGGAGAGAATGGCTTGACTGCTTAAGATATAAGTAAGGTCTGAGATGGTCCCTACTGCTTCCTTGAGTTGTCTGTAAGCAAGCAGGATGCTCTTTGTGAGTGTCACTTCCTGGTTTCTCTGACATACTTGCTTTGTGTGTTAGCACCACTGATTTATGAGATGGGAGAAGTCTGTTATTGGGCAATTCCACGGAGATCATTAAACCAAAGGCACAAAACACTTGTCAAACGTTATCGGTATTCAACCAATAAAATCTGATACAGGTATGACTCAGCAACACAGGGGTCATGAGCATTTTCAGTAAACATCAGCCCTGACCTTCATGTCTTCTTCTGGTTTCTCTTTACTTGGAACCCTTTCATGGAATATAATGTACAGAGGGCAGGAAAACTGCTAAATTCTAAAAATAGCATGGCCACTGCCTGATTTTTTCCATGAGTAAAACATAGGTGCATTCATGCTAGTAGCTTTCCCATGTGAGTATTTAATTCTCCAGGAAGAATCCTTCTCCTAAGCCATGTCATATAAGCCATGTGAGGAGTGGCTGAGGTCACTTGGTCTGTTCAGCCTGGAGAAGAGGAGACTGACGGGAGACCTCACTGCAGTTACAACTTCTTCCTGAGGGGGAGAGGAGGGGCAGGCACTGATCTCTTCTCTGTGGTGACAGTGACAGGACATGAGGGAATGGCCTGAAGTTGTGTCACAGGAGGTTTATGTTGGATATCAGGAAAAGGTTCTTCACCCAGAGGGTGGTTGGGCACTTCCCCAGAGAAGTGGCCACAGCACCAACCCTGACATAGCTCAGTAAGTGTTTGGACAATGCTCTCAGGCACATGGTGTGACTCCTGGGCATGTGCTTTGCAGGGCCAGGAGCTAGACTTGATGAACCTTGTGAGCCCTTTCCTACTCAGCATAATCTGTGATTTTGTGTAAATATTAACTTCTGAAGGGGAAATAAGCAACCTTAGACTGTCTTCAGCACAGTTCAAAATTATCTCCAGCGGCTTGTTCTTTGTGAACATACTGACATCTCGTGGCTGCATCTGAAACTGACTGGTTCACGTTCAGAAGAGACATTTCCGCAAGGGATTTTACATAAGTTGCATTGGTTTTGGCTGATTCCAGGACAGTAGGGGGAAAAAATAGATGGTAAACTTGAAAAGAAGGTTTTTTTAAAAACCAGCTGTTTCTAAAGTGGCTGAACAGACTCTGAAACCCAGAGCATTGCAGTTCAGGAATTCATAGTTTCTAGCAGAGCCACTAACAGTGAGACTCAGGTATGTTTCCATCATACGTTGCACTGTCTTCACATAGAGGGAGATGAAGTGATTGTCTGGGGGGTGCTGGCTCAGGGTGACCCAGCCTTGTCCTTCTCCCCAGGCCCCTCGGGCAGTGCACACAGGCACTGACACAGACCACTGCTGTGACCTTGCTTACCTAGAAGATCAGTTCTGTTCGTGCTAGAGAGCGTTTCCAAATGTTGGCTAAATCAGGAATAAGGACTGCTGAGTAAGATGTGAAATTCAGGCCACAAAACATCACTTTTGTCACTAAAAATCTCAACTTCTTCGTACAAGAAGTTTTAACAAGGTCTGTGTTATGGCATCGATGGAAGCGGTAATGAAAGGAAATAGACCTGAAGAAGAAAGGCAGCAGATACAATGTTTGGCTGTGGGGATTATCAATTTGTCATGGAGCTACTCCAGCTCAGCCATGCAAGTTGTGGGCCGCGTGAAAAAAGACCTTTTTCTCATGAAAGTGGAGTGGGGGAAACAAGTAACAGGAATGCTCTTAACGCCCACAAAGATTATGTGATCAACTTCTACCTCGGTCAAGCAGTGAAAAGTGAACCAGGTGTTCACAAAACAGCCGTACATTACGCATGCAAACTACATGTGACAACAGCTGCTGTGTCCTTGCATGGAGCATGTGGCTGAACGGCAGCGCTTGGCAAAGGCAAAGCCCAAGGAGCCTAGAGTCCCTCCCCACGGAGCACAGTGCACCCCTCGTGGGTCAGCGTGCCACATGCACAGTAGCAAACTGCTACAAAGGCAGCTGCTCTGCCCCTTCCCTGGCTTCCTTCCATCGCTGGCCCTGGGGAAGTTTCCTCCAAAACATGTGCAGCCAAAACATGCTCATCTAGAGATGGGCTGACATTTCTAAACCCTCTCTCTGCTTGAGACCGGAGGAAGGTAACCATGTTAGGAAGGCAACCATCTCAGCATGCAAACAATTTGCTGAGACAGGAAAGTTTTGTCCCTAACAGTCTTTCTTTAGAGACTCCTTTTTTTCTTTTGCCTTAAAACAATCATATTGATGTCTCCTTGGAACAAATTCTCCAGATTAATTTCTGTGTTGGTTCAGCATCACTTCTTCTTTTCCATATAATGCCTAACTGATTCTATGAAGGCACTGAGACTAGTCAGTGTGCTGGGGAGCACGTCCAGTATTTATCCCCAGCCACCAAAACATGCAGGAATGTCTTGCCTAAAGCCAAGGTAGCCTTTGTGGATAATTAGGTATGAGGCTTAGTCTGAGGCTCAGGCTGTAATTACCATCCACATCTCTGCAGTGATGCCTGTTACACTGCAACTTATATTCCCTCTGAGACTCCCTTGTTACTGAGGGGGGCATGGTGCAGGAGGAAAGCTGTATGAGGCAGAGGGGTTGTACAGTGTAGTACAACTGTTACTTGTTCATTTCAGTGCCTCCTGAAAAAGCAAAAAAAAGAGCAAAAAAAACCCCAAGCAGAGATCTTGTGAGGGATACTATTCCAGTTTTCATGTGAGCTCAGAGATAATACTGCGTTGAATGGTTAGTTACTTCTTTCACTAGCCAGAGGACACTGCTTGCTTCTCCTGGAAAGAATATTCCAGCCGGACACTGCTAAAATTATCTTCATGGCTGGAAAACTCTAAGTATTTGCACCAGAGGAAAAGGCTGGAGATTGTACCTCTGGTCATTTCTATTAATGCTTAGGGTACGTTGCTCTCAATGTCAGCCTTTCAGGAGCTGTGGAGTGTTTTACTCTAAGTAAGAACCATGCAGCAGTCCACAGGAAGATCTGCACAGTGCCTTAGCTCATGCAAGATCTGCTGCAGTTTCGTTAGTTTGGGATGGTTTTCCTTAGAGCACAAGAACTTGCAGCCTTCGAGAAATGTAAGCAACCTTTAGAGGATGGGAACCTTAAGAGGATAGGAAGATTTCCCTCAAAAACGTGAGACTTCACTTCTTACAATCTACATTTATAATATGTCATAAAATCGATGCCAGCCTCTCCTCCTGGCTTTCACTCCCAGCTTGGCTGAACCTCAGTGATGCCCACAATGAGAGGCTCTGGCAGGGTGCATGGCCACCCACAGCAAATGTTGCCGTGTGTGGGCTCCTTTGATCTGGATGGCAGGCTGACTTTGTGACAGAGGGAGCAACAAGCAAATGTCAAGCCGTCAGCTCTGACCAGAAATAAGCCTTCTGGGAGTGGAGGGCACAGCTGGGTGGAGAGGCTACCCTGCAGGTTTGGCCTCTCTTACAACTCTGAGGTGCTCTCCCAGCTCTGCAATGTAGTCTCTCTCATCCTTCCCTAAGTGATCTCAAAGACTTGTGATGGAAGAGATCAAAGTAAAATTATTACAAAATGTTGTTTCAACTCATAAAGTCCCTGACAGGGGAAAACTAAGAGCAGCAAATAGAAGTCACACAAAATTGGGACTGGGAAAAGATCTTATCTGCTTCAATGGATTTTGAATCAGCCTTTCAAAGTCCTTCAGAACGATATCTTGCCCTTAGTGCTTTCAGCATCAACCTGAAATGTTGTGACACAAGCTCTTCTGATGGATATCTCTGCACATGCATCTACCTGGTCCTCCAATACAGGGCCACTTCCTATGGCTTAGCTGCGATGGAAGTGGTAACAGATGCTGCAACCAGGCAGACAGAAGAGTGGACAAGAAAAGAAAGGGACAAAGTATTTTCCCATCTCTTCAGCTGACAAGATTGTCTATTCTTCCACCATCCTGAAATGGAGAGGAGAACTTCCAAAAAAGAGCAATACTGGGCTGAAACAGGCACAAAGTATTATTGGTCTTTAAATGAAAATGACTATTTATGGATTCAGATTTTCTTTGGATAAACATAATTTTTAAAGTGTTGAAATGGCACAGTTTGACCACTCTTGCTTTAAAACATCTATTTTCTCACAATCTCAAAACAGACTTAATACTTCTGGAAAAGATTTCATGGGGAAACACCACTTGTTGTCTACTCTGCAGTGTACCACTTTACCCTGCCTCTCGAACTATGAGGACACGTGAGATTATTCCAGCAGGCAGAAGTGACTAGCTGCTTGGTTTATTTATCTTTGCCTCATTTGTGCTGCTTATTTCAAATCGCTTGTGGGTGTAATGAAAATAATGATCTCAGTAACTGGTGGTTGCTCAGATTCTGCTCAGAGCCCTTCAGCACTAAGGCAGCTTCAAATGTAATTGTGTCTATAGTATGTCAATAATTGAATATTTTTAGCCTGCCTAATTTTAAGCCTTTCTTTTTTCTTTCTCTGAAAAAAAAAAAAAAAAATCATAAAACATACAATAATATCTTAAAATGCCTCCCCTCCCCCAAGTACATGGCAAAATTCTGACTTAATCCATCTTCACCAAGCGTTGCAAGCATGTTCAACAGAATCAGATGGGCAGCCACACACATTGGTCTTTTTCAGATTTGCATCACATTTTAAGAAAGCATTTGTGTTAGTGACCATCCAAGAAAACTGCTATTGCTTGCAGCAGTTCCACCAGAGCATCACCAGAGGGTGGCAGGACGCTTTGTTGCAGCCGCTGCAGCTGACTTGCAGTGCTGAGTTTGTACAGACACCCATCTCACCTCAACTCTGCATTTGCCCTCTTGATCCACAAGAGGAGTTAGCCTCCTGAAAGAGTAAACACTGTTTACTGGCTTTATTCTCTTGAAAGACAGCACAGAAAATTAGGACTGAAATCTGCATCAGAAGAGTTTTGGTTGTCACTCTTGTGTGAGAGTGTGCCTCACTGCTCAGATTTAGTGGAAAGACTAGACTCACTCTTCTCATGCAATTGCAAGAGCAGTTACTGTTCTCTGACCTTCTACCTTCAAGAGCAAATTCACTGAAATAGGACCTCGTCTTCTACACGTTTCAGAGCTGTCTTTATGGAAAGCAGTTGCTAGAATGCTAGTTTCCAGAATGCAGTTTGCACAGCTTTACACCGTCGCTGCCTGAGTGTTTCCAGGACCCAAGGTGCTTCCTTCTACGCAGCAGGCTTCTTTCATTTCAGCATCAGTGGTCTTGGAAGGCTTCCCATCTAGGACTAAAGTGGTTCTTTCAAGAAAGAAAGAAAGCAAGTGAGCAAAAGAGAAGTATATGTATGTCTCCCAGGAACTTCAGTGCACTTTGACCACTTCCCACTCATTGGCATGAAGATAGGGAACCACAGTGTTCATAGGTGCACTGGCAGGTTATTTTTCACTGCTGCCTTTGCCTGCTTAATTTGGGAGTGTCTAGGAACAGCTCTGCAGAAGGAGAAGGCCAGCCTGGGAGGAGACACTCAGCTCATCTAGCGGCTACTACACCAGGCTGTGTGTGGCTTGGCTGGCCCAAGTCCTTTCCAGATAACCTTTTCTCCCTGGAGAAAAGAGGATATTTCTGTCCCGTGTTGAAAAAGCCCACTATGGGCATTAGTTTCTATTCAGCAACTGGATCATACAACCATGACTTGAACAGTTTTGATCAGTTCCCACTAGATGATGCTGTAGCCCCTCCAGGGAAGAGAGGCTATTGCTGCTACAAGGGGGGAAATACAACCTTAGTTTTAACTACAGATTTAGCTGAAGCACTCTTTCTGCTCATCCATTCACATCCAAAACCTACACGTCCTCTATGCAAAATACCTTGCTTAGAACGCCCTTAGTGTAAGATGACAAGGTGATATGCCCAGATCACTCCAATTTTCTTAACAAGATATTCACGCCTGGGTGGCAGCAGACTTCCAGTGTTAGCCT
>VZTA01008719.1:839-20402 GCA_013398855.1 Mohoua ochrocephala | reverse complement strand
TCTGTCTTCCTCCTTTCTTCTGCATGGGACATTATACAGGGTATTGTAACATCGGAGTTTGGTGGTCTACTTCCAGAACATACCTGCATCAATCAAGCAGGGCAGATGTCCTGCCTCATTGAGCTGGAAGCTGAAACAACTCTTCTGGTAAATCTGTGATGTGGTAGCAATGGGGATCCTAATTTTAGGAAAACAAACCTAAATTATCATCTTTCAGGTTGTAGTGGTTGGGGAAAAAATGAGAGGGAGGGAAGTTGTATACTTATTCTCTGTGAGTGACTTTCTTAATGACACTCTCATTGAGAGTGACTTTTGCCAAATGCTGTTTACTTTTTGCTGTCAAATCTGTCTGAATTAATCACAAGCAACTTGATTGAAAAGTGAGACTTGTTCCCCTCTGCTTGCTAAGTGACACACAGACTGAGTGCGAGAAACAGCCTGCCAATGGCTCCATCAGGAATCCTGTGTCAGTACAACAGCTGAAAAATAGAAGACACTTTGCCAAGCCTCCATCTTAGCCCATGGTCTCTCCTACTCCTCTCCCATGAGTGCAGTTACATGGCTAGATCTTGGAGAAGGATTTGCTCTACAAAATTCTTGTCTGTGGAGCTATTCTTGCACTGCTGGAAAATTCAAAAGAGAAATAAGGCAAAAATCTTATTTCAGCCTAGACTGATCATACGCAGCCTACAACTGAGAGAAATTAAGCCTGGATAGCAATAGATATGAATTTGGGAAGCCACATGAAACCAGACTAGTGGACTAGAAAAATATGAGGGAGTGGTACATCATATTAAATTAATTGTGTTCATTTCCAGGATCGAAAATTCTTACAGGCTTTAATGCAATCTTCATGGCGTAGCTGGACTCTAGAAGAAGCAGTCCTCAGTCTCTCATCCTGTGAGCACATCCTTTTCTACAAGGACCTGATCACTATATATTGGTGGTATTTATTCTGCCCTTACAGATTAAATAAGGAATTCTTCTTACCTACACTTAGGTCACAAAAATTAAATTTACTCTGAAACACAGGCTGCGACTTTTGTTTCCTCTCTTCTTTTCTCAAGACATCTAAGTTAAATGTGTTTGCTTCAAAGTTGAGATACCTGATTTGTCCTTGGCTTTCCAGGTTCTTCACAAGGAGTTAGATCCATATTTGACCAAGTCACATGGTCAGTGCCGTAGTTTTCAAGGTCTAGTTATAGCTGTGAAGATTTTTGGCCATCAATACTTAATGACATACAAACTCTTTCTGAGCTTGACCAAAATACATGACTTTGGTGCTCCATTTCACACAGCTGCAGAAAGTGAAGAACTCGAGCGAAAGTGAACCATCTTCTTTGAGCTACCCTTTTCTGGATAAGCTGTTAACAAATGGGAAGCATAAATAGTATTTTTAAACCTAAGCATAAGAGGAGAAAATTAGCGTGTTAAGTGATCCCAGATGCTTCTATATGAACAGCCAAAGCAGTGCTCAGGAAGCCCTGGTCTCCCTTGTGGGAGACTAGACGACCACCATCACTTTTTTATTCCCTCATGCACTTTTTACAGGGCAGAGGTCTGCATGAGGATGAATTACAGGAGACAAAAGCTTTGTGCCGGCTTCTCTCCTCTCGATCCCCATAGGGGGCACATTATTGTCGCTGTGCTGTTTCTTCCCTACCTGCCTAACACCTTTATTTACGAGAAAGGAACAAGGAAGCTTCATAAACCAACATATTAAGCCAGAGACATTGGGGATTAACTATATCATGGTCTTAGAAATCTAGAGGATTTTGCACAGACATCCTCTGCCTTTACACTGCTAATGCTTTGTCTGAAAAATCCTTGTCAGTTTGACAGAAAGAGCTAATTCTATGCAAAGACACTTTATGATTTAACTGACACTGGAATGGTGAAAATCTGTTTGTTCTCTGTACCTCAAGTTCTCTAAGCCAAGTATCATGGCTGTGATCCAGCCAAGCTTTTAGTATGAATCTACACTCTAAGTATGTGCATCATCTTATCAGATGCAAGCGGTAGCACAAATAAGAGCCACCATAACAGAAATGTTCCCTGGATTGCATATCTATGAATTTGTCTCTTTAAAATGGATGCTGAATATCCTCTTTGCATGTACTTTTCATTGGTCTCACTTGAACAGAAAGCTCCTTTAGGAAATTTTTTTTTGAATCAAGCAAGTGGGGGGCAAAGGGAAACACATTAAGATATGGCCCTGAAAACAAGTAGAATGACAATTCCAAGTTACCGTGAACTTGTAAAAGTCTGCACAAACCTTTCATATGTTTGCAGAGTGAGTCTTGTTCTGCATTATTTTTGGAATCTGGGTGGGGTTTCTCCACTGCCATTTCCAAACCTCTTCTGCTGTCTGTACAGGCCTCTCAGGCTATCCCATCCCTGGGTGGTATCTCCAGGTCTGTCCGCTGTTCCAAGGCTCTGACCTAACAGTTGTAATGTTTAAACAACACCCCTGGGAGTGAGCTCTCCCTCCCTGTCTGTCTTTGGAATGGGTGGGAAACAGACTTTCAGCTCTCAGACATGCACTGTGCTCTCTTCTTGCTGACTTTGTCCAGGTTAGCAGCATGCACAAACACACTCAAGAACTCAGCTCCTGTGGTGACAAACTAGATATGGCTTACAACAGAACATGTCCTGCTGCGCTAGTAAATGGCTTATTTCATGATAAACTGTAAGGCTGCTCAATCACATTTGTTGTACTTTGAGGCACCTGAATGAAACAAGACTTTCCATCTTGGCACTGTTTAAAAGCCAGTGCTAAAAGTATTGACCTGCTTACAAGCAGGGAAACATTCCAGTTATGTAAACAGCAGAGAAGTATTTTTTTTCTCTGCATTCCTAGAGTAAGCTGGCTTTAGCTGAGTCCATAACTTCTGTGTGTGCTGTTCCCTTTGCTGTCTCCAGACACAAATTGGTTTCTTTTAGAACCACAGCCTGTTAAGTAACCCTACTTAAGCAAGGGGTTTCAGTGTGTTCTCATAAAAGCCAGCAAAAGATTTTGAAAAGACATTGAGTGACCAGCTCTAAAACGCTTTTCCAAAATAAGCAAAATCTGCTATGCTAGATGAGGCCAAATGCTGCTTTGAGCAGCAATTGTTTCCAACAACAGTTGCTAATGACAGTTGAAGAAAACTTTACAACAGGACAAGTTAAGACCTCCTTGTTTTCCTCCTCCTCCTCCTCCTCTTCTTTTTCTTCTTGAAGTACTGACTGCAATGAAGTTTAATAGCCGTACATAGTTCTCTTCCTTGAATCTATTGAACCTGTTTTAACCTATTCTTGTCACTGTCCTCTGCAATATTCCATCCTAGTGATTTTCAGTCTAACTTCTGTAGTATGTATTGTAGAGAAGAGGTCAAAAAAGGGGGGAAAGAACACATTTTTGCTGGTTTAAATTGGCTGCTTCTCATTTCAAGTCTGTTGCCTCTAACCCTTGAATTATTAGCAGTAATAATTCTCAATCCCCTACACTTTCACTTTTTATAGTTGCATTCTCAATCATCATGTTCCCAGAAGCAAGGGTTATTTCACATATGTGATGGTTTTTCTGTTCTTTTGTTTGGTTTGACTTTGAGAAGAGGCAAGAAAACAGGCATATAATGATACTGAGCTGGCTACATGACAGGTTCATATAGGACTGAAATGCTTTTCATTCTATCTTTGTTTCTGTAGCTATAAGAGAAAGCTGCATTTTTGATTTTTCCTCACAACATATACAGGGACTTGAAATTCGTGGAGTGCAAGAATACCGTCACAACAATGCACACCGGGCTCTGGTTTTCCTTCATTTGGATTGGACCTCCACCTTGACAGCAACAACAGAAGACAGGTGGAAATTACGCTTGAAGTAAAAATACAAATCTGATTTTTTTTTGTGCAGCTCAAGCTCACTTCTTCACTTATTTATTCAGGAATGTTGTCCGCAATGTATGTTGCAATCAATCCAATCCTACATTCATCCTACTAAATTGACTTCACCCTATCAACAAAGATGTTATAAATTTTCTGGTTTATTGCCTTTTCAAATTCAGCTTGAACAAATATCTATTGGTCTTCTAATGTGGAGTGCAATTGCTTCACCTTGTCTCGAGTCTTTCAGATGTATTTCAGGCAGAAGACAGACTAGAACAGACAGATTAACTTCACCTATTTGATAACCAGTATCCACAGAGTCCTCAAAGTAAGGCTTCTCTGGAATGTCAGAGATAACGAAAGCCCCACATAACTAAACAAACAGCTCAGAACAATAAAGTGATCCATGCAATTTCCGGTATTGTCTCTTTGGAGTCCATGGGCTCATGAGGCTCCTAAGTGAGCAGGAAAAAGACAACCAGCTCAACCAAAAAGTGAGGCACTGCCGTAAAACAAACACTCTGCAAGAGCTGTGTCAGCTGCAGTGGGTGTTACTTCACCTTTTCAACCTGAGATCAAAATTGAGATTACCAGGAGAAAGAAACATCTCGGGAAGTTTGAAGGATGTGTATGTCAGGTTTTGCTCAGAAGCAGCAATTCTACTTTGACCCCAGCATCAGCATCTATAAGTGTGGAAAACACATTATGAAAACCTAATTTTCAGATGCACAGCAGAGATAAATTTCACATAAGCATATAGAAATGGGGACCATGTTCTCAAATGTTGAATACTGCCCTCTTTCTACTGAATCCAGGGAGAATTGTGTTGGTGGGGTGCATTGTTTTGCCAGACGTAGTTTATCTGAGGAGCATGTAGAATTATATATGCACCTGTTTGCATTAAATATTGAAAAGTTCATGAATTTGTGGAATGAGATGTTTTATCCCTATGTCTTTTTATTCCTGTTGGATTTTCTTTGGTTTTAATTACTTGGATATTAAAAAAAAATCTCTTTTCCAATTTGAAGATGAGGTCAGATGCTTTTTTAAATAAGTAGCAAATGTTTACTTACCACCCTGTGTTTGGCATTTAGGTGTAAGACAAGAAACCTGATGTTCAACTTAAGCTGACTTTAAAGGACTCTGTACATCATCCACATAATGCTGCCTCCTCACTAGGAATAAGCTTATAAATTAAGTCAGAAGAACAGCATGTACCCAATAGACCTGCAAGCCCCTGTTTCTACCAACAGATAGCCTGTTGAAACGTGTGGTAAGCTACTATGAATACTTGTTGGTCCAGTTAAGGAATCCAGCAATATTTTTATGGAGTAGCCAGCCCTGTGAGAGGCACAGCCTTAATTTAGACTAGTTCAGTGTGTGCAGCAGGACTAATTTTGTCAGCACTCCTTATTTATTATAACTGCTGCCTCACTCAGAGCAAGCAGCTTTGTCCAAACAGTCAAGAAGACAAGATATCTGTGTTATTTCCCAGCCTCTGAGTAACCACTTTTGCAATCTGAATGTATCCCTAAAACTTTTCAAGTGGTCTTAAATGTAGGATTAAGCTAGCAGCCAGAGACTGCATGTTTCCTGTAGCTCTCTGAAAAAAAAAATGGTGTTCTAGACACAATACAAACTTTAAAACATTTGGAAGGCAAAAGCAGCAGAGGTTGCCAGAGGATGGTTGTTTCACAACAGCTCTCAAGTTTTCAAAACTTATTTTCAATGTGTGCTAAAAGAAAAACAAAGCTCTTCCAATGCTTTTAGGAGGCAGAATCATTACAAAATGGATCTCCCCTGACATACAAATCCTGGGCTCACACTTTCCACCTCTCAGCAGCAAATCCATCGTGTTTGTCTCAAGAATCTTCTCAAATTGTATGTAAGACAAAATCATATTTGGGACATGAGGACATTTTGGAAGCCTTTGGGCACATCTAGTGGGTCTATCAGCTCTAAACCAAGTGTCACCTTGCAGTTCTGATAGATCCGTACAAGCCCCAGCTCAAAGGCAAAGGAGGCAACAGAAATACTCTGGATAACATTTCTAGGATATTAGGATATAATTTATTTTTTTTTGGGGGGGGGGAGGGAGAAAGGAAGTTGTGGGTTTTAATATATTTTAATCCTTTCTTAGTCCTACATTTATTGTCTGAATACAATTCTACCTGTTTCTCTTGAAAATAAATTTTAAAAAAACAAAACACAAACACAAACAAACAAACAATCCTGCAGTGTGGAGACCATGTAAAAAAATGATGTCAGAGGAGCAGAACCATAAGCTTTCCAGAAAGACCCATGTACTTCATTTGTTCTCACAGTGCAGGAGCACATTTTGTATGTTCTATATGTTCACCCATAGGATGCCAGAACATTTGCCAGTGAACTTAGCATCTTGCCATTTAACCTTTAGCCACAACTATGCCGACTATTTTACAAGCCAGGCCAAGGAAATTAAAGTTTTTAGGCATACTTGTGCAGCGATCTTAGAATTTTAATGTGTAAGTGGTCAAATCTTTATATATTCAAAGCCCAGAAAAATAAATGAGCTTTCCCATTTCGCTTCATGTGACTGCTAAAGATTGTTTTATGAAACAGTAATCAATGTGACTTTCCAAGGTCATGTGCATGTTAGTGACAGAATTCAAATATAAAATGTCAATGCACTCTTAATTAGGTCAAGATGTCTGAGCAAAATTCCTTCTGTCCAAAGCATCCTCTATTCCATGTGTAGGATAATTAAAATAAATTATGCCCATGAGAAAAGCCATGCTCTATCATCAAAATCCCATTTATCTAGATAAGTTTCAAATCCCTCCTTGTTCTGTTCAGATAAAGTTCATCTGTCTTTATTTGCAATTGATCTGGCTTTGCTTAAGCTTAGTGCAGTGGGTTGTTGGGGGAATTTTTGCCTCTGTAGCTTCCATGATTAGGTTTAGATCATTGAAAATAGGAGTCCTTAGACCCTTCTGCTTTCCAGCTGCCCTCATGCTCTTTATCTTAACCTTTGTTAGTGACATTTAAGACCTCCATATTTGGCTATCCTCAAGAAGCAACAACCCAAGGAGTCATCAACAAGTCCATTTCACCCTGAGGTTATAAGGCGGGGCAATGGTTTAGATTGCAGGGAAGCTCCACACTTTGGTCACAGGTACAACAGGGGACAGTACATTTCACTGCATCTGTACTCTGGGGAGAAGGCTTGAGACAGGCAGTCGTGCCAAAGACACAGGAAGAGGATGAAATGCTCTGATATTTGTTTTTCTAATAGATACTTCATTTCCCGTTCTTCCTTTTCAGTATTTACACTAGAAAGTACCTCCAGCTCCACTGCATGCTATGGCACAGTTCACTAGTAGTAGTCATACTCACCCACAGTGGTATATTCAACACCAAAAAAGATGGTTGCCCCTAGCCTTCAAAACTGGAAAAGCACCCTCCCTTCTTTCCTGTCCTCCGGAGTAAGCAAACTAGCCTCCACGTGTAAGGGCAACTTACCCTTGCCCCTCACAGCTTCCCAAGAATTCATCATGCTTCACTCCGAGTTTTTCTGAGGTGTTGTCTAGGGGAAGGCAGGTTGCCCCTGACTTTTGACACTGCAGAAAGATGTATCCTTACAGTAAACTCTTAAATGTGCTTGCAGGAGAAAGAAGCAAAAGTAAACAATGAAAGGCAAAGGATGAAATAAAGAGAAACAATGTTCTTCTTTTTATGTAATGGATGAGGGGAAACTTAATGCTCAACTAGGTCCTGTCTATATTTGTTATTTTAGAAGGTTCTTGCTTGCTGGTTTGTAACATGTGCAGCTGATAACAAAATAACAAAATCTAGCAAAGAAATGAGCAGGTTTCAAAGCTCACACTAGTCTTTCGTGGAAAAAACAATTTCTGTATTCTTGTAGCCTTTCATTAAGGACAAAAAGCAGTTTCCGTTATTGTCTTAACTTTAGTTCTACAAACTTTACTTTGAGTTGAAATTTTGTACTCTTTTCCTAAATCCAACTATTTAATGACTTCAGAGTGAATTTTAGCTGTCACTGGACTTGGTTTTGATTTTGAGGGGTTTTATCATGCATGTCTTTTCTAACCAGAGTTACATACATGAACTGAAGCACTAAATGCATGTCTGCATATCAATTTTTTTATGACTTTCTGTAGGCCTGCTGGCAACTCCTGAAGCTGTTAATTTGAGATTGCATGGGACAAAACAAAAGAAAGAAGAGAAATTGAGAATTTTGGTGTTCATAAATCTATGGGAGTGTAAGAAACATTTTCAGTATCAGAATTAATTACCGTTTAAAGGATACTACAATAGTAAAATTCAGGTTTAGATTTCATGCAGCATTAGGCTCCCTCTTCCCTCTTATCTATATATATGTATTTTTTAGGAGTTCAAGAAATAAAAGGAACCTTAAAAAAAAGTATACGAATGAACTTTATGCACTTTTAAACATTAAAACTTTCCCGAGCTGTAATAAACAATACGGATTTGTGATATACTGTATTTCTTTTTCTTACTTTTTAAAAAATACAATAATGTTGCGCTCCTAATTCATTTACTTTTGCAAGTAGAACATGAAAATCTGCAAAATTCCCGGTCATGGAAACTGGAAAAATCTTAGAGGGAACAAGATACTTTGACTTTCTATAGTTCTTGAAGGGCTTATCACCTAAATGAGAAGAAATCTCTGTAAGGAAAAAAAAGACCTTTTTTTCAGTGGTTGTGGTAATAGGTCTGGAAATACATTTAGAATGACACTGCTGTTTCTTTGTTCCTCTGATTTTAAGTAAGTAAGATTAGGTCCACATTTTTTTATCCAAACCACCACGTCTACCTGAAAGTTAAAATACTCACCAACAGCAACAAGAGAGAAAAAGAAAGCAAGCTTCTGCTAGCATGAATCTAGCACACAGAAGCAGAGGAAAAAGGTGATCTTATCCTCAGCAAAGAACCATTTTATAGTTGGGTCCCAGTGTAGCTGGTGTCCTTTAAGGCGCTTAGTTTACAGGAATGGCTACTTGTTAGGGGTACCTACTCTGTTTTTGAAGAGTTAACATACGGTGTTTATTTGGAAGGGCAAGGACAGTCACTGCTGGGAGCCTGTCCATTCTTGGAGATACTAGCAGAGACTGTGTGCCTCCATTATTGTTATTAAGTAACAAAATTGCTCCTAAATATCTTACTCTTTCCTTTTTAAATTACGTGATACGATGCAGCCTGTGCACACCTTAACAAGCTCTCTCTAACAAGTGTAACCCATGAGCTGACCCTTGCACATGCACAAACAAAACAACACAGCAACAAAAAAGTGAAGCAATTCTTGTACTTCTGAAGGAAAAAAAAAGCATTCCTTGTGGAATGATTTTGCAAATGTGTGTAATCAATTGTAAAGAAATAGGGAAAGCTAGAGTTTATAAGCAAGAAGATTTGAGTGTAAAAGACTATTTAAATTGGGGCGAAATAAGCCATTGCTTTCATTCACAAAGAGAGTTTTCAAACCAGTTCTGTTCTCTTATGACACTTCTGCTGATGTCATGAAAGGCCTTTTAGTGATTGTATCTAACAGGAGATTTTGTCAGTTCATTGTGTAAATAATGGTCTCCTAAAGGTATGAACAGAAATTGTCCTCTTTTCCTTTTTGTGCGTATATATAATCACAGTCTGGGTCTACTCAAATTTAAAATTAGGATTTAAAATCAGCATAGAAGCCTGCACAGGTGCCCTCTGTATTTGGAGACCTAAAGGAACTGTTTGAAAGATCAAAATACAACCTGGTTACTGAATACTGATGTCATGGTACTGCACTGATGTGTTTAAAAGAGGGAGTAAAATCAAGAGCGTATGTTTTGTGTGTACACTCAAATGATGAGGAGGGAAAATGAAAATGCAAAGCTTGGAAGGAGAACTGAAACCAACAATAGGCAGGAAAGAAAATAGCAAAACAGAGCCAAAATACTTCCACATACAATGCAAGATCCAGGATCTTCACTTCCTACCTAATAGCTACCAACAAGCCCTGGAATTTCTCTTCGCACATGTGAGTAGGTATTATTTATATCCTGTAAGAGAAGTTCTCCACACTGCCCTAAGTGATTCCATCCCACGTTTCTGGTAAACACCTGTGCTTAAAGCTTCAACTCATATACTCTCAAGAGACTTGATCTAAGCCAATTCTAAGTTGATTGATTGATTCTCTTAAAGGTCCATGAGCCATGATAGTTATACCAGGATCCACCAGGCTACCATAACTCACCTAGAAAATGGGGGTTGTAACACCCCTGATGATGAAGACTGCAAAGCTGCAAAAAGAAGTAGATTCTAATTTAAGCAGAGCTTGGTCCTGCAGTGCTATCTAGTGCATGGCCCTGTCAACAGCTCTGTAACCTGGCATGTCTGAGAATGAGACATTGCTGAAGCAGAATGAAGTTTTCTCTGCTTAGCTACCCTCAGCCAAAGCTCTCCCCTCCCTGGGCATCTCTTTCCTTGCCCACAGCCCTTGCTACAGGGAAGGACTCTTTCTTCACCAATGACAAAGACTACATCGCAGCAACAGAATGAGATCCTTAGACCAAATCTATCCCAAAACTTGGTGTCTAATGCAAAGTAAATCAGCAATTGAATCACAAAGAATTCAGTGAACATGGCGCTGAACGACCAAATGAAATCATAAGTGCTTTAACACACAGTTTCAGTTAACTGTGCCTGGAATAAAAAGAGAGTACAAAGGTACACATAAGTGAAATAGCTTTATAAAATGAAAGAGTAGTACCACTGAGTTGACTAGACATGACTTTTCATTGTGACTTAATTTTTGCACCGCTCAGGTAATTTCAGTGGGGGAAAAAATCATTTATTCCAGTTTATGATAAAGTAGGCTTTGTACAACACACAGTAAAATTATTCCAAGAATTTATTCTACATCTTTTTCCCCGAGACTTTTTTATGAATAATGACAGTACAGACACATGCAGCAATTTTTTCAAAGTAGTATGTGAGTTTTTATTACTAGTGTTCCATTGACAAAAGACTGCACAATTCTTCTTCTACCATATACTTTTCAAAGAGATAGCAATTAACTTTACTGATTGCCTTTCTGGTAATAATCATGATATTATTTCGTTTGAGGATCATGCTTTACATGGTGAGAAAGTTCATCTAATGGCAAACATTGAAAACAATAAAAGTGAGAGCATATGCTGACTGAACTACATTAATCTAACTCCTTTTTGGTCATGCAATACTGATCTGCTGACACATGCACGGAGAATCTTTGTGACAAGTAGACAAAATACAAGACCATGGAAAAGGTAAATAGCAAGATACGGTTCCAGACACGATTACTGTACAGAGAGGGTAGTCCACTAAGCACAGAGCTCATCATACTGATGTGTCTTCTGGCACCAGACAGACAGACTTAGGGCCATCACTTACACGGACACATAGGTGTGAAGACAGAAAGATAATTCTTTCTTCCATACAACGGAATACAGGTATAACATTTAGGCAATTAGCTTCAGACTCACATCTGGGGTTCTGAAATGCTGTCGACTGCCATGTCTCCATTGGTTTCACTGATTTCCAAAGTCCATCCAAATTTTGGTGTCTTTTTTAGAAGACCTTACTATGATAAAATTTCCATCAGTAATAAACATGAACTATGCTTGAATATGCAAGGAAGAATTGCTGTCCCAGAACACTGAGTCTCAGTTTGAGTTCCTGACGTTTATTTTTGTTTTGCTGAAATCTTAGTATTATCTAGCCTTTGTTAACCAGGCAGGAAAGGAGACACTTTGGACTGTTAACAGTAGAAGGATATAATCTGACTGTGCCTTCAACCAGAAACCCGCTCCCCCCCACCACCACCCGTGAACCAAATAGGTCAGTCTGCTTAAAGACGTCTTAAGCTTACTCCAAACACTTTTTTAGTTTAACTGCTGCAAACACATAGATTTTTAGTGTGATTTTAAGTGGGCGAGGGAGCCAAATGCAAAACACAGCACGTCCTTCTTTCTGTTTGCTTTAACTTCTGATAGGCTGATGAAAGGGACATGGCATGGTTGCATGAGTGACTTCAAACAAGGGTTTGTAAGCCCTTGGGGTGCTGAGTGTACCTGCTGTTAGGACAGAAAAGATGCAGCAGATGTCTGGAAGAGTGCAGGATGGAGGCTGACGCTCTTCCAGCTGTCCCAGTATCGTGACATGACGGTTGGCTGGGATGCCCCAGTGCTGTCCTCATTAATGTGTGAAAGAGGTAACTAGACCTTTCTGCTGATCTAGCTCTCATTTCAGTTTTTGTCTGCTCCCATCCTGAGCTTAATGTTAACTATTACTGCTGTCCCTGAAGTTAGCTAAAGAACTCACACTTCTTTCTGTAAGGGAAAAAGAACGCGTTCTTTCTCCAACCTTGTATATTTTGTTTCTCCTGGCACTGTGTTTTTAAGGGCTCTTTGTTCTAGATGTGTATCACAGTAATTCTGAAAGCATTTCCATTTCTCATGTCTTCAGTCCTGGGTTGGCTTAATTTCAAAATAATATTTTGGGTAATGTGCATAAAAACTCTCATACAGAGGGCGAGTGAGGTTGCATGAATGTAAAATGAGCCGTGTCAGACTAGGCTAAGGATCTGTCTATGTTGCAGTCTTCTTTTTAACTAACACATTCTAGGAAACAGTTTAAAGATAGGCAAGTTTAGTTAATACTCTTAAAATCTGGGATACACCACTTCATGTTTTCAGAGATGGAAGAGATACATTTGTACTTTGTTGGAGAACACTGGCACTGGAAGGATTTCTATTCCACAGTTTTTCTGCACACAAATGTTTTGTGTCCACTACAATACTCTATGGCTTGGAGTTCATCTGCTTGACTACACACTGGTGTGTGAGGCTTCTCCTTTTGAGAGAGGTCCCTGACATTTTCACTTAATAACATGTAATTTTTTAATTTAAAAAGATAGTGAAGTCTCTCTCTGTTCATCGCCTCTGTTTTCCCTCATAATGTACTATCGATACCATTCTTTTGCCTTTTTGTGTTGCTCTACAACACTAGATGGAAATTAAACTCCAAGTAAGCCACTCTCCTTCTCCCCACTCCTTCTGGTAAAGGGAAGGACAAAAATAGAGATGATGGGTTCAGGTAAAAATTTATTGAAAGCACAAAGCAGTAAAATAAGACACGCCCCATAACAACAGCAATGTTAATAGCGAACGTATACAAAAAGAGAAGGTGTTTTACCCACAAAAAGGTGTTCACCAATGGGAACAAAACCACGATGGCATGAGTAGGTCACGTCTACAGGGCTTCCTCAGGCAAAGGCACTCACACAATTCTACAGTCAGGACACCACCACATCTCTTTTCAGTTATCTCCACCAAGCTGAAGATAATTTCTTGCCTGAGACCAGTATTTTCATCATAGTATCTTAAATGCACATCCAAAATACTCCATATTCATAGGCCATACTAGAAGTTGTGTGAATTTTAATAAGGCAGCTGTATCCCTGGAAACTGCAGTCCTTTCTTATCCACAGAGAAAAGTCACACTTCTCCCGCTTGTGAGTTTCAGTTGCAATTGGGAAGAACTGCTCTGCATGCCCCAAACCTTCTTTCCCTTTTTCCTTGAAACTTCAGTACCTCTGGAAATTACAGAACCGCACTGCTCATTCAGAAAAGCACTTTCCAGTCGTGTTTGTGAAGGCCATTTCTTAGATTCTTTGGAGCCCGTTGGATATAGCGAAGAGAGTTTAGAAATTTACCCTCACTCTCCCAGAGCACCACTCTGCCGTGTTGGTGCAGAACATCTTCTGAGGAGCACATGCACAATGAGCAGTACGTGTGTGCTGTAAGTTAGCAGAGTGAAAGACTGACAGTGCTTTCGTATTTCAAGGCTAAAATATACAGCAAGTTTTGAAAAAGCAACCCAGAATAGCCTGTCTATCAAACCTGGTTTTTTGATTGTATCAGCCTATTCAGCAGCAAAAAAATGCCATAAACAGGCTTCACCCTGCAGAGCTTGTCTGTATCTTTCGTCTTGCCCCACTAGAGCTTTCAGAATTTCAAGTTACCTTGAAAACCTGTCTTTTATGATCAAAGGTGCCTTCCATGTTCTTCTCACATTTAGTGTTTGCCTAGATCTTTCAAAAATCATACAGCACATACTTCAGGGTGGAGAATACGGCAAAATATACTCACTTTAGCACGAATGTTGTAGGCCAAAGACAGACTGACTGCGTGCTTATGGATAAAGTATGCTTCATGAATTCTGAAGAGCTTAACTTGGAAGTGTAGTGAACATCTGCTTGCAGACAGAGACCAGCAGATGTTTTGATTTTGCCTACCTTTTTTTAAATCTTGGAAGCTAGCCATATGATATTCTTTTTGTGCATTGGGCTTGTCCACCAGTGAAGACAAAATTCTTATGACTAAACTTCATCATTGTCTGAGTACTGAGAAGCAATATGAATCTTGTTTTTCTTTTTTTATAACTTGAACTAATAACCCATAATTTGGCTCGTTCAACTGCTTGTTTGCTCTGCTGAAGACTAAAACATACAGACCTCTGCCTGAAAGGAGAAACTTTTGGCAGACTGACACATCTCCTCCTACATAATAATCTTTTTCCAAAGTCATGTGGACAGACATTTTGCTCTCATTTAACTGCCATGTATTCTCTTCAGTCTGTGTCAGAACTCCCAGAGGTGTCAATGGGATTTGTGCGAATAAATCAAAACTGACTGCCTTCAATTTGTGTGTGTTTAAAAAATGTTTATGTGGGAAGTCTGAACTTCAAGTTTCTAGCCCTGGAAAATTTATGGTAAATAATTACAGCCAGTGAATTACTGCTATTTGAAAGGATTGCAAAGTATCTCTCCCAACTTTTAATGATAAAACAAGTGATAATTTAAGAGCTTAATCTCCTTTTATTCCTCCTCCTTGAGAATATGCTTATATTTACAGAAAATTCTTTGTTTCCTCCATATGTTCTGTTTAAGCCAAGGGCTGAGGCCTAAAATGGCCAAAAAAATCCACTCAGATTTTATGACTAATATCATGATAGCCTAGCTTTGGTTCCCTAGTACTGAATGTATAATGTATCCCGTGTAATGCTCTCCTCCACTCTCCTTTCACTACTGCAATTTTTTAAAAAATGTAAAATTTTAACTGTCAGAAACTGCTAAGACGGTGTGTTCCAGCAACACATTCTAGCATGGGGAGCTTCCAAGAGCAGACCGTGCTTTGTAACAAGGCTGCAGTCTTGCTTGATCTTTGTTATAGTCTGGGGGCAGTGAATGAAAGCTGCAAGCAGGTGAGGCACTGCAGCACTGGGAGGTGAAAGTTCTCAGCCAAGAGGAGACACCACACATTCCAGAGCTCAGGAGCTGGACATGTTCTTTGTCCCAAAGGGCACAGGAAGAAAATGGATGAAGTAACTTCTCAAAGCCCTTTCTTTCTCTTCCTTTCCTAGAACAGTTCTGCTGCTTTCATTTAAACCATGAAGACTGGATATAACCTACCAGGGGCTGGCACTTCTCTGATACCGCATTAATGTCTCCCCAGGCTGATTTCAGAGGTCATTTTCTGAGACTGAAAGTATTTCTACCCCTGCTCTGTAAATGCTGTTCCTGAAAGCTTTCCTCCGCATCCAGTTCCTTAAACACCCCCCGCTGAAATCCTGCCTGACATCTGCAAGGGGAAGTGGACAGCACAGAATAATCCTGTACCCTGGCAAAGGCTGAAGGGGAAGAAAGAAGACTAGCTCTGCTAGCTGCATATTGTGTTAGGTTTCCCCAGATGGACACTGTGTGCTGGAGCACAAAGAGAGTCTTAGAACACGCTTAAGCAACATCAGGTTCTGATTTCTGTTCTTAGGCTGTCATTTTATCTCAGTTCAGCTAAAATTTAGAATGCTGTAAAATTCCTGCAGAAGACCTAACATTTCAGTTGCAGCTGGGTTTCCACTGTGGCACAAAGCTGCTAGCAGAACATCCTCACTGTAAAAACAAAAATGACCTGCATTCCTTCAAAAATTGTAGGGTATGTGATATTGCGGCGCTGTCTCTGCAGGCACAAATACTGTGTGGGTTGAGTACAAGGATGTGTTCTGTCCAGCTGTATTTGGGGGAACACGAAGGGGGGGAAATACAATGCTTTTCTTCTCCATATTTGGAAAGATGCTTGGCCATGTTTCATTGAGTAATTCAAGCAAAAAGCTATTTGGCTAAAGGACAGCAATCTTCAGACTGTTTGTTTGCAGAAGGGTTTCTAACTGGGGGTAAAGATTTCCCTTTTATTTAGTAATCAGGGTGGTGTTAAATGACCATATGATCTTGTGGGGAGACAGTAAAGAATTACTGGAATTCACGAAGTCTGTGGATTTTAATAAGACAATTAAAGAGATACAGTGATGTGATTGTAAAAGCAGCTGAAGTGCTGCTCTTAAGCTTTCCTTTTCAGGACCAGTCAGCCCTCTTCTGTCACATGACAAAGACAGTTTATTCACAGCATCTAATGGTTTTTTGTTACCTGCTGTTTTGTAATGGAATAGAGTCACAGTCCAGCACCACCTTCTTAAGTACACTGTCATCAGAAGCCACATGAAACCCGCATTTTCTGTTCAAGTAATGAAGCCCAGGGCAGATATTTTGACCTTCAGGGACACTTAAAGTGGGAAAAACTCCTTCTGCTCTCCACTTCCCCATCTGCTACAGATCAGTATGAACCAAAGCACAAGTAATATGCATGAATACAACAGGGAAAAGACCATCAAAAGAAGAGGGCTTAAGCACACCAACATGGAAAGGATTTGTAAAGAGCTGGCAGGCAGGCTTGGAGAAGGCAATTTCATTACAACAGAGATTTCCCCTGGAAATGCTGCTTTCAGAAAAGCTTAGTGAACATGTAGTGAACAGAATGCTTGCTGCTTACACATACACACATGACCTTCACCATCTGCAAGATGACTTTTTCTTTTGCAAGCACAGCCTCATGGATAAAATACCTTCTTGAGGATTTTACATGCTGAGTCCAAGCTTTTAAGTTTCAGTATATTCCAGAAATTATTCTAAGGTTTTGTTAAATCACATCGGGAACAGATTTGAATTCTTTGGCTTCCCTCACTCTTCCCCTCATACCATTAGATTTCGTTTACTACAGATGCTGATGCTAACTTCTCGCAGCATCTTGTAATGCTTTCATGTCTCCTCTCTGCACAAACAGATTGAATGTCAATGAATGTAAAGAGAGTTACCTGTGTTATACACAAGGGGAACTACATGAGAAGAATTCTTCACTATACACAGGTCACTGATTCTTTTCAAAGCCTTTTGCACACTAATTATCTGTGGACTGAAATTTACCCTCACCACTGAAATTTTCCTGGATTTTGTTTCACCTCAATACTGTGCTAGCATCTCAGTCTTGCATCCATAGCCAAAGCTTAGCTGTTCACCTATTTATTCCTCTACTACTGCAAACTCCCTGTGTGATAAATATATTTTCATATTGCATCGATGACTTCACTCTGTGGCCCTGTACACATACATCTTTGTGTTAAACCAGTAAGAGCTCTGTGCAGCATGACCGCGGGGCCTGCGTGACTTGAGAAAATGCACGCCTTTACAAATTGTACCTGTATCAAGGATTAATTTAAAATTGCCCTGTTATTTTCTGCATTTGTAATTCTGATGAGATCACTAAGACTGAACTTAACTACTGTGTTTTCACCATCAGTCATACCTGATTGCACACGGGCAGTACAGGAGGTGCATATGAAAACTGGCCATTGACATGAGTTGGTCTTCCTTTGTTAAAAATGTTTCCAATACACCTTTTCCTTTGCCTCTGAGTCCTAAAATGTGTGGCATTTATAAATATGAATCTGGGATTATGTAAATATGGGTGAAAAAAATGAACTGACAGTTCGCTTTTCAACAAACTAACCCTGACTAAAGTACGTTTTAAGATCTGAAAACTCGGGGGTAACAGCAGAACATCGTAACTGCGATGATCCACTTCAGTCAGGAGCACCTTGAGGAACCAGCCTCTTCTTGCCTACACTTTTCCGTTCTTTCATTCTGGTTTGTGCAAAGACCAACACAGTCTATAGCCCGGTGCAACGTAGATGAGAAGACGAGGTATACTAGTGGTGTGACTCAGACCACAGTGGATGCAATTACAGCATCATTTCTTTAATCTTCCGAAGACCAATGGTGCAAATCAACTTGCTGAGAATTTTGGTGGTTGTAGCAACTTTCAGCTACCCTTTCAAGACAAAAAGTTCTCATAGTAGCCCAAGTACGATGTTGTATCTTTCATTTCGCTGTAACGTGAACAGAAACTGATCGGTCCATCACACGCACATCCTTTGGTGCCAGAACTATTCTTCACATATCCCTCTGTAAGAGTGTCTGATTCCTATCTTCTCTTTCAGCACTGAGTTTCAGAGGTATACCTAAGAAACAGGTTTTTGTGAGGCACTTGGACTACTACGTAAACGTAAAAACCTTTTGGATCTGTACATCAGATGCATCATTTCCCTAACTAAACAATATATTCTGTTACTTAGTGTCTTGTCATTTGCAGTGAAATTTGAGTATTGCTGGAAAGTCAAAAGGACTGTATTGCAGCATTTTTCCATCAGCAAAAGCCTCAGTGAATAAAGAATAAATAATTGAATCAAATGTAAACATGGGGCTTAACTTGCAAATGCACCAATGTACCTGTGTGTTCCATCACACTGTGATATGTCAACAAAAGCAAACTCAAGTAGAGAGAAGGAGCAGAAAATGTGTATAAGAAGGAAAATAGCAACAAAAGGTCGAAAGTTGCAATCAGGAGGTTTACATGGCTAATCTGCCCCAGGGGAATTTTTCTGAGACTCCTGGAAATAGAGTTGATTAAGCAGAAAACTGTTTAATTTGAAACCAATGGCTAAAACAAACCCAAGATCTTGCCTCATAATATTCTGGAGAATTAAATTTGTGCGGAGGTTGGCTGAAGGGTAGTGGGTTCTGAATTTGGTGAGAGGTCTCTTTGCGAGTGTATCTCTCTACCAGAGTGATTCACAGACAGCAAGACAGCACAGGACCTGCTCTGAGAGACGGCTTATAATGTCACACTTGGCTATCAGGAATTTTTCATAACAAGCACAGTTTATTGTCACTGTTACTACATCCATGTATATGTTTGCATACACACGTTGATGCACATATGCAAGTGCTTTTATGCTCACACCCTTGTGGACACTCACCCCACATATCCGGACACCTTGCTGTCATTTCTATGAGATGTACATCTCACTAAAGTATTTCTACATCTTGAAAGTTGGAAAACCGAGTCCTCAGACGGCTGAAGTGTGCCCTTGAACAAGAGAGGGAGACTGTGACAGAGCCAGGAGCGGGACCAGAGCATATGGACCCTTCAAACCTCCCAGCCGCAGGCGTATCCTCCCCGCAAAACAAAGGGCTAAATTAACCACGATTAATTCAGCACGTGTCAGTGCAAGCCCTCACCCCGCGAGCAGCAGCTCCAGCCCGAGCGCCGAGGGAGCGGAAAAGGCGCTCCTCACTTTTCGGGGGGGTCCTGCCTTTCCGCCCCCCTTCGCTTCTGCTCGGCGCATTTCCAGTGACCGCCCCCCGCCCCTCTGTCGGGCTGGCCCCCGTCAGCCGTGTGGGACCCATCGGGGCGGGACGGG
>VZTA01008718.1:0-15364 GCA_013398855.1 Mohoua ochrocephala | reverse complement strand
TGTTGGTGCTTGGTGCATAACCGGCTTCAACCCGCTACATCTGTCTGTTAAAGGTTTCCTGACATCTGATAGCTCTATTCTTGGTGGAGAGTTCTGCTGCTCCGACTGTGAGACAGTAACACCAGATCTTCACCAAGAGGTGCTTTATTGCAGGTGCACAGTGCAGTAAAAAGCCTGTCAGGTTTGAGGCTTTCTGAAATGTCCCAGGAAGACTGCAGGAATGCTAGGTGCGTGTGTATTCCATCCATTGGGAATATCCTGTGTTTACACTTAGGAACATTAATTATTGGAAGCCTATTAGCGGAAACCTGTTGCCACTCCTGTGGTCTGAAGGAACTGTTCATGGTGGCAGGACCAGTGAAAGGCCATTTTTTGGTCTGATTTTTGTAGCACAGTAGATTTTGTGATTCACTGTTCTCTCTGCTGCTTTCTTTTGTGATGTTTAATCTTGGGTACTCAAAGTCTTTAGAGTCACTTGTGGTGGGCAGGAGGAAGGTAAAGAATGTTCCGGGGGACTCTTCCAGATCTGGGCTGCCAGTATGCAAGGGACCAGTCTCATTGATCTGATGGCATTTACTATTTCTGTATTGCAAAACCACTCAGCCCACATATATCTTTGTTATTAACCGTTTCCTTATAGCTTGCTTCCAGGGGGATCTTCTGATATCTAGTAGCATAGCTAAGTTAACATGGTTACCTTTCCCTCAAAGGGGACACTGATTTCTCTTTGTTTTCGCAATTTAGCTGCCTTTTTAAGTGACACCTCTTTGAGAACTATCCTTCCTCCTCACCCTAAACACATTTTCCAGTAACTGACTGGAAGTCAGAAGTCACTGAGGGAGATGGACAGGTAGGTTCAGTGATAACACAATTGCATCAGCCTTGTTTCCTTGTTTTGGAAGTTCTACTAAAAATGTGGAGGCTAATATGACAATTCTTCTATCCCTTTGTAACATGCCTCTGATTTCACACAAAATCTTTAACTCATTGACACAGTCAGGATACAATGTTGGACTATTCTGCAAATATTGGGAGGAGCAAGATTAATAACTCTAGTAAAACCGCACGTCTTCATGAACATCCTGGCTATTCATGGCATGAGTTCGATGTGAAATGTAGGGCTGAAATAAATCTGCAAGGGCGTTTTGCTGATGATGACTCTTCAAAGTTCTTTTCTAACAATATACATCAATCAACTGATGCTATATACATTATTCTTATACTCGTGTTGGATTTGAATTCTTGAAAGTCAGTTTGAAAACATACTAGAAATAGTTATGAAAAAACATTGATAAAGGGACACCAGTATGCCATTGACTAACAAAGATGGAGTATTCATGTTCTAATGACAGCCACAGACAAATATAAGGTTGACCACAGCTACTGTATCAGCACATCTCTGTTAATGTTTATTATTTTATTACTTTGTTTTGATTACAGGTCATTTAAGCTGCAGGTACTTTTAAATTATGCCATTCCACTGTTCTTGGGTAGCTAGCTGGCCAGCAGAAACTGTGATTCGTGGAATTGGTTTGAAATCCATTAATGTTTTCTAAAAAAAGAGAAAAAATAGTGAAAAAGTGATAGGAGATAGTAACTAAAACATATGTATTTGGTCAAAATTTAAAAGAAATTTTACTCTCACAGCTCACTAAGATCGTGATTTTAGCGTGTCCCAAATATGACTGTAATGTAAAAGAATTGTAATGAAGAGCCATCTGGACACAATCCTGTGCCATGTGCTCTGGGATGGCCCTACTCGAGCAGGGAGATTGGACCAGATGACCCAGTGTTGTCCCTTCCAACCTGAACCATTCTGAGATTCTGTGTGATTCTGTGAAGGATGAATCAAAACTCATAGTGTGATTTTCAGAAGACTTAAATATCAGACTGCTGCTTCAAGAGTGAGTACTCCACATGTCTGAAACCACATAAATATCAGAAGCTGAAGTTAGGTTAATATTTTTTTCTTTGCCATACCAGAGGAAACATTGGTGAATATGTGTGTGTCATGAATAATCACTGTGGTGTTTGGTCTCATGGCTGAACAGGAACATATTAATGATACACTGCAGGAATAAAATTAGGCTGCTTATGAGATTTGTTTTTATTTTAATAACACTAACTTAATTGACTCAAACAAAGGCTAACTTCATACCCTGAATTTAACAAGAGGGCAGTAGCACTGACCTAGAGAATGTCCAGGAGTAGGGAAACACATAGAAATACTTTCCCAGAGTAGTTTCCAGTCCTGCAAAAATTGATTCTTCAGAGACTTCCTGAGTGAACATGATTATCTACATTTAATAACCTTCCATTTCTTTGTGTTGAGGTTTTAAAATGCATATTTACTTTTGGTATGCCCATTGTGTGAGCGACCAGTCTTCAGTCTGTTTAAAATTTGCCACTTCTTGGTTCGTTTAAGTTATACTACTTATACCCGTCCTCATGATATTACTCTTGATTTTCCAGATCTGTATCGTATTCTCTTCTCAGTGTTATGTTTTCCACCTGTGGAATAACTTATGGAATAAGTAGCCCTGACAGCCTGGAGATGTGGTGCTGTAGGAAGGTGTTTGTAATTCCCTTACGTGGGGCTGTTAAGTCTCGCTGGCCATGCTTTCTTCAGGGGGCTTCACAGGTGAAATACTAGATGTAGCTGAGCTCTACTGAAGCTGAGAGAGGGCAGTAGAAATCTTCTGATAGATGTTTTTGGTGCAGGTAGAGGACATCTTGCAGGCCTTACCATCAAGTAGTTTCAGTGGAGAAACATTCAACATTTTTCCCTGCCCTTCCACCTCTTTTTCTCTTGTGGCCTCTCAGAAGATAAGAATCTTATAGCAACATGTTAAGCATAAAACTCAAACACTTTTTTCTGGGCATGAAAACTATTACTGTTTTCAACAGGTGAAGAAATTTGGGTCTGCCTTGCCATGTTAGAGACCAGAGCATACATCCTCAAAATCCCGTTTTGTTTTTTTTTGCTTCCTTTGTTTCTTCTTGGTTTTTTTGTTTTGCTTTTCAGTTAATAATAATTATAATTATAATAATAATAAACAACAAATATAAACCCCCGCAACCACAAAAAACAGCCAAAAGCCTATGAAAAAATATGTACCTAGACATTTCTTAGAGTATATTTCTTCAAGCTGAAAGTTTCAAATCTGCTGTAACACTAGCTTTGTCAATTTAAGCATTCTATTTATCAAGTAAGAGACTTCAGTCTCCCGAGCTGTCTTAATATTTTTTTTCTGGAAAACATGTCTCTTCCCTCTCCTTAAGGCATAAGCTTTTTGATGGTTAGTCTGACTGGAGATGAAATCTGGTTTTTTTGAGAACTGTATTTTTAGTCTATTCTTATCCAGAATTCTATTCCAATCTTGAGTTCTGTAATATAATGTTACTTGTCAAAACACTCAAATACAAATTAACCATACATCAATTTGATACAAGGTGGTTGATCAGCTGTATCAAATCACAGATTTAAGTGAAATACGAAAGTCAATTTACCCATCGCTTCATCAACTGCATCTCTGAAATGCCCCAGATATTGGCTGAGCATTTATTTTAAACTGCAGTAGCACATTTAAAGAGGCTGCTTACCTGGTTTTGAAGACCATAACTGTTTTCCTTATTCACAGGACCGTTTTTCAATGCTTTCCCCCTGGCACGGTCTGCCATCAGGTCCTGGTGCAGGATTATTACACTGGCGAGTTCGAGTGCTCTCTCCATTGATGCAGGTGGACCAGGCACTCCAACAGCTCCAGCCTCCATCAGTCACAACTGGTATTGAGACATCATCCAGGATTAGCCCATCTACCTCTTTCAAGGTAGACTATGATTCAGCTCAGTTATGGTGACCGCGTGGCTTGCAGCTTCCAGCACACAAGCCATCGCAAAGACTTGGCTTTTGAAAATGCGCTTGTCAGTGGCACTGCTTAAAAGCCCTGGGCTTTTAAAGTTTTTGTCATACTAGGAAACATGCTCTAAGGCCCATTTTGGGCACCTGGGTGTTAAAAACCTGGCCACAGAGAATGAATGTACTGCACAGTAAATTTTTTACATTGTCAGTTGTGGAACTGCATTCTTTTCCCTTTCACCCTTGTGGACCAACCTAATATTAAACTAGCACAGTAGTTATGAAACGTGATCATGTGCTAGCAAACAGCAAGCTTTTGCAGAAAACTGAAGACAAAATAGTTTAAGACCTAGTGAGATTGCTTTTGCCTGAAATCAGTTTACCAGTACTGCACCATGCTGCAATAATACTCCTGTGTACTTAAATGAACTTTGTGTCCTTCCAAGACACAGCAATGTATGTGGGACAATGAACTCCAAATTAGAGTATCCTCTTTAAGGAAAGAACCCAGTAACTTACATTACCTTCCACACCTTGCCCTTGAGATTTGACAGCAGTATGTATAAGGAAGTGCTGTGAAATGCTTCTGTTCTTATGAAGGCTCATTTTGTCAGCATATTGTTAACAACAAATATGCTCATTTTAGTTTATTTGGAGTATTTACTAACCTTTCACTAATGTAGATTTGGGAATTTGACAAGCGATTCCCTTAAAATAACTTGAGCACATGCATGTACAGACTCCATCTACCAACACAAGGGTGCCTCCATTTTTGCAGGGTTCACATTTGCACACACTATATTCGGTAATGTAGTCTTCAATTGCTCTTTCCAAATTTTGTTTCTTTAGATACGCATCTCTCATCTTAACTGGAACAAGTGTATGTATCGGAGACGGCTGTAGAAGAAAAAAAGCCCATGCATAACACACTTTTCCAAAGTTCTGAGTCCTTTTGATGTAGCCATCACTAGAATAAACATCTGAAGAAAGAGTTAAGATGAAGAAAATGCGTGAAAGTTCATGATAAACTTGGAGTCTCACCTCCATCTTAGAACAAAAGCTTTCAAACGGTAGGAAGCCACAGCTTTGAAGAAGCTGTACTTACTCGTTGCTGTATCACTGCTGGAGCATCAACCAAAGATTTAGCCCACTCTATGTAATCCTGTACATCAACCGCTTTGGACCCTCGCAGTAACATTTCTTTGATTTTCACTGAAAAGTCAATCTTCCCTCCATCAACTAAGGAAAGGACATCATCAATGACAGCATTGTCGTTCACTTCTGCTGCAGAAAAAAGGAAGAGAGGATGAAGAAGAAGGATGTTTAATGTCCATGCGTCTGGAAGAACAGCTGTCCCCCTAGTGCAGCCAATCCCTCTTTGTAAAATGATTATAGAGAGAATCCTCTTGAGTGCAGCAGAATTCAATATCTCTTTGTCCATACCTCTTATGTGGGAAGAAATCTTTTATTTTGCAATTAAATTAGAAAACCCTAGATCTGAAAGGAAAAGAAAGGGATAGGACAAACTGAGACACATTATGGAGATCACAGTCCTTTGATAACAAGCAAGAGATAATGAGCAATTCTGCTGTATCCCCTGAGCTAAAGCAAAATAGGGCAGGAATTAGAATAATAGGAGCTTTTGCTTCATAATTAAAATACAAGAGCAGAGCACTGAAAATAATTGTCTCTTCTGCGCTTAGCAGCAAGTAACCTTCCCTTTTGCAATTTTTATGCCATGTGAAACACAACCCATCTTTCAGACACATAAAGGAGCAGAGGGGAACCATGACAGGCAGGGGAACACAAATAGGGTAATCAGAGAAAGGCAGCCCCTGCTTTGACTCCTCCCAGGCCTATTCCAGCAGGGCCATTAGCCCTGCAGGATGGTGCTGAGGATGAATCAACAGCAAGAGGAGTCAATGGAAGGGCTCTCTCGATGCAAAAAATGGCATTGCACGAACTCAAATACTTAGCATATATTTAGAAGAGTGCCACTGAAAAGGTAAGGGGGGGTTCAAGGTGACTTTGGGAGGAACATACTTGTGAAAATAATGGGATGAAGGCAAAAAAAAGGGACTGATTGCAGATAGAAAAAGACTGATCTGTGAGCTTGTCTGTTACGTACTGTCCTTCATCTTTGCAGCCTGTCCTGGCTTACCATTAAATTCCATTCTAACTGTTTCCTAGGGCAAAGGGGCTCTATTCTGCATGCATGCATGTGTATGGGGCTCTGTGTGCCAGCATGTAGGGCTGGACAAGGGCTGATAGGGACCTGGTGTTTGTGGTGCTAATAACTGGAGCAAGTGACAGTACATATGCCAGCGTGTGATCACTGGCAGGTGTCAGCCAGACTAGCAGGTGAATATAGGATAAGTCACTTGGGAGCCAAGTACCAGAGCAGCTGTTACTGTGGCTTTCCATGATGCACTGACAGCAACAGTCAGCAAGGGACAACCAAGAGATGTCATCTCCCTGGCCTTTTGTAAGGCCTTTGATACAGTCCCACATGACTTCCTTATCTCCCAGTTGGAGACGTATGGATTTGAAGGGTGGACTTACTGGTGGGCAAAGAACAGGCTGGATGGGCACAGCCAGAGAGTTGTGTTCAATGGCTCTATGTCCAGGTGGAGGCCAGTGAACGGTGGTGTCCCTCAGGGCTCTGTTTTGAGAGAGATGCTCTTCAGTATCTTCATTAATGACAGAGAGTAGAGTCAGGTGCACCATCAGAAAGTTTCCAGATGACACAAAACTGAGCCATTAACACAACAGGAGGATTGGATTCCATCCTGAGACAGCCAGACAAACTTGAGAAGTGGGCCCACAAAAACCTCATGAAGTTCAGCAAGTCCAAGTGCAAGGTGCTGCACCTGGGTTAGGAAATATCAGGCCTGAGAGAAGAGTGAGAGAACTCATGGAGGGCAGCCCTGCCCAGAAGGACTTGGGGGTGCTGGTGGGTGAGAGGCTGGACATGACCCGGCCATGGCACTCACAGCCCAGAGAGCCAAACGTGTCCTGGGCTGCAGCCAGAGCCCTGTGGGCAGCAGGGCAAGAGAAGAGATTTTGCCCCTCCACTCTGCTTTCATGAGATCCCACCTGTGTTCAGCTCAGGGGTCTTCAGCACAAGGAAGATGTGGACTCCGTGGAGCAAGTCCAGAGGAGGCCACAGAAATGGACAGAGTGCTGGAGCACCTTTCCTATGAAGGACAGTCTGAGAGAGATGGGGTTGTTCAGCCTGGAAAAGAGAAGGCTCTGAGGAGACCTCATTGCTGTCTTCCAGTATTTGAAGGGGACTTATAAAAAGAGAGGAAGGCAATTTTTTTATTCGGTTAAATAGTGACAGAATAAGGAAGAATGGTTTTAAACTAAAAGAGGAGAGATTTAGATTAGATGATAGGAGGAAGTTCTTTGCTCAGAGGGCAGTGAAGCNATGGGGCTCTGGGCAGCCTGATCTAGTGCATTGAATCCCTTTCCAAAATGGGGTGTTGGAACTGGGTGATCTCTAAGGTCCCTTCCAACCCAAAGGGATTTTATGTCTCCAGAGCAAGACAAGTGGAGGAGCTGTCTACTGGAGTGACCAGGGTTTCTAGGCCAAATACTGGAGAGACCTCAAGGTCCTGGGGTTGACTGAGACCTGTTTGCGTGTGAGTGTATTTCTGTCTAAGACAACTGGAGGTAAGAGGATCTAAGGGCCAATTGCTGGGTAGACTGAGCACCTAAGGCCGTCACTGGAGACATCCACCGTGTCTGTGTGTGTGTGTCTGTGTCTGTGTGTGTGTGTCTTGGTATGCATCAGAGAGTCTGCACCAGCAGTGGGAGTGGTGGTGTGGGCCTGGTGTTATATAGCCTCTGTCTGTCACTAACAGGAGAGGCTAATGATGCAATTGCTGGTTCAATTGGATATTTAAGGTTAGCTGCTAGAGTTGTCAATACTGATTACATATGTATATTGTGGGGCGACTGAAATACCTAAGGCCTGTGCTGCCTGGGGAGAACATCTGCTCTAGATGAACCTGCTTGAGGAGAAGAGTTGGACAAGGGTCCTCCAGAGGACCCTCCCAACCCTCAACTATCCTGTGATTCTGTGATATTACCCACTGAAAGGCTTTCTCCCTCATCAGAGGGAGAGGAGAAAAGGATGAAGCCGTTGGTGCCATTTGTGTTTGCCTGAGCGCTGTCTGTATTTCGTCTGTATTTATTTGTGTGGCCAGTGATGTGTGTATGCGTATATGTATGTATGCATCATGTAAGTGTGTTCGTGAGTGTGTGCATGCTGGGAACACATTCCATGTCTTGACTTGGGAGCACGGAAGAATGTGACTCTCACCTATATTGGTCTACTGGGTTTGTCTTTTCCCTAACAGCAAGAACTATATTGATTATTCAGGGGAAGCAATTGGTATTATCTTTCCTTAAGCAAAAGACAGAATGTAAATCAAGGATATACTTACATTTGTCCTTCACATGAATATTTTCACATTTACCACCATCAACATTAACACTGGCTTGTATGTTCATAAATGCAATATTGGCATCTAAGTGATAGCCAAGGCATTTTTTCACCTGTTCTACAGTGATTCCTGGAAGTAGAGATAGGTAATTAGATAGATTAAATGAGCATAAATAATGAGACGTTATTATTCTTACAGAATACGTTTCAGGGCTATGGAAAATGTTTGTGGCTTTTTTCTTCCCGTTTATCTTTTACTTTTTCCTTGTTTATGTAATGAATATGAAGATGATTGTAATTGAAGTGCCTGAGCAGATGCAGGTGAGATCTATGGTGATCAGGAAAATACCAAAAATGGATTTCTGTTTTCCTTTATCTAGTTGAAAGCAGGTGTCCCTTTAGGGATTATTTTTTTCCTTTTATTATATTGAAATTTTGTCTTTTGCAGCTGCATAATATTTACTCTTTTTATGTGCTAAATTACTGAATTCTCCCAGTCTCTCTCCTAACCTCAGTTATATTTCTCCACTCCTTTTCCCCATAAAGTTAATCAGGGCCACCGATCTCTTAAAAGTACACTTTTTCCATAAATTCTAATCCTCCTCTACCCACTACTGTTTCCAACACCTCCTTTCTCCTAATTGAACCTAAACATATTATCTGCAACTTCACTTTTGTGTTAAGAAAGAATTTTGCTTAAAATTGGGACTTACAAAAAATCCAGAACCACAATCTTGAGGTGCTGTATCGACTAAAAATGGGAACTGTGACATATTTGCCCCACGTCCCTTTGCATAGCCTGAATACTTGATAGTAATATTGTTATTGGTGCTGCATGCAGCAGGTACTTATTTTCTGATCTCCAAAATCAACAAGAGAATTGCATTTTCTCACTTTATTCCAGTTCGATCCCTTTAATCCAGTACAAGCCCACATATATCTTAACTGCACGTGAGGGAAGATTAAATTTTTACTCTCCTGTCTTAATCAGGGCATGGAATATTCCAGTGTGAATGTTGAAAGCTATACAATGAATTTCAACACGCTCAAGTGCTCCATATGGTTTCTAGAGAGCACTTCAATTTATTCCTTGGTTTTTGTTACCACCATACTCTTAAGAGTGATTGTACCACAAAAAGGTACCAACTAGCAAATAGGATTTAAAGTTTAGGCGTGTTTTCTAGTCTTTGGAGATCTCTTGCAAATCATGCAATTGTTGCTAATGTATTCATAAGGTTTGTTTAAGGTTTTTTTTTCCCCTCTCAGTCACAGACTTAAAACAGAGATTTCAAATAATTTTGTAAGGTTGACTCTTCTCTCTGTTAACTCATGTAATTCTGTAATGTCACTGATGTGCCGCAAGCAGCATGCACTGAACCGTGCTTTTCTCAGTACTTTTCCACATGCACAGATCTACCATCACACATCTCTCTGAAAGTATGGGAATTTGGTGATAATCAGCATAGCAAGGCCAATAGAAGGCATACCTAGTCGAGACATAGCGTAATTGTCCAGCACATAAACAAGTTCATATTTTCCTCCTACGGTTCCAGAGACCGCATAGTGAGTTCCATAATCTTCTAGGAATTTGAAATACTCTCCCTTGTCATATTCAGTAGGCAGAAATTTTAAATCATCAAGGAAACTATCTGTGAGACGGACATCACGACTCCGAATTTGGAACCTTCCCAGCTGAATCTGTCCTTTTACATGCAGGAAGGTTTGGTTCTGAATGAAGGGAGAAGAAAAAAGAAGAGAGTGTCATTCTGGCGTGCAGCATGGCAGGAAAATATGTTCTGCTTTACTTATAAAGAAGCTGCAGCGCTATTCAACATGGCATTCAATCTAGCATTATGGAAAAGGGACCAACTTGTTTGATAAAAATTTAAAAGCTCTCTGATTTAAACTGAAGAAGCAGCAAGAGAGGTATTTTAGTTCTTCCAATTTTGCAGAACTCTTCCCTTACTCATTTCAGCAAGGCCTTTGTGATCTATTTGACAACAGGTCTCTTGAAGCACAATGCCTACTGAAAAGTGGCTTTCTGATTTTATAACATTGAAAAGTAGTCCTACATGGCTTGCTAAATAACAGAAGCTTCCCACTCAGGTCAGATGGAGTTTCCTCTTTGTTTATAGTCAGAGCAGAAGTAAGTTCTCTCTTTTTTTGGATCACTTCCCTGTTATTCTCAGACTGTCAGAAGAAAGGGCACAGCTCCAATTAAAAACAAAACCCTCCTGACTGCCAGAAAGAAGGGCATAGCTCCAATTAAAAAGAAAAAAAAACCCAAACCAACATCATGAAATGAAAACTAATGGGGAAAAAAATCCATTTCATGCATTTGACCCATACATACATTAAAAGGCTAGGTATAGCAAATGATATTTTTGTAAATTACACTCCAGGTGGTTTTATATCATATTCTAAACTAGGACCTAGCTACTGCCCATAACTTGTGAAATAGAATCTTGTGAAATAGTTGCACTTAAGACTAAGGGAACATATGCCTTCCAAACCCCATTATTATTTACAGTATTTATGTGACTCCCTTAAGAGTAGTGCCCAATAGGAGGTATGTAAAAGGGACCTAGCACCTGACCATCATGTTATCCAGCAGCATTTAAAGGATCTTAAACTGCTGACTCAGATGCTGCTTGAGACTGGCAGAAATCTTCAGGCTTCTAAATCACTGTGAGGAGATTTTTGTAGGTGCCATTTTCCTGCCAACCAGCATACACAAATCCTTTCTCACCAGGTGCCTCCAGGTTCTCATGCAGGGACTGCCACTCCACAACCCTGCAGCCACATGAGTTTGCCATGATAGAACTCTGCTTGTGACAGTTTGTGACTCATTTTCTGAACTGGTCTCTGAGCAAGAATTTCAGTCCAAAACTCCTATCACAAGCCACTAGATTTTAAGTTGACAGTAAAACCCCCTGAGCCATAGAGCTTGATCTTTTGCTTCTGTGGAGATTTGTAGCTTGAGCTTTAAATGGTTTGTTTCCATCCCAAGAAAACTCATACCAGTACAAAGGCAATGCTGGATTCAGCTTGTCTTTATAGGGCAGACCTTCATCTTCAGCATTATTTCAATTCATCAGCAATAAAACTTAGCTTAGCTTTCCCTTATGTCCATTTGACCTCTGGAGCTCTGAATGGGTCCTAGACAACAAGACTGATAAACCTGAGAATTTCAATAGTTGAGGCAAACCTAGAATCCCTTGCATATGGTACATTTTAGCTCTATGAGAGCTTTGTGTATGATGGCATATTGTAATCACAGACGTTGGCATATAGGGTGGAAAAAGGTATACGACCTGATCAGTTAATTCCACTAGCATGCAGCTACTGGATTAGGCCATAATGTCATGTTGTGCTTGTTTTGGCTGGGGTAAAGTTAATTTTCTTCACAGTGGCTAGCATGGGACTGTGTTTGGGTTTTGTGCTGAACACAGGGTGGATAATACAGAGATGTTTTTGTTATTTCTGAACATTGCTTACACACAGGCAAGACCTTTTCTGCTATTTGTACTGCTGTGCTGGCAAAGAAGTTGGAGGTGCTTGGGAGGTTGGGGGAGACACAGCTGGGACAGGTGACTTGAATTGATCCAAAGGATTTTCCATACCATATGACATTGGGCTCTGCCTATAAAGTGGGTTGAAGATGGAGGAAGGGGTGGATGCTTGGAGTGATGGCGCTTGTTNCAGAGATGTTTTTGTTATTTCTGAACATTGCTTACACACAGGCAAGACCTTTTCTGCTATTTGTACTGCTGTGCTGGCAAAGAAGTTGGAGGTGCTTGGGAGGTTGGGGGAGACACAGCTGGGACAGGTGACTTGAATTGATCCAAAGGATTTTCCATACCATATGACATTGGGCTCTGCCTATAAAGTGGGTTGAAGATGGAGGAAGGGGTGGATGCTTGGAGTGATGGCGCTTGTTTTCCCAAGTCACCATTACATGTGATGGAGCCCTGCTCTCCTGGAGATGGCTGAACACCTGCCTAACCATGGAAGGCAGTGACAGAATTCTTTGCCTTGCTTTGCTTGTTTACGTGGGTTTTGCTTTCCCTGTTAAACTGTCTGTATCTCAGCCCATGAGTTCTCTTGTTTGTACCCTTCCCATTCACTCCCCGATCCTGCTGGTGGGGGAATGAATGAGCAGCTGCCTGGGGCTTGTCCGCTGTCTGGGATTCAGCCACAACATGTCTAGCATCACTTTTTGTGGTCTGTCTTGTTTTGACCTCACTAAATGCTAAGGCTACTTCTTTACTATCAAATAAGATGGGGTAGGGTCTTTCCACTGTTTCAAAGGGCAGGTAGTGGTATGGCCTGTGTGCAATCCCAAAATGGGATTGCTTTTCTCCAGACTGTCTACAAGAACATTCCCTTCAAACATGCTGTGGGGAAGTGCAGGATGGGCTGCTTACGAGAGCATGAGAGCTAGCACTGACTAAAGTCATGGCAGCATGCTAGTAAAACTGAATTATCGTGTACCAGTGCTAGTGTCCATGCCTTTTAGCCCTGGCTATTTTATTTGTACGAATGTACCCAAATGTCTGAGATCTGACCTTTCAGTGTTTATTCTTAAAATTTGTGTTTATGTTGTGTAGGTGTATTCAGTGGCAATTTTTCATCACAATACTTGATCTAATTTGCCCACATTGCACTAGATCAGAGCTGCTCTTTAATCAGGATGAGACCAGAGGTCTTGATCCTTTCTAACATCAAGCCCCTGATGAAGATGAGGGTGCTGTCTGGTCAAAGATAAGCAGTGGGGAAAAGAAGATACTTTGAGTTGCCTTTTGGCCATGTCTGAAATCTTAACCCTATTGTCACCTGTATTTCCTTTTTTAAAAACAAATGGCAAAAAAGCAGCAGCTGACTAGAATACTTAGATTATTATTGCCTTATTCTAACACTGCATAAACTGTACCATTTGTAAAATAGTTACATTAAGACCTTCAGAAGAATTATTCTCACCCTTTCTGTGTAGCTTTGCAGGATGGAATCAAATGTATAACTCTTTCTGTAGTTATATTTGAAATTTCCTTCTGAAGCGTTTTTACTTCCGTCAGTAGGTGTGTATTTCAGAGAGAAGTCAGCACTAAAATGTTTCAGTTTTTCTATGTAAACCTCTCGTAACATTTTCACACGATCAGTGTAGTACACAGATGAGAAGGTTTTGTCTGCTTTTGTCTGAGGAAAGATGTAAAAAAGGTTGTATGAGAAAACAAAACAGGCAGTAGTAGAAAAATGTATGTAGCACTTTAAAGCTGTACCTTTTACAGAGCATATCAATGCATTTTCTTACAGCTCTTTCCTTTTAAACCAAAACAAATGGAAATAGGCATTCCTCCACAAACTACCTCATCTGGATCAGTTCAATGGTTCAAAAGTGAACAGAAACCTACAATGGCAATAATTTAGTGAGTATTAAATCTCATCATGTAATACTGTCAAAATAATTTATGTGTATCAACAGTCCCTTTATATGGTCTATAACTTCCTTGTGAGGGGAAGAGGAGGGCAGGAACTGATCTCTTCTCCCTGGTGACCAGTGACAGGACCTGAGAGAAGGACCTGAAATTGTGTCAGGGGAGGTTTAGTTTGGACATTAAAAAATGTTCTTCGCCCAGAGGGTGCTTGGGCACTGGAACAGGCTCCCCAGGGCAGTGTTCACAGCACCAGCCTGACAGAGCTCAAGAAGCATTTGGACAATGCTCTCAGGTGTGACTCTTGGGGTGTCCTGCGCAGGGCCCAGAGTTGGACTCAATGATCCTTGTGGGTCCCTTCCAACTCAGGAGATTCTATGACTCTATGTGAGGAATAATAGTCTCTCCTTCCTAAAACACATTTAAGATTTGCTAAAAGCTCCTGACTTCCGAAATAAGTCATAATTATGATTCTGCCTTCTTTTCTTACAGAAGACAACAGCTACTTCAGAATACCTGTTTCAATGTTATTTTAGCATACTTTAGCAGAACATCACATTTTAGCAACTGAAAATTGTTATACATCAAAATCAAATATAACCAGAGATCTCTGGGTCAGAGTTATTAATTTTGGGAAGGACCTGGTTTAAATTGTATTTGTTTTATCAAGTTCCTACTTACAGTAATTTAAGAGACAAAATTATGCTTTGATTTCTGAAAAGTATCTGACTTTTTTTCAACAATCAACATTTTTGGTGTTCAAACCTCATTGAAAGTCATAGTTTGAAACTTAAAAACCTAACGAATTTTTTTTTTCCCAGTGGGACAGAGAAAATCATCACTGATTAATAAAAACAAGTAGGACCAGAATATTGCAATATTATGTCTGCCTTTTTATCAGTGGCTTTTACATGTCCTTGAAAGAGTAGCTTAATTGCTCTTCTACCTAGTAAAAGTTGGGTATCATAATCCTTTCTGTACATCTTCTGTTCATTTCCTCTGCTCATATTTTAAACCTTCCAGAAAGATAGTGTCATTTACTATGCAAAGGTGCAGCAATGAAGATGTGGGAATTTATCTGGTGTAACTGAACTTAACTGCTAAAGTAAATGATAACATAAGGTGTTTTCCTCTGGACTGTAGCACAGGCTTGAGCCTAAAATGCTGCTGCCTGACTCAAGAGATATGCTGAGTCTTCCAAGAGTATGCCAGGACTCGACATTCAATTAAACACATCCTAGTTTGCAAAGGACTTAAACTTACATCATAAGTGAGAACAGCCACGTTCCACGGCTTGCGGTAGTACGTCCGTGTGTTCCCATCACGCACCCGTTCACAAAGACCATTGAAAAAGTCATTGTCAAATGGGCTGGCCATTGGCTGCATACCTAAAACATTGATTCTACAAGAAAAATACAAGAGACGTTTTACTTCAAAAGAGGGGATATCAGCACTCATGACCTGTAGACAATGGTATTAAGAGTGGAAAAGTCATATTCTATAAGAGATGGAGACTATAGCTGTGAAACTGAATCTTGCTCCATCCAAGCAGCTTGCCTCATCTCTTGTGGTCTTCTTATCTGTGTATTGGAGATAAGGATTGTCCCGGTTTGAGACAAATTC
>VZTA01008716.1:39965-95431 GCA_013398855.1 Mohoua ochrocephala | reverse complement strand
GTGTTTTTCAATAAATCACAGCGGCATTTCTGTGCAGATAACTTGCAAGAAAGAAATGGAGTGGTTGGGATCTACTCCTGCACACAAAGAACAGAATTTAATTGAGATTTCCCTCTAGGGAAGTGTCTCCCTTCTCTCTGAAAGAGTTTGTGGTTGAAGACTGGCAGAGTTGCTTCAAGTATTGCATGATGAGCCACACTAGAGAACAGAAGAAAATTAAAATAATCTGGAGGTAAAAAAACCCCCAGGAGAACGTAACTTTCCCAAGCAAGCTGACTTTGCAGCTCCAACAATAACTGAGCTAACACAACTGAGGAAGTTTTTTTCCACGATAGGAATGGTTTAACTGAAGGAAATAGAAGGGATTACTTAAGGAAAAGTCCCCAGCCATAAAAACCTACCTCCAGCTGTGGTTTCAGACAATAACCAGTATGGCTTTTTCTCCTATCAGCCACCTATCCAGCAAAAAAAATTTTAAAAAAAGCACTGGCTTACTTCAGAGAAAGAGCACTGCTAAACACACCTACAGACCTGTTGCCCCGTGTCCCTATCTGAGGAGAACAAACCCACTGATGAAGGAATAACTGTGAGTTGCCTTATTTGATTATTGAACCTATCTAGGTTAAAAACACGCCTCCCTCTTTTGGGACGTTTAGAGCACAGAGAGAGACAATTTAGCAACCCTGTTTAAAGCACGTGCCCACAGAGCTACCCTGAACCGAAGGGTAGATTCGATAAGCTTCAGTTCCCAGTTCAAGCTTCATTCCCAGATCAGCACTGGGAATGGAATTAGTGGGGAATAAGGCTGTAACACGAAGTCAGCGTTTTTTGCCATCTGTGAAAGAGTTGGTCCAACACCCAGCCACCAAGTGGCCACCAAGTGACCACCAAGTGGCCACCAAGTGACCACCAAGTGCCCTCAGGCAGACAAACTTACTGCATGGGTTCCAGGTGCCTGAAAATCCCAGTGCCGGACAGCCCGCCCTTGTTCAGAGGGGGATAAGCCACTCTGGACAAGAAGCCCCGCTGGAGGCGGGCATGCCCAGCCACGGCAGCCCGGCCATGCGGCCTGTTCGCTGACGGACCCGGGGGCAGGGTGAGCCAGGGGAACACCAGCACCAGCCCCCTTCCCTCCTTCCCCTTCCCTTGGCCTTCCCTCGCCCTCGGCCGGCCCGCCCGCCCCGGGGCCCTCACGACCCGCGGCTCCGCGTTACCTCAGCCGCGCTTCCCGCCACCGCCGCGGGCGCCAGCGCGCAGGCGCACCCCGCCCACCGCCTCCGCCGCGCTCAGTGCGCATGCGCCGCCCGCTGCCTCATGGGACTTGTAGTTTCTCCCACACGGCCAGCGCCCAGCCCCTTCCCCCTGGCTGGAGCTCCTCGAAAGGTGGCGAGAGGGGCGCTCCCGCTCTATCTCTCGCTCTTTGGGTGTTTTCTGAAAGGCTTTAAGGAAAAGAACACAAATATTTAAATGCAAGACAAAAAATAAAGCGCTGTGGTGCCATCTTGGATGAAGGCAAGCAGCGCCCTGCCCTCACCAAAGATGGCGGGTGCCCCCTCGGGGGGTGTGGCGGCGGCGGCGGCTCCGCCCGGGTTATATGAGGAGGAGGTGGCGGGGAGGAGGAGAAGGAGAAAGGTGGAGGGTGGTTGTCTGCTCGCGGAGATATGGCTCTGCCCCGTGGGGACGCGCAGGACAAGGTGAGGGCGGCGGCCCGGGTCCGGCTGGGGCGGGCGGTGAGGGCGCAGCCGAGCTGGCCCCGCGGCGTGAGAGGGAGCTCCCTGCTCCCTCTGCCCCCGGCAGCGCTGGGACAGTGACAGGTTTTAATTTTTTTGCTCCGTTTGGGGTTTGTTTTTTTAAATATTAGTCGCCTTAGTCCTCGTGCCTTTGGCGCACCGAGGTCTCCTGAGGGCAGGGGCTCGGGGTGCCCGAGGTGAGCGTGGGGAGCAGCTCCTGAAGGGCGAGGTGCCCAGGGAAAGATAAGGGGGTGGGGAGGATTAAAGCCGGAGGGGGAAGGAGGAGGAGGAGGAGGAGGAGGGAAGGGCCGTGCAGCTGCCGTGAGCGAGTGCGGGCTGCACCCCTGTGCCGAGGCAGGAACAAGGTGATGATAACCAGGGCCCTGGAGCTGCGGGAGCTGGGCCTGGCAGGTTATGCAGGAGCAGGACCCGCTCGCCAGGACCTGTCCCCGGGCACTGCCGGCGAAGTGCTGCGGGCGATTGTGCTGCGGGGGGCTGAGCTCGCTCTTCCTCAGTGGGTCAGCTGCCCTGCGTGTCTGTGACCGGCCTTCCTGGCTGTGTGCTCTGGGTTAATTAGGCTGTCAGCTGCCGCTTCACCTGCGGTGCCCCTTTCCCTTGGTCGTCACATCAGCAGCTCGCTTGGCTTTCCTTTCTCCGGAGAAGTGTTGAAGCTGTACGTGCCAAGGAGCTTCGTGTCTTCCCTTTAAAGCAGCACAGGGTGTTTCCTAATGTGAAGGCTCTCAACTTCTCAGAGGAAATGCAAGTTAAATGCTAAAACAGGAACTTTGTGAATTAATGCTTATGTAGTGCAGACAGTGATTGGAATTATCTCTTCTACTGGATGAGCTGCCTGGGTTAACCTACCCAGACTCCCTGGTTTAATAACTACCCTCAGCACACCTTGAAAAGAAGGCAAGGCAGCCCTGTAAGAGTCAGCAAGTTGCCTATTTGCCTTTCATATTGTCACATCTGCATGTGGTTTTGCATTGTGACTAAACTTCGCTGGCAGGAAGACGACTTTGTTTTAAGCTGTTAGGTGTGCTGAAAGTCTCTTCAGTCCGTGTTTTCTCCAGTTTTTTGAAGCGTGTATATTAGCTGAGACAAGAAATACACCGGCCCTTATTAATGTCTTCTGGATAATTTCCTTTTCTCTGCTTCTCTTCCATATGAATCTTGTTTTGAAACAATCCTGAGTCAGTAGGACAGGCAGAAGTTTGCAGAAGAAGCATTTTCTAGTAGCTTGCTGTGAGCTGGCCGGTGCTTTAAGTCTTTTCTGCTGCATGTGAAACTCTTTGTATTAAAGTGCCTGCCCTTGGAGAATACTGTGAATGTGAGTCTTTACAGGCCTGCAGGATCTGCAGGTGAGGAGGGGAGGGGAAGGTCAAATATCAACTCTCTTGCAGCAATTGGTAACTTTTGAGTGTTTGTGTGCCTTTCTAACTCAGGAATATTGGGGGGAGGGGAAAATGTAATGTTCTCGTGGTGGGGGGCTGGAGTAGCTCTAAAGTCTGATGCTCAGTGGACAAAGATTAGCTTGTTTTAGGTTGTGGGGCTGTCTTGGGATTCCAGCAGCCCGGGGGAGGATAGAAATGCTCCTATCTTGTCTGTTCCTGTTTAGGCAAAGGAACAGCAACATGGAACTGGTGTGTGCCCAGTAGATAAAACCCATGCCTGTAAAGGAAACTTCATTAGGCATTAACTTAAATAGGAGCCACTGTGAAGTATAAACTAAAAACTGACCCTGAGGTGGCAAAGCAGGAGAGGATCAGGATATGTAGGAAGAGGAAGGGAGGGTCGGAGAAGGGTGATTGGAAGTGCAGTGGAAAATAAGGTGTAATCTGTCATGGGGGAGGAAAAGGCACTTCAGAATTTGAAGCGAGTGGTGGGGCTTCCAAGCTATTTGAGTAAATACCTTGGTATCTCTTAATATCAGTGACTTCATGGCATTTTAAGGCTTCAGTCTGCAGATAAAGTGTTCTAGATCAAAATCCCGAGAGCACGTATCGTAGCCCCTCTTTCTCAAAGCAATCGGTGGAAGACAAAATGTTGTGTCATGGCCTGGGACTCGCTGTTGTCACTCACAAACGGTGACTCTCTGCTGGACAAATTCTGCTGCATGTTCTGGAAGGAATGAGGCCATACTGGATCTTGCCTGTGCTTAGCAAAAAACCTGCTTCTGCGTGCTGCTGGGCCTGAAATCGAGTGGGGAGGCGAGCTGCTAGCGAGGTGACAGCGCCTGAATAGGGATAACGTGCTCTCAAGGACACGCAGCCTCCGCGAAGCTGGCCCAGCAGTTTGGGCTGATGGAAGGTGAAGCTAGCATGGTGAGGCTGCTGTGTTCCTGAGACTCCCTGCCACCAGCTCTGGCCTCGCTGTAGGAGGTCAGCAAAGCATTCTTGGGGATGCTGGCTGTGGCCTGGGGGTTTGCTGCTGTGGCACAATTCCCATTTGAGCTGGGCCAGGAGTGCTCAGCCACAGGCTGTGCTCTGCAGGCACACAGGGGGCTTGCTTGACCCCTGGAACTGAGGAAGAAGCCGTGGCTTGGGTGGAGGTGTCCTGTGTGTTGCCGGTGGAACAGGGTGAGCCAGTGCAGTTTTTGCTTGGAATGTGGCATCCTTGAATGTTTGTAGTGTCCTTCCCTCTGTGAGGAGGCGTGTGACCTGCAGGTTTCTGCAGAGAGTGATGCAGAGATCCCTCTGGCAGGAGAGGGCTGGTTTATTGCACAGCCAGAGGCAACAGGTGCTCTGGGCCTTCTGCTTCCTTGGCAAGCACTGCACTTGCTGAGGAATGCCATTTCAGTGTGACTACATTGAGCTGTTATTCCCTCTTTATCAGTGTTTTAAGCAAAATAATTAAACCTTTGCATCACTGGAATTCTCCAGTCCAAAGTCACAAATTTGGGGAAGCTTTATCTGTAGCATAGGTAAGCACTGGTTCAATTCTCCTGGTTGTGTGTAACCAGACCGCTTCAGGACTGTTCAGCTCAGTGTCAGAGTGGGAACAGCAAACCTGCCACAAAGGCTGCAAAATCCGAGCTTCACGCGTACTCTGTTGGCTCTGTAGTGCTGCATGCCTGCAGTGCACTTTCAGATGTCCTTTCAGCATCCTGATTAAAAGGAAACTTAAGCTGCTCGTGCTGAATATGACTAAAATGTAGTTCCAGCAGCTAATGCTGCTGCTATCTGCTGGCCAGATCCTCTGCTGGTTAACTCCTGGGGGTCAAAACAAGGCCCTCTGGAACTGAGGGCTCTGTATAAACTGCCAGAAAACATCATGATCTTTTAGTGCTCTCTGGAGAGCACCTAAACAGCTTTAATTAGAAAGCCTGCTCTGTAAAAAGGAATGGATTCTAGGCGGTGGCAGAGGTAATTACTACTGAAGTCTTGTTTGTGGGCTGTTGCTTGAATGACAGCAGGGAGGTAATCAGTAAGGGGAGAAGGTTTTTAAAAGGTAGCTGACAATAAGCAGAAAGCTTTGACATGTGAGCCCTTGTGGAAGATCTCCTTCCTCCTTCCAAGAGCGTGGCTGTATGGAAAACCCCTGGATTAATCTGTCTTTGAGAACAAATCCATATTTCACTAGCAGTCAGAAGTTGTACACAGTTGCTTGCACTGGCAGATTCTTTTGTTAGAATGCAGAAGTGACACCGAGTCATCCGGAGCCGATGCTAAAACTGCAAAGGGTGGAACTGTAAAAGCAGCAGCTCAGGCCTCTCACCAGAACTAAGAGACTTCAGTGGCTGAGGGAATTTCCCTCCACTGGGTGCCTGCAAGCGTCAAGATGTGTTTGCATTTGGGTGAGGCCTGGTCAGAAATGTAATGTCTGTCAGGCAGGAGCCTGGGTAGCTGATGGTCATCACAGCATTGTGCTTAAGTGATCCAACTTTTTTTTTTTTTTCCCCTAGCATCTCTAAGAAATAGAAAAAAAGCAAGTGTTCTAAAATCCTACCTGGATTGGGTACAGTAATGATCTCTGCTGTTTCCTGGGCTTCTAGATCAGGTGTTTATCATGGTGTCCTAATTAGTACCATAATATCTTTTTTTAGTCTTCTGGTCCTGAAACCTAGAAATGTTAACCAATATGATATCTATGTTATTGTGAAGGGCTCTGCTTTGTCTTGTTCTCATTTCCAAGTTGGACAGGTGGACAGTATCTGTACTGAACAGGGAGTAGTTTTGCTTGAATCCTCAAGAAACCCCAGGAATCCTGAAAAAAAGTCACTGACGAGTCCTGAGTGTAGAAGTGGGAGGTGTCAGAGAAGCTGTAACAGTTTCTGTAGTCATTGCTAACCAGAAGCTGCTTCTGGGAAAGAGAAATGAGAGTAGAAAGTGAGAGTACTGTGCTGACTTTGGCTGAGTGTTTCAGTTTGCAGCCCAGCCCAGCTGTTTCCCCTCTGTGTGTCCTCTGTACCTATCTGGGCATCTGCTACAAGTAAGGAATAATCCCTTCCCAGCTGCTGAGCTTGGACTATATCCCTCGAGGGCATGGAGTGACAGACTGGTTTCTGGTAACTGGATGGGGAAACTTCAGTTCTCTTGCCCCACTCCCTGAAGTCCGGGGAGGAAGCAGTGACATCCTAGTAGAGAAATGCCTCTGGATATGAAGGAGCTGCCAGAGAGCTCAGGTGGAGTGGGGACCTGGGAAAGCCTTGGGTTGGATGCCTGCTGTGGTAAAAGAACAAGCCTGGGGTCTGGAGATGGAAGTTTAATTCCTTTGCTCTGCACAGCCTTCCTGTGACCGTAAGCAGGTTGGTCCCCGTTCCTGCTTGTAGGATGGGTGTTGCAGAGATGGTGGCACGAAAGGTCCTGCGTGCAGAGCTGCTGGTGCTGCAGAGCAGGTGCTTGTGTTGGTCAGGGGTTGGTGTGGGACATCTGCCGTGGGTGGTCACTGAGTTAGTGTTTTATAGAGCTGTGCTGACAGGAGTGGAGCTTCCTGCTTCCCATTCAGGGGACAAATGCTACTCCAGCACTTTTTGTCGGGAAACAAAGCGCTCCCTCCTCCTGAAGTCAGACAGCGTGAATGTTCCCTTTGTAGTCTGAGCCATGATTGTGTAATCCTAAAGGTCTCTGGCCTGGAGTTAGGAGCCCACAGTGACCTTCACAGGACTAGAGCAGACCAGAGGTCTTAACAATCCTTGGTTTCATATAGCTCCAGGTCCTACTTGCAGTTTGTGCAGGGTGCCAGGAGACACATGCTTGTGACATGTTAACTGCTTTAATCTGACCAAGCAGGACCACCTTAGGGTCATGCTTGTCTGTCTCTTGCGTCAGCAACTACTAGGCATGGAGGGATGTGCAGACAGCATCTAATCATGGCTTACTTTCTCCACAAAACTTAGTAAGAAAGCTCACAAATTCAGGACTGTCTGATTTGTGTAATCCTTTCCTTAGTTTAGCTGAGAGGAAACGGTTTCCTTTGGCTTATCATACTTTCCAGACTCAGCAGTTCATATTGTTAGCACTGCTGATCCTGTTTGGACAGCAAATAGAAGTAAGCAGGATGTAAAACACTGGGGTCTGCATCTTGCTGCTTTGGCTGGTGGTGTTATCTGGCTGGGAAAAGGGAAACACCAACCAACTTGCCTTTCATTTGGCAGCAGACAGTGAGCTGTGCTCTCAGTGAAGCTGATGGCTGACTGGTCTTCGACCTGTCCTTCCTGCAGTGCCTGAGTGGGGCAGCTTCTGCCCAAACCCACGTCTGTGACCTCTGAACTGTGCACCTCTGTTCTGCCTGTGCCTTCCTAGCAAGGACCAGAATTGCCTGCCTGTATGGGATCATAATAGTCTGTCCTAAGTGGTGACTGGAGGGAAGTGATTACTGTTGGAATCCCTGTGGAGTTTGGGGTCCCACCGTGTCCTTGTGGATGTGAACAGTGCCTGGGACTGCTAGGAACCGTGTTCCAGGGCATGCTCTGTAAGTGCGCTTGTTGCCAAGGCAATGCCCAGGATGAGCTAAAAGTCTTCTGTCCTTCCCAGCTTCTGGGAAGCTTAATGTGCTGCATGCAAGGTCATTCCATAGCCATGAGTCTTAACAAGTTTTATCTGTTACTTATCTCCTTTTAATTCCAGCTAACAGTGAGGACACAGCAGACAGAAGTGTTTTTAGCACGGCTGGAGGGTGCCGTGGCTGGGGTATCCCTCACTTATGCACGGCAGTCTGATCATAGGGGAGAGCAGCGGCAGGGGCGAGTGCTCCCTGGCCTGGCAGCTGTGTCCTCTGCAGGCAGCCAGAGAGACTTGTCATATACCAGATGTGGGCTGCAGATGGCCATCCTAGGGGGAGGGAGCTTCCAGAGCCTTTTGGAGGCAAAGGTTCACCTTATAACAGTTCTTAGGCAGCTTTGCAGAGGTTTGAGGCAGCATTTAGCCATCTGTGATATGACAGGATTGCTCAGATCCTGGCACCATTTGCTTGTGCGCTCGGGTGCTGAAACTTAGTGTGCACAGCAGCAGTGGGAGCAGGCTCCTGACTGGTGTGGTCTGTGCTGCACAGTGGTGAGATAGCAGTGCTAGTGCAGCTCTCTAGCCTGCTTTTCTGAGAAGGCCTTCAGAATTATCTCCAAAGGATAACCTCAGCATTCCTCCTGGCTCTGATGGCTGCTCTTCAGCAAACTTCCTGTGTTGCGACCTTGATCTCTGGTGGTTTGTCCCTGATGCAGAAAAGAGCAAGGATTTGTTAGGCTGCAGCACTCAAGGGAGGGCCTCTCAGAAGACAGTCTTCATGTGTAAGCTGGAGGATCTTCAACTGAGAAAGCTACTCCACTGCTCTTTGAAAGTTTAAGTATGCTTGAAATGACGTACTGGGTCTAGGCTGTGGAATGAATGAAAAAATAAGCCCCCAAAGGAAGATGCTGGCTCAGTTTAAGGCTCTTTGAAGCACTGGGAAAGCAATTCTGGTCATATGGGATGTACCTGAAGGCAGGGGTCTAGTGCAGTGTGGTTCTTGTTCACGGCTGATGATCAATCAGCTTCACTCAACCTACTTGATGCTCGATCAAGGATTATTCTGTGATTTCTCTTGCAGGTGAGGTCTGTATCTGTAGACCTGAATGTTGATCCTTCTCTCCAAATTGATATCCCTGATGCCCTAAGTGAAAAGGACAGAGTGAAGTTCACTGTGCACACTAAGGTAAGGCCACGGGTAAAATGAGGCTGTGCGAGTAGCAGATGGATTTGCAGTACACGTACCTGCAGAGATGGGCTTGGCAATGAAGAAAATCTAATTAGATGGAGATTTTCCACTTAAAGGTGGCCTGAGGATGTGCATTCATGTGCAGAAACTTCAGATTTCCTAGGATTTGAACTCTCTGAACAGAGGCAAGTAGCTGATGGTTAGGTTGGCTTTGCTAAGGAATCCTAGCTAGACACCAGAAGTCTGCGGGGTAGGAAATGAGCTACTGTGAAATGTCACAAAGCAAACTGCATTAATGCTGTTCTACAACAGTACTTTTTTTTCTAACAGTCTCCTTAGTGGTACTGTTGAATAAGTGCCAGCTCAGCTAAAAGGGAGTGGGCAAGGCTCTTACTAAGCAGAATAGCTTCCTTTGGAAATGGACAGAACTGTTTCTAAAAGCACTGATTTACAAAACAGTAGGGCTTCTATATATTCTCTTCCAGACTACACTGCCAGCTTTTCAAAGCCCTGAGTTTTCAGTTACAAGGCAGCACGAAGACTTTGTGTGGTTACATGATACACTCACTGAAACTGAGGAGTATGCAGGACTCATTGTAAGTACTTCCTAAAGAATGCGATTCTAACTGAAAAACTGTAGCAATCTTAAGTGCCTACTAACAAGGGCATGAAATATGTTTCACCAGTGTTACTGGTGTTTTGTGACTTGGGTGTTCCCTGTGCTTCCTGTTGCCTTAATTCCTAAACAACTTGAGTGGTATGGCATTTGTGTCAGCTTTCCATATAGCTTAGAGCAGTAAAAGATGCTTTGAGGGTCCTTGACTCTGTGGTGGTGTTAATATCTGCCTGAAGATGGCACACTGAAATAATCTATTAAATATGGTCTTTCTTTCCTATCGTGATTCCTTAGGAGATGGCTGGCTATGGGATGGGTTACAGAAGCTGTTTCTCCGGGTTGGTTTCCCTTCTGGGGCAGGGATAACACAAACCAGGGGCCTGGATGTCAACGTGCCTCTAGAATTCCTGGGTCGTGCACTCTTTCCCACACTTTCCCATGGCCCATAGCAAAAGAGCCTCCTTCCAGAGCAGGCTGGAAGTAATCTTGGAAGACTTTATTGGCTAATATCCATGACTAACCAATTCCTTGCCTAGATACCTCCAGCACCTTCAAAGCCTGACTTTGATGGTCCCAGAGAGAAGATGCAGAAGCTGGGGGAAGGAGAAGTGTCTATGACAAAAGAAGAGTTTGCCAAAATGAAGCAAGAGCTGGAAGCGTAAGTAAAAGGAGTCTACTGCCAAAATCTGCATTTAGAGAAACCTCCTGGGAGAGCAGCTCATTTGGTGATAAATGATCTTGAGTGTCACTGTTTTGAAGGGTGTCTTGAAAATCCTGGAGCTGCCCAGCTGGGGAGTTGCCCAGCTTTTCCAGCTTTCAAGATGGAAAACTTCTTAGCTAAAGAGATTGAAAGTAGCTTCACTGTCACGAGCTGGCTGTTTCAGAAGCCTGCAGTTGAATATTTTTCATGGGATAAACTTAAAGCAATTCTTTGTGTATTAAGGAAGGCGGTACGAGACAGGATCTCTGTTCTTTCCTTGCAGTGAATACCTCGCTGTCTTCAAGAAGACTGTCTCATCACATGAGATCTTCCTGCAGCGGATTGCTTCTCATCCTGTGCTCAGCAAAGACCGCAATTTCCATGTTTTCCTGGAGTATGACCAGGATGTAAGACTTTTTTCCTTGTTTCCCTTTCCAAGTGAGGCAAACTGTTAGGAGTGCTGTTGTTTTTGCTGGGCACAGTCAGAATGTTCTGGGAGTCTGTGCAGCATGAGCAAGTAGATATTGCAAGTATTTCTGTGAGATGACTGAAGGGTAAAAGCCTGACCTTTAGACCTTTCTCTGTTATAAATCTCACAGTGTTTCTAAATCCTTGTCAAATTTGTTAGGAAGCCGCGTTTGCGTGTCTTTATCTTGGGAACATGTATGGCTCAGGTGTACCTGCGCTGCGTTGCGTGGTTCTAAAATGGAGGAATGGAGGTGCATTAAAGTCAGTCCTGCGTCTGTTTTGTCACACCTAATTATGACTGATAGATGCTGATCCAAGATATGCAAGGAGAAACGGAGCTGTTTCTGGGAATGGGAAAAATCCGTGGCACAGAATAGTTGAACTACTTGTAGCCCAGCCATTTGTTACATGTTACATTTTTATATGGGTATTATGGAGGACTTGGAAATGAACCTGCTCTGCTCTGACGTATGCCAGGTATAAAGGATGTTACTGCATTGCAAGTGTCAAAACAGTCACTTTTTTTCCCCCCTTGGGTATAACTTTACAGCTGCTTTGGCCTCTCTCTTGCAGCTGAGCGTTCGGAGGAAAAACACTAAAGAGATGTTTGGTGGCTTTTTAAAAAGTGTAGTAAAGAGTGCTGATGAGGTCCTCTTCTCTGGAGTCAAGGTAAGGTTGTTGCTTTCTTTTACCCTAATCTTGATTGTTTCTTGCTTCCTGCTCCAGGGAAGTTACTCCTGTCTGCTTCAGGCTTGCTGTGCATGAGGCTCAGCTACTGACATTAACCTGCCTTGTTACTGCTCTCCCAGTTGAGGACAGTGGCCTGTATTAATTTTGACTTCTATAGAAGTAAGACATTGGAGCTTTAGGCTGTTAAATTTATAATTTAACAGTGCATAAGCAAAGTTTCTGGATGCAGAAGAGTTGCCTTGATACCTGACACTGGCGGAGAGGAAGGAATTATACCTTCAGGAAATGTGCTTGTGGATTTTGTCTACTTTGGAGCTCTGAACACACATAATTTATGGGTTTCTGCTTATACTAGACAAAATCAAATACCCAAGACTCCTGTAACTGGTCTTGCTCCAGCTTTTGTGTCATGTTGCCATGGCAGTACTTCCCAATAAGCTTGTTGTCCTATCCACAGTGTCATGAAACATTACAATATGTATCATGTTTGGTGTGGATGAGAAACAAGCTTGTAAACTGCTTAGTCCTTAGCTACAGTGTTGCAGCAGGCCTAGGAAATAAAATTCCAGCAGTTGGGAGTCCTGAGGGCTGTCCCATCCCAACTTACTGGCTGCTTCAGACAACCTGCATCAGTATTTGAGTGTCAACTTCATCTTCATTGCATGGTGAGAAAGAAGCTTGGCAGGTGGCTTGGTTTATCAAACCCTTGGCTCACACCTTGTCCTGAACAGTTTTTCAATAGGGATTGATGGGCCTCATGCTCAGGCCCAGGCTATGGTTGTTTCTTTAGCCCTTCCCAAAACAGGGAAGAACTTGTATTCTGCAGTGACTGACTTAACAGGTCATATTCTTTTTCAGGAAGTAGAAGATTTTTTTGAGCAAGAGAAGACTTTTCTTGTGAACTACTACAACAGAATCAAGGATGCATGTGCAAAAGCAGATAAGATGACAAGATCTCATAAAAGTGAATCTTTTCAAAGCCCTTTCGAAAGATCATGCAGTTTTGCTGATTTCAGCCTGAAAACCTTGTCTTGTTCTTGCAGATGTTGCAGATGACTATATTTATACTTCAGCTTGTTTGAACAGCCTGGCATTAGAAGAGCCTACAGTTATCAAAAAGTAAGCAGTTCCAACTGTTCATAAACATATCCCGAGTCTGGCAATACCAAGTTTCTTCTGTAAAATCCAGAGGATTGAGTCATAGGTGGTGGTTTGAGTTTCTTGAATTGCAAGCAAGTGGCGTTAAAGCTTTCCTTCCTCTGGCACTCCTGCTGTGGCAGACCTAATGTTATCAATTGCACCTAACTCTGAACTAGTTGGTCTCTTGCCAGTTGTGGCCTAGAGGTCACTTGTGCTGGTCATCAAAACTCCTAAACAGAAATCTCCTTCATTCTCTTCAGGTCACAAACTGCTAAAGAACCCTTGAAGAAAGGGTTTATGCGTGTATGTTCTACCGTGCTGTTAAATATATCTGCACTAGGTCAGCTTACACTCGGTCTGTGCTATCTTCTGGACCTTTGCACTTCCAGAGTAGTAGGGGATCTTTAAGCTGGGGAAACCCAGTCACCCTTTCTGAGGTGACTTCTTCCACCTTTTGACTTTGCTATCAACTTACCAAGACCTTGTTAAAACAGAGTGTATAGCTGAATAAACAAGTCAGCTCATCCCTCTTGGATAGCAGCAGGGAAATTCTCCACAAGACCTTTATGCTCCGGAGATCAGCATTGTTCCATTAAATGGTGTTGAGCTGCTCAGCTGCATGACTCTGGTAGGCTGGAATCCAGTACATTGAACCTTTTGTCCAAGTCTTTGCCTAAAATTTTTTTTGAGCCCTTGTTTGGATCTGCATACAGGAGTAAACTCCAGCCTTTAGCTTTCTGCTCTCGTTCTGGTTGATTCTGGTGATTATCAGACTGAGAAGTATCTAAAATTTACTTATGCATTTTTTTTCTCACTAGGTACTTGTTGAAAGTTGCAGAGCTCTTTGAGAAACTCAGGGTAAGAGAAGCTTTGCTGGGGCGGGTGTGGGGGAGAAGAATCTCTGACTCTGGGTGTTGCTGTTCTGTTACACACCAACTATCTGGTTTTTTTTCCTTCTGCAGAAGGTAGAGAGTAGAGTTTCGTCTGATGAAGACTTAAAGCTCTCTGAACTGCTGAGATACTACATGCTCAATATAGAAGCTGCTAAGGTGAGAACAGTTTACTTTTGAAGCTTAGTTTTGTTATGGGCAACACGACTCACTCATGGTATTTTTTGTGCTTTAAGAAGACAGGAAAGTGGACCCTTGTTTTGCCTAAGAAACCCGATACTCTTAAACCACAGCAGAATATAGAAGCTATACATTAGCTAGCTGGAGCCCAGCCACTTACAGAAGACCTTGGACCAATTTTTCTTTGGCATGTAAAGTGGAAGAACTCTTTAAATTTCTGTAAGTTAGAGCAAACCGAATTTAAGTCTGCAGCAGTTTCTTTCCTGTCCCCTGCTTGAGTACTCATGGACTTGCCAATAAAATAAATGATGACTAATTAGTAGTTGGGATTGACTTCAGGATTTTTAGAGTACCTTAGCACAAATATGTGGTAACTTGTGAGGGCTCTTGGAGTCTGGGCTTCCAAGAGGGCTTTGGTAGAATGATGTGAATGCAAAAGCCTTGCTGGCAACTCTTGTCTCATCAAAACGTGATTTGATAGAGGATGACTGTTCTGAAAAAAGGTATCTAGGTTTAACCTACTGGGCCTCTTCATCTAGAGTCTCACCTGTAATGTCAGGTACCCCAGAACATCCACTACAGCCTCCCTCAGTGTGATGTCCTGTTACTCAGACATCACAACTCTACTGCTGCCAGATTAGAAAGGGATTGGCTCAGAGACTTGTGCTACTGCTCCTGTCTAGGTTAGTGCAGTGCTTCAGTCAAACTGTCAGATCTCCAACAATTTAAATGTCTGCTGGCAGTAGACTGAGGGAATTTGGAAAGTGCTTTTCCTTCTTAGTGGAGAGATCCACCTTACAGCAGGATAAACTACTTTAAGGGAAGAAATGATGCCTATAGGGGCTCTTAGACTTCCTTCACTAAGGCATAAGTGGCTGTCCTGAAAATGTAATGCTGCACTGTGAAAGGCTCCTATTGCTATGCCAAGGGCAGGCTGTCATAGCTTGTTGGAAAAAGCAGAATCTGGTGCTGAAAGAAGTGAAACCTCCTGCTGCTAAGGTAGTTGTAACCCCAGTTTGGGAAGTAGTCCTGCTGAGGCTCTGGTGTGCTACTTCTGTCTATTCAGGATCTCCTGTACAGACGAACCAGGGCTCTTGTTGACTATGAGAACTCGAACAAAGCTCTAGACAAAGCCAGACTAAAGAGCAAGGACGTCAAGCTGGCTGAGGCACATCAACAGGATTGCTGTCAGAAGTTTGAAAAGATTTCAGAATCTGCAAAACAAGGTAAACCAGGCTTTGCTGTACTTATGCTTAAAGGAGAGCTTAATGCAGTCGAGGTCTCCATCTGACCTTCAGCTACTGAAGGCTCCTGAACAAATAGTCTGGACATCCCAAGGACAGTATAGGTGCCTGTAAAACTAATGCAGCTAAACATTTTTAAAAACAATTCTCTGTAGCAGAGCAGTGCCAGTACTACACCAACTTTATTTATAAGTCCCTGGTATTTGCTTTCTGGACTGACCTCAGCCTCCATGTGAGTGTAACTACTTAGGTAGTAGAAGGTATCTAATTATCGCAGTCAGAACTGTGCAAACAGGGATTTGGTCTGTCCCAGTGCAGCTGAGTGCCTTATACAGAGGTTCAAACACTGGTTCTTAGTAGAAGAGTGTGTGTGTGTATATATATATTTGGACAATATAAAGCAGAGCACACATGCTTTCATGGTACACGTGCTGCTCCTTCAGTGTATCTGGCTTTTAAATGTTGTGTGTTCTCACAGAGTTTGTGTGGCTTTTTTCTGTTTCATTCCAGCTGTCTTCCTACAAAGCTTTTCTGTCTCAGGCTGTGTGTCATGTGATGACTGCATCTCTGTCTAGAAACAGCAAGACTAACTCTTGAACCTTTTTTTTGATCAAATACCGTAATGTGGGCTGCACAACAGAACTCCTGAAACATAAAGGCATTACTGAAACTTGTCACACTTTGTATATCTCTTACCTTTGTTTTTTTTCTTCTCTACAGAACTGATGAGCTTCAAACAGAAGAGAATAGCAGCATTCCGCAAAAACTTAATTGAAATGGCAGAACTGGAAATAAAACATGCAAAGGTGTGTTCTCTGGAATTTAACAGGCATGGGTTGAGAGAAGTGAGTATGGTGTAACTGGGAGGATTTGCTGGGTCACCTGACTTCCCATCAGGCAGCCTCATCTATGGGGTTTGACCCCTACTGTGTCTAGAGGCAGCTGCTGCTTCCAGTGCTCCTGGGTGCTGTGACAAGAGCACATCCTGCAGCTTGGGATCAGGCTGTCAGTCCTTGTCACTCGGCTTGTCAGTGGAGGGGACACTGGCTTTGTAGCAGCCTCTGCCAGGCTTTGCTAGGCAGGCTTGAAGGGCCTGTTAACTTAGCGTAGAGAACAAAGCAGTAACTGTGCATCCTGAGCTCCTTTTGAAGAAGGAAAGTCTAATGTCCCACTCCCTGGGAGTACTGGACTTCACCACAGGCAGCTGCTTTGGTGCTGAACTGGAATGTGACTCCAAGGCCTTGACAGTGCTGCTCAGTTTGGCCCTCTTTAAAAGCTTCCTGTTGTCTCTTGCCCCTCTCCTTACCACAAACTGAGTCATGGTTGCAGGCCTGCAGGAAGAGGCAGATTGCAGACTGTATGATCTGCTTTTGGTTCTTTACTGCTTGAATGCTTGTCTTTGCAGTAGGAGATCTTTAGCATTAGCACAGGCTACAAAATCCTGTGATGGACCCACTATTTGGGAAGCTACTTCATTGTAAAAGGCAGGATTTGAATTATCAGTCATCCTCATCTGAAACTAATTCTCTTCCTTTGCAGAACAATGTGTCTCTCCTGCAGAGCTGTATTGACTTGTTCAAGAACTGAGGAGTCTTACTCTGAAAATGTGACAAAAGCATCAATTGCACTCAATGGCCAGGGGCAACTTATTGGCTCGACTTCATTAGCTTAAAATAAATATTGTCACTGAGATTGTCTCACTAATACTTAAATATGTTGATAGTGATACATTGACTTTACTGGTATAAATGGGAGCTGAATTGTGTATGAATTGTCTGGATGTAGCTAACATCCTGTTGGCTGATAACTCAAAATGAGTCAAATGTAAGAAATTAATTTGCTGTTGACTGACTTCATCTAGCAGAAAAAGTTTACTGAGAACTCCTTTTTTGCAGGATCATAATCTGTCTCTTCGCGGCCCTGATAGGCTTAAAACTTGCAAGTGAGAGTGACTTAAGGGTAATAATTTTATAAAGTGAATATCTCAGCATTCCACTTCCCAGACAGATTTCTACTACAATATATTTTGAATTTCTATAACTACATTCACTATTTGTACACTTGGGCAACACGGCAAATAAAGATGTCTGACACAACGAGCTGTTGTATGGCAAGAATTTGTGTGGGATGTAAAGTGACAAAGAGGCTTCAGACACAGAACTATCACGCATTACTCATCACCTGGAGCTCTTCAGAGCACTAGGGAGAAATATTTGACTCAAAAGGATTTTTTCTTGGAATGGCTGTTGAAGTGAAATGTGTGGACTTCGAGTCACATTGCTGTTTGAGTGGCTGTCTGCAACTTTTACTTCCACTATGCTGCACGTACAGCATTGTAAAGAAATTGTGCACCTCCTACTAGCAACAAGAGGCTGTTTAAATCTTCAGGGCTTCTGGAAGCATAGGCCTGGACAGTCTTCTGTGAGGTACAAACCTCCTGAAACCTGGCATGACCAGCTGGGCTCCCACTGCCATAGCTGAGGTGGCTCAGCCCATAAACCCCAGGGCCATCATTGGACAGTTTGCTATCAGTTGGCATGTATGGATATAGGTCAGTGAGTCAGATCCTCCTAAAGGCAGCTTTTTGGGTAAGATGAGTGTCTCAGCCTTGCTTAATTTCGTGTGACTAAACTTCTAATCATGCTCAAAGTAGGCTCTGTGGCTGTGCTCTGGGCAGACTGCCTGGAGCAGCTTCAACCAGAGGAGCTCTGAGAATGGGCAGCTCAGTCGCAGTTTCTATGGGTTCACTTTCCTGTGACCTACTGCTTTTCCTTCTTGGTACCCCATGAAAACGGAGCAGCTTTTGCCAGCCACACCATCCTGCAGCAGAGTAGCTGAAAAATGTCTGAACTCCTTTTTCCTTTGTTTCACAGGAATAGTTTCAACTTGTGCCTGTTTGCCATAAACCTGTTGTTTGTGCATATGTGGCCTCTGTGTAGCTGATGGGTGACAGTGATGCTTCCTATGACAGATGTCAGACAAGCTCCTAGCACCTGTTCTGGGACCATTAGTGGTCCCAAACTGGAGGGTTCATGCTGGCAAAGCTTTGGCTTTTCCTAAAATGGCACGCTGTTTATCCTAAGCTAATTCAACTTGGTTCAAAGGCTCTTCCTATTTTATCCAGAGAAAGGGTGCAGTTGTTTTTGCCATGCCGAGCAACACTTTATGTCCCAGCTCCAGAAGTGGCCCAGACTGTGGTGGGTTTCATGCAGTGCCAGTAGCGGTGTGTTTGAAGGTAAGCGAGAGACCCTTTTTCTGTTTCTAATGTCCTTTCAGAGCTTTTCCATGAGATGCTTGTTCTTGTGTGGTTGGCACTCTAAATTCTTGACATACCTTAATCCAAGGCACTAATGTGAACCGATTGAAAGTATGTAAAACTCTTCGAGTGGCTGTAATTGTGGCTTTGTACTGATGTTGCAGTTATTGTAGTTGCAGTTAATTTACAATAACTGCCAGAAATCGGTAAAGCAGTCTCTGCCAATGCCACTGTTGCTCTGGGGAAAGCTGTTGTGTGTCAGCTGCTGCCGGCAGAGTGCATCGCAGTCAGCTTCAACGTGGTGACTTGGAAAACAAGCCACAGCACAGCTCACGCCTCTGGAGGCCAGTGGGTGGCAGGCTGCAACAGCCACTGATTACCTGCTCCCACGTCTCCCCTCAGGCTGAGTTAAGATGAAGTCCTGGAAACGCTGCTGCATCCCCCAGTTTTCTTACCTGGTGTCTGGACAGATGTTGATTCATAAGAGAAAATTGGCTGTGTATGTAGGCAGCCTGCTCATAAGGAAGGACAGAAATATTATTTTAATAAATGTAATATTACTGGACCTGACTTTTCGTATAGCAGGGCCTTGAATAAAGCCTTAGCAGAATGAAGATCAGCTTGGGCAAATCAGTGTGGTAAGACAGGTTATCATCAATATGAAAATAAGTTTTTTAGAAATATTGCTGAGACCTAATTTAAAAGGCTGGTTGGGGTGGATGAGAGCAGAGTCTCATAGACGTCCCAAGCATGGATTGACTAATGTGCATTTACTGATCCCATCTGCAAAGCAGGTTAACTTTAACTTTACAAGCTTGTTCCTCTAGTTCATGAGTTAAAAACTGGCGTGTGAGAACAGGCACAGGCCTTATCACTGTGATGGTAACTGCTGTGAAAAGTCACACACTGCAGGTGTCAGTTCTTCTCCCCTATTTGAATGAGGGCAGAGGAAACTCTACTGTATGGTCAACTTTACTATGGTTTGTTAAACATCCAGCTGTAGAAAAACTGCAGATGGGAACCAACCTGGTCCCATAAGGGAGGCTCAAAAACGTGTCCTCTTGTACAAGGCTGTGATTCCAGGTGGTGCAATAAAATGGATTTGGAGCCATAGAAAGGGAATGATTGAGGATAAATGTACTTGAGGAAGGAACTGGTTTGCCCTGACGTATGCAAGTAGTCACGATTCTAGGAAGACACATCACTGAGGCTGAGGCTGGCAAACAAAACAGAGAACATCTCATGTGCCTTTGGGATACGTAAAGCCTGCAAGAGCTGTGGGCATGGACTCTTTATGCTGGTTGTTGCTGGCTCTGTGCTTCCCACAGTGATTCTGCACCTATGACTGGCTTTACAAGCCAGAAACTCTGCTAACACCCTGGCCTGACGAGGGGCAGAAATTCATCTGCCATCCAAATTATCTTGGGATGATTACTGATGTTTTAATTAGGGATTCACATAACTAGTTGTTTGGGGGTGGTGGGTGTTCTTTATTTGTTTTTGCTTTTAATGTGCTCCCAATTTATTCTGCTTTTTTCCATTCCATCCTGTTTCTTCTGGATTGCACACTCTGTAGGGGAGCTCTGATCTGAGGCCCTGCCTTGTGCTACGCTTCTGATAGCAAATGTGAATTTCTCAAAACGTGGACTTGGGAAGGTTTTCTCAGCAGGTATTAAGTTTCTGACTTGCTGTCTCTTTCAACAGATTGGGAGAAGCTGCTTGTTTGTGCTGTGAAGCAGAGAGCTCTGCAGAGCTCCTGTTCTTAGATGGAGTTTTCAGTTCTTCTCTGCTCTCCCAGCACTTGCTGCTATGGTTGAGAGCACAGTTAGGAGTGATTCCAGTTTGTCCTCCTAAACACCTGCGTCACTGCTTGGTGACAGTGGAATATCTGAAATGGATTTGAAGTCGGTCCATTGGCGGATCGCTGCTCACCAGTGAATGAGTGCAGGCACTGGTGATCCGTTTAATCCCTCGGATTGTTGCCTGGCTCCAGCTTTGGACTTGCAGCTCACTGTTTACCAAAAATTGTGTTTCATCTGCTATCAAAATGCTGCCCAGTGGCTGAGCTCTGGTGCGGGCTCAGCCTTGCTTTTTTGTTTACTTTTAATATTACAAAGCCAATGAGAAGGCCCAGTTGAGATCAGAGTCCAGCTCAGCTGGGTTTTCGTGCTTGCATGCTAAAAATAATCCCTGCTAGGAGTGCTTCGTGACTTAAACAGACCAGCAGGAACGGTGCCTGTTTTACAGGACAGGGAATTCAGGTAGTGTGCGGAAAAGGTGACTTGCCTGTGGTTCCATGGGGAGTTTTTGTCAGAGCCAGGAATTTAACTTGAATCTGAAATTCCACTCCAGGGCTCCTGCTGTCTTGATCAGCTGCTCTTGGAAGTGGTCAAATGAGTGCTGGTGGTTTTGAGTTTGGCTGTGGCTTGCTGCTCTTCTGTGCAGATGTGGCGGCTGCCAATGTCACTGTTCTGCCTTCACTCCAATGCACCGAAACATTTCAGTCGGTTTAAGTGACTTTTAGTGCTCTTTTCTGTGGGTCTCTTTTCCTTGGCGGTAGAATTGCAAGGTCACTTTCTGCAAGAGAGGCTGCTGGAGTCCTGGGCGGGTAGAAATGCATTGTGAGAGCTCCTGTGCTGGTGCTTTGGCTTCTCGTCAGCACTCAAAGCTAGAGAGCAGTGGATTGTGTGCACTTACTGCTTGCAGCACCTTGACCTCTTTTCGGTAAGACTGTAGAAGTCTTCCCTATCACTTAAGAGATTCTCATTCCCTTTTTGTTTCTTGCGTTTAATGTTGCTTTGCTGTTACTCAAAAACTTCCCTGTTCTGTGTGGGGAAAATGCCCCTGAGAGTCTGACTCACTGATATAAACCAAGAGTAAAAAAGAACTTTAAGGTTCCTGTTTAATGCTGGTCTACTGCCTGCTTTGAAAACAATATCCTGCTTTATTAGGTCTGGTTTAGCTAGGATCAAGTTTGTTCTGCTCCCTTGCTAAGGGATTTTAGACGAAAAAAGTAGGAAGAAGAAAGCCTGACTCTGAAACAGCACAGGTTTAGATTGCACCTGTGGCTCAGCCCAAAAATGTACTTCAGGTTTGGTATAATTTAGTCCGGAGCTTCCAGCTCTTTCTCGAGCTGCTCCTCCCTGAAGGCCTTGCTAAACAAAACCTCTTTCAGCATAAGAGGTTAATGAGAAATGTTCTAGTACAGTAAAATTTGAGACAGCAATGGATGTAGTTGCATCATGAGCTCACTGCCACTGAAAGGGGATGGCCTCACTTCCCCTCCTATTTTGTTCTTATTGCATCCCTTGGGCTGGTCCTGATGTTCATGTGGCCTCAGGCCAAGCTGATGTAACTCACTAAAATGGCATGAGATGGGCCAAAACAAAACAAAGGCTTTTTGCCAAGTCGGTGCTCTGAATCTGGGTCCCTGGAGCTGAGAAGCACGCAGACCTATGCAAGGGCAGCTCGGAGGGGATGCAGAAGGAGACCTTGCTGTGGGGGCTGAGTTTGGCTCAGCTGTGTTTTACAACTGTTGGACCAGCACTGGTCCAGTGAGTGCTCCGCTCCCCAGAAGGGGCAGCAAGATTACTTCCAAACCTGTAACAGGAAGACCTGGGCCATCAAAGTCCAGGTCCCTTCCTGACAGGGACTGTCTTTGAACTGGGAGCTGTGCCTTGTTGGAAAAAGCAGAAGCCTTGTCCTTTGGAAGGTGCACAGACAGCTCTTGCTGGGAGGTGCTGGTGGTTGGTGACTTCTTCAGAAAGACTTGAGTCCCCAGTGCTGGAGAAACTCCCCCTGCATGGGCAGTGCAGCACTGGAGATTTACCCCCACTGGCAAACCTTTTAAGGAGGGTGGCAGAGTTCATTGGGACCATGGGCATGGAAAACATCAGCAAGTTAAAGCCAGGAGCTAACAGGCAGTGCCACTTTAAAATTTTTCATTCTGCTCTGGAGATTATTGGCACAGCCTCCTTCAGTAAATGCAAAGTGGTTGCCATGGAGGACAGGAAATCCCTCGTCTGCACAGAGAAAGAAAACATTGGAAACTGTCCTACTGTAAAGCACAGCTGCCTCTGTGCTGGGAGAGGGGTGCTCGCTTCCACGGAGTGTTTTCCAAAGGTCTCTGTTTTTGTCTGCAAATCTTTGCACATATTTGCTCTGTTTCTTAGCGGGCTGCTTGTGCGTTTAAGAAGAGCCGGACAAAGGAAGTGGGAGCAGCTGGTTAGGACTAGTTTTAAGTGCCCTGATTAATGTGAGAAGGAGGAGAGATTTTCACTTGGAAGTCAGATACTTAGCAAACTTTCAGTGTATGCCTCTCCGTTTAACTCGGCAGCTCCTCATTCCTGTTTCCCTCTGCCTTCCCTCTCTGCCTTTGCTTGCCTCAGACCTCTTGGAGCAGCAGGCCTCTGTGCCGTGCTGGCTCTGTGCTCTCTGCCTGGAATCTTTAACATATCCTGGCTGCTGTTGCTGGCAGTGGGAACACCAGTTTGGGCCATGTGTGCAGATCGAGCAGCTGGCCGTCTGCTCCTGCAAATACCCAGATGTTCAGAGCTGGCCTGTCCTTATGAGATGGGTAAGAGGTGAGACTCGAGGCAGATCTTTCAGGGCATGTTGGTGCCATCTTTCTAGGTTCTGTGGGAGAATCCAGTTCCCTCGGGAGCTGAGACAAGACAAGGCTGTGGTGGGTTAACGAACTTTGTCAAGCCATCACTGTTAATTAACATCATCAAGCGGTATAAAGGCTGAGCTGCCTGGATGCTGCTAACCCATGAATACCTAACCCATCACCAGGGTTGTTATTCTTCCCTGTGGACTGCTTCGGAGGCCAGACGGGCAGGTTACCACTGATGGTACTCCAGTGATTACTGATCACCTGTAGATACTGATCTCCACTGCATCAGGAATTTCCCTTCTTCCAGAGACAAGTTCGTCAGTTGTTTAGTTCAGCTCTGGTTCTGTCCCACTGCTGTCCTCTCTGCCCACACCATTGGAGTCCCAAGTTGTGTTTCGAACAGAAGAAGAGAAGGCCATATCTGACTTGGTGAGCTTTAGCCTTTGCTTGGCAATGTTTTCTGGGCCAAGTTTTTGAGCTGATGCTCATGATGCTGGACTTGTTTCAAGTCTCCAGAGGATATTCCTGCGAGTAGACCATGGTGTTCTGGGAGGTGTTCTGGCTGGAAGGGAAAGGGAGCTGTGCTCATCAACTTCTCATTGTACACCAGTCACTGCTTTCAACATGATGTGTTAAATCAGCAGCAAGGTCTCTGGGGACCCCTCTTGGAATTGCTCATAGGGACGTTGTGGGTGAATTTGAGATACCTTTGGCACCCGGTGTGACGGGAACGGTGTCAAAATCCCAGAGCTCCTGTATCCTTCCTGAAGCTGCTCCAGGATTTCCCTTGCAGCTGTTCCCAGCCTTGCCACAGCCCAGCTTTTATGCCGCGCGGAACGTTCAAACAACCCTCTCACTCCGCTTCTTCTCGCGTTGGGAGAGAGTCTTCTGACGTCGCCTGGCGCGGCTGTGTTGACTCGCATCAACGCAAGACTGATTTACACCGGCAGGGCTCCCTGGCTGTGTTTGCCCAGCCCTGAATATGGCAGGTTCTGACGTCTGTCTGGAGTCAACACGAGGCCACCTGATCCATGTCTTCCTTTTATGACTGACCACAAAGTGCCACCTCCTCCTTTCTGCCACCAGCCCTCCCTAGGTATATTTGCACAAGTCAGGTCCCACCCTCTGTGCTGCTTTATTTTCCCATCCATAGCTGGGAATCCTGTGTGTTTTAGGTGTCTTCACCTTGCTGGGATGTGGTTCCGCTTCCCTGATGTGAGGCTGGGCTTTTTAAGCTTCACATCCATCTGTTGCAGAAAGCCTTCTTAACCCTGGGCACGGCGTTCTGGGGCCGGACTGGCACCGTTTGGCCCATTGGTGTAGGGCCTGGCTGGGTTTCTTTAGGGCTACCTCATTCTCAAGAGTGTTTCTAGTCCTTTGGCCTGTAAAATGTGCAAGGTGACACGGAAACCACTCACTGATGTCAACAAGGCAATGTGAAAAAGAAAACCCCTGCCTGTCCCTTGTGTGTGTGCAAAAGGAGGAATCGAAGGCAATAAATGAAAACAGAGATGGTCTTGCTCTTCAAATCTTCAAATTTGGTTGTCAATGACAACCATTCTGGAAACTGTGTGTTGCGTGGAACCTGTTCTTTTAATATTCTAGAGGACCAGGCCATCCTTTTGTTAAAAGAAGAGGCTAAGGAACTTGGCTCAGGAGTAAACAAATCTTTCACATTGGACCTCAGGACAGCGTCTTCTTCCTTTGTGGCACAGCTTGGCAAAAAGGACATCAAGAGCTTGGTGTTCTGCAGGAGAAAGGCAGGAGGCAATGCTAATGGAACCAGTGCTGGATGATCGTGTGCCTGTCCATATTCTGCATTTTGGACACACACACGACTTTTTATGTCAGACACTTTGAGGGGCTCTGGAGAGGGTGGCTTAGAAACCACCTTTGGGCTGCAAAAAACCGAGTGCCAAATGTAACGTAGCATCTGGGTGCTGTGCGTGGCTCGGCCTTCGCTCGAGTAGAAGAGGGGAAAACGCAAGGTTTATTTGCTCTCCTTGGGACTGTGCACATAATTTGTGTGTGCTTGAGTGAAATGGAGGATGTGCTCTGGAGGGAGAAACACGACGCTTGGCTGAAGAGCTTTCCTCAGGCAGGATAATTTGGTCTGCAGAAGCCGGTTAATCATAAAAGCCATGTGGTGTGCGAGGACACGAGGCTTAAACTGCCAAAGCTCCCTTGGTGAGCACAACAAGCAGGGGGAGGTACCAGGCAAACGGGGAGTGCTCAGTGGGAGACAGGCATCCCTGTGTCCTAGTGGAGAAATCTTTGCAAATAAACCACCTGGCTCAGTTTGGTTACTGAGCAGCTAAAAAAGGAGCAAGGACAGCGGGAGGACACCACTGACTGATGGCTGGCGAGAGATGGATTGCTTTGGGGAAAGATGGAGGTGGTGACAGCTTCCTGCCCTCTTTCCTCCCCCGACTTCAGCCACGGCAGGAAGGATGTAGGGATCTTGTTATCGCATGTTGGCATTGTGCTGTTGAATATTCCTGCTTGGTGTTCAGTAACTCACTCCAGAGTGGGTGGTGCAGATAAGAAGGGGCCTGCAAGTGTGGCTTGGGGAGCAGGCTCAGCAGATAGCCCCAGGTCCATTCCTTGCTCCTGGAGCAATGGATCTGGGGTCTTCTGGCAGCTCCCCTGCAGGCTGGACAGGGAGAGCACTTCTGGAGACACTGCTGGAGGTATAAAAAGGGACCATTTCTTTTAAAAGCACAACAGAGAGGAGGAAATGGTAGCTCTGAGTGCGCCTCCTGTCCTCTGCCTGCCCCTCTATGCCAGTGTGTGCATATCCTTTGCCTACGAAAGCCACGAGATAAGGCAGCCCTGGAAGGAGACTTGTTTTCTGGGCAAGTGACTGAGCTCTGGGCTGAAATGACACAATCCTAGTTTAAGTGGCTGTCCTGCAGCTCCACAAAGATGTGACAAAGCAGGCAGGGGAGAGGTGGGGGAGGTGTCTGTCCCCCAGGGGGCTGCAAAGGGACAGCCACGTGATGGGGTCCTGATTCCTCGCTAATTTGGCCAGAGGTGTGGCAGTACCCCCAGCTCCAGCACTCTCCAGCAGCACAGTCCTGTGACTTTTCAGTGCTCAGAGATGGTTTCCCTTGCTGGCCCAAGCACGTGCAGAAGATGCTGTGTTGGCTGGATGCATGTTTGAGCTGCTTTGCCCAAGGCAGGCCATGGGGAATTGGTCAGCAAGTCAGTCGATGCCCTGGGCTGCACAGTGGGTTTGGGAGCAGGTTGAATCCTGCTGAGCTCTATGGAAGAGGCATTTTCTGTCCCTACAGTGTCAGCCTGGATGCACTGCAGAGCATGGATACATCGTGGGTCCGCTAGCTTCACAGAAAGCTGTTTCTCAGCGCTCTCAGCTGCAAAGCTGCTCAAGACAGGACCTTTGGTAGTGTTTGTGTAACACCTCGTGTAAAGGAGCCCCAGTCCCAGCTCTAGGTGGTCCTCCCAGGAGCAGGTGCTTCTTGAGCCCTCTGAACCTTTGGGGCTCTTTGCTCTGCAGAGCTGGACCAGAGAAAATGGGTTCCATCCCCTTGGCTTGGAATTGTAGGAATGCTTAAAGGAACACGTTGTAATGCTGCAGTGAACGAGCACAGATTGAAGGGGGGGAAATGGAGGGGAGAGGCAGTGTCACCTACAAGGCTGGAATAAATCAAGGAACCCCTGGCTGCAGGAATAATGTGTCTTCAGTGTTCTCATCCAAGCATGGAGATGTGTATCCCTCCACATCCGTGACTGTCGTGTTTGCTGATGAGGAGTGTCCATGTGCCAGCCACTCGGTTCCCAGGTGGAGGACGAGCTGTTTGCCTGCTGGAAGGAGAGGGTAAAGAAGACCTTTGCTCTGCCCTGAACCTCCCTGTGGGCTCCACCATTCCTTGTATCCCTGCCTGGCCGCTCCATTAGGCCTCCTGTGCTTCCTGGCTGGGCCGTGCAGGGGTGTGTTCCTTCTATATGGGTGTTTTTGCCATGAATGATCGAGCCCAGAAATCTGATACACGAAAGCAATATCACGGCTGATTTCCTGGAGCCAGTAAGGACAGGGATTGGAAAAATCACTTGGCACGTTTCAGTGAGGTGCTTCTTGTAGCGTAGCACTGGGCTGGGGAATGAACAGCAGAAAGTGGAGGGTGATGGGCTGTGACGAGGACGCTGCAGCAGGTAGGAGAGGGGTTCTTTTAAAGTGTGTGTTCCCATTCTACAAGGTCCTGCTGTAAATTTGGGAGGAATGTGCTCTTTCACTGAGGCAAGGCTGAGTGAAATTCTCCCAGTTAAGCATCAAAGGCAGGCTGTGCTTCCCTGGCAAGTGCAACTTGCTTTCCAGCCTCAGGAAAAGGAGAAACCCCGGGAAAATGGCCTCACGCTTTGGATGGCTGCAAAGGTCAGATCAAAGAGGAATCCATAAACGAGCCTGCAAAAACTGGAATGAGAGAGAGTCCACCCACCCCAGGGTGCTTTTTCTTAGGTCTCCAGATGGAGAAAGGAGCATGCAGGGGGCTACACTGCTAGAAGGAAGTTAAAGGTCTGTAGGGGTGTGTTGTGGTCAGGTCTGGCCAAGTCTGTGTGTTATTAAATTATCTCCAGAACAGGGGAGCCACGTCCCTGCTGCTGCTGGAAGTGCTGGCTGACCCATGCTGCCTCCCAGATCTTGGATACCTGCAGAATGAAGCTCCTTGGCATGGGCTGAAGCCACACCAGGGACCATCCTAACAGCCATGGTTCCAACTCCCAGCCAACCCAGAAATTGCCTCCTCCTTGCTTTGATCCAAGGGGAGGCTGGTTTGTCCCAGCTGATCTGTGTGAGGACACGGGAGTATTCAAGCTCCAGGACTACCTGGAGAAGGAAAAGACTGAACTAAAGGAGGGTCTTTGGGGCATTTGGTGGTGCCTGGGAGGTGGTGGTGGGGTTCCTGTGGCTGCTTATCTTTCTTGCAATGGTGCCAGCCTTTCCTGCTGGGCAGCAGGCTCCTTCATTGTGGCCCCAATGCCTGATGTGGGGTACTGAGGTGAGGTTCCTGTGCTGGAGAACCTCGTGTGTCACTAGGGCCTGTGATTGTTTGGCATGTTAATGGGCTTGTTTTCCCACTTCAGCTGTATTTAGATCAGCATCCCAGCTTTAAACCAAATGCTCTGAAATCAGTCCAAGAAAAGAATATTTGTTGCTGAATCTGGGGTTTGCCAGGTCCGTCTGTGCTGCGGGCACAGGCCGCAGGTACCCTGGCAGCTCTGTTTGCTGCCCAGCTGCAGCCACAGGCACAATGTATGGCAGAGCTCCCACCCTCACCTTGTCTGTAAATATTTGTATCCTTCCCTGGTCAATCAACAGCCTGGTATTTGCACAGGGAGAAGGCAACAGATATTTGAAGAATTAATTTTCTCTGCAGCCCGTTCACAGGAGCTGCGTAGGAAGGATTCTTGGTGGGACTGTGGGACAACAAAGCAGAGGGAGCAGCGATGATTCCTTCTGCTGTGTAATGATGCCAAGGGGGGCACGGTCTCAGCAATGTTCCTTTGGGGATTTATGGAGCACTGAGCTTATCACCTGCCTGCAAAACAGGAGGTGCTCTGGGCTTGAAGTACCGGGGTTTGCAGGCAGCTGCAAAGAACAGGGCTCTCGCTAATGACGTGTCTAATCTCTCATCTCCTGGTGCTTTCCTGAGTCAGCCAGTCCCAGTGGTTACAGATTTACAGTTTATTTTTGCTAAGCCTCAGCATGGGTAGCCCAGCTGCCCAGGGGCAGCATAAGGTGGGCAGGCAGCCCCTGCCAGCGCTCCTGCAGAGCCACGGCCCCTCTGGGATCAGCAGCGTTCCCAGTGCTACGGGCAGGTTTCTGCTGCCACGTGGAGCAAAGGAAGGTGGTGGGGCTCTGATCTGAGGCTCAGCATCCTTAACTTCTTGGGGCCCTCGCTTGGCAGTTCCTGCCTGAATACCACCCTCCCTTCCACGTGTACGGACTCATCAACATTGCTTTGGATCCACAACATGTTGTGGATGTTGTCACCCATGTGATTTTCTGCCCAGCCTTGCCCCATCAGTGGCTATGTGGTGAATGGGATCAGGGATCTGCTCCAGCTTACGACCTTCTTCGCTCCTGATGGGTCCTTCATCATCCTCACAAAACCCAGACGTACCTTGTTCCATCATACCAAAAAAGTGTCTGAGAGTTTTCAAACTGCCACGGTGTCTTCATCCCACTCTCAGAGGTGATAAAGGGAGAGGGATGAGGAGACAAGCCAGGCACAAGGAAAATCATTATCCTAATTTCTTCATCTCTAAACTGCTGCAATCACTGTAGCAGGTGTAACGTGCACCTTTAGGGCACATCTCCACTGCAGCCTTTGGTTTGTGGGTTGGTGTGTGGACTGCTAATGCCACCCTTGCAGCAGCCTGGAGCACGTCAGGCATCCCAAGCAGGATGGCTGCTCCTGTGGTGAAGCAAAGGGAGGCGTCCCCGGCTGTTAATGCTCTGCTCACCTCTGCTTGGCAAGATTTCATTTCCAGCCTTTTTCCTGATGCTGTTCATCTTCTCCTTGCTCAAACAAAAGAAGCTTTTGGGGAAGTATTTGCCAAATGTTTCTCTTTGCCGCAACACAATCTTGACTCCTTGCCTTGCTTTTTATCCACAACACCAGTTCATGAGACCAGGAGTAAAACAGAACAGGAAAGTGATCCAGGCTAAAAATAACCTGGTGAAACTGATGGTTTAGGTGTCACACCACTTGAGAGATTGTGACCATGGTCAGAGATCTTAGGTGGACTTCCTCAGAACTGCTCTAGGGTTTTGGGTACAGGCATATTTTGCCTGAAAATCTACAAACCTGGTATCAGAGAAGGGTTTTGAGAAATATGCAGCTTCTCTATTTGCATGTCAGCTTTTGAAGGTAATGACAGCATATCTCAGGGCAAGGAAGCCCCAAACCCTTAATTACACCCAGAATTGGCCAAAATGAGTGTGAATGGTGCACCAGATGGAGTCTGACATTGTTCCATTTCCCGATTGTCTCGTTGGGGAGGTGTTTGCCCTGGTTAGAAGGGTGTAGCACTGCCACAGAGTCAAAAACTCTCTACGTTGACCTAGCGAGGGGGAAGGCAGCAGCAGGAGGGGTTGGCCTGCGAAGAGGCGAGGAGGCAGCTGGTGTTTTTCCTGGTACCTCTCTGCCTCCTCCACTCGCATGTTTTCACACAGCGTATTCCCACTTCCCCAGGAAGTGCTCGTTCTTTTGAGTGTAGTAGCAGTTTCATAAATGGCTTTTCTGGGTTGAAAGGAGGGATACAGCTCTTTCAGAAATGGCTCGTCACCTTTTTATCGCTCAGTGCAGAACAGCTGATGGCCCCATCTTGGCAAGTCCAGGCATGCTCTGCCCATATTTTTTGCCTGTCTCAGGGCACTGGGAGGAAGACTTTTTAGGTTTTTTTTCTTTTAGGTCTCCCCATTTGTCACCTTCCTTGTGGGTTCACCTTGGGGTGACCCGGGTGAAGAACTGGCTCTTCTCGTTCGCCTGAGTGTGAGCAGGGACAGCCTGGCCTGTGGGAGGAGGGTCAGGTCTGCACGTCCTGCTAAATGAGACAAGGCCAGCCCATCTCCAGCCTGGTTGCCCGTGTGGCTTGGTTTGTAGCCCAGTGAAGCCCAGCAGTGCTCTCCCAGTCACAGCTGGGGCACGGCAGGCTGCTCAGGGGAGTGGCACAGGTGTGACAGCCACAGGGTCACAACCACCCCACACCAGGGCAATAAAACCTGCTTGTAAGGAGGGCTGCAGCCTTCAGGTGGTTTAAGGAGTGGGTAATTAGGGCCACAGCAGCACAGTGGGAGGCTCAGGGCAATTCCTGCCTGCTGGAACATGGCACAGCTAAAGGCACATCTCTGCCTCTGCCGGAAGTTGGTCTCCAGCCTCTCTTTATTTAGAACCTAAGGAAGCGTGGAAACCCCCGGGAAGAGCTGGAAGTGCTGTTGCTGTTCTCTAGCAGGTTTTCCTCTTCCAGAGGAGATTTCAGAGTATGCTGGAGGTAACCTTTCCTCCTCTTGTTCTGCTTGGTTGCTTGGTGCCTGTCCTTGAGAAATGGTGGCGACTGGGGAAGTGCAAATCTGTTGGGTCCTCGCACCTCACGTCGGTGGTTCAGCGTTTGTGGGGCACCTGTTTTACTCCTGACAGGGAAAGTGCTGGGAAAGCCCCTTCCCTCAGCACACCACACCTCAGTGTCCCTTCAGAGGAGGGGTCCTGGCCGTGGGCTGATGAAGCCGTTAAGGGAAACAGACTATTCTTGTCCTTTTGGCCACCTGCAGAAACCATCACAACTGCAGAAGGCTGATCAGCTTAGAAATGTTTTGCACAGCTGCTGTCCTGCCATCTTGGGTCTCTCTAGCCTTGTAGGTATTTTTTCCTGCTGGTTTTTTTTACTGTTTTAAGTGTCTTAGGCTCTTCTGGAAGCATGTTGGAGGAGCTGAAATTCGTTTGTTCATCTGTGTAGTGCTCCCATAACCATATTCCAAGGCTCTGCCCTCCAGAACGCAGGGAGGGCAGCAGTGCTGTTCTGTCACATGGTGACTCCTGTGCCACCTCCTGTCCTTTGCCATGCTCCTTCCCTGGGCTGCAGGCTGTGGTTTCAGGGCTCCTGGGAACCACGTCAGAAAATATCCCAGCCCCGTGACACAAGGCACTAATGACCAATGCAAACTCACTTTTCTGGTTCAGATTCATTAAATATTTTCGTCTGGCTGGAAGGCCCTGTGCCACATCAGGAGCTGCCTGTCCTCATGTCCCGCTGGCTGCAGGCTGGACCATGGACTGCCTGTTTTCCTGCACAGAGACAACATAAACTCCACCAACCACGTCTAATTGGGTAGAAATTAGATGTTCTGCTCATGCAAAACCAAGATGAAATGTACGCTGTTGAGTGCTCTGGTGCACAGATGCTGTGTTCCCGATGGTGGACATTCAGCCCTGGCACTTGGATGCCCTCCCTGGGTCTTGGCACAGCCTGCTGGGATGGGAGGCTGGTTGTGATCGTGTCTCACAGCAGGCAGCGCTGCTCCATCCCTGGGTCTTCCCCACTGCTGGGAGTGCAGGTGCAGCTGCTGATGTGGCGCAGCTGAGATGTGAGAATTCTTTAAGTCCCCGCAGCTTGCAGCATCTGAAACCAATTGTTTCTTTCACTGTAAAAATGTTGCTGCATAATTTCGCTTTGCAGCCTTTCGAACAGGCACATCTGTCAGATTTTCATGCTGTCAGTGCTTTGTCATGTGGGATTTTCTATTTATGAAGAGCAGGGCTTTTACCAAACAAGCATCTCAATCACCATCTCGGTTAAAAAAGCGCATCTCAGGGTCAGCTTACCTGAAGTCATCTTGGGGGATGCTTTAACTTAAGGATGGTGTACAAACCCCCCAGAATCTATGATTATAGAACGTGGCCAGCTTTTGTCGCTCTCCAGGCCCTGGCAGAGAGATGAGATCTGCTTCGTTTTCATCCTTAATTTTGCCTGTATGGATAATTTAACAGCAACTTGAACACAAGGAAAAAAATTATATAGGACATTTCTGTGTATACATAAAATCGGAGCCCCACAACTGGTGCTCTGTCCTTCCCTGTGCTCTCCAGCCCAGAAATTTGGCATGGCACACCATCCCACGGGAGCGTGAGGAGAGGAGGAGGGTGAGGGAATCTCTTAGTAATGCTATGGTCATCAGAAAGTCGGTCCCTGCAGCCAAACTTACACTCGGGAGCTCGTTGCCAGCCATGTGGGCAGGCTTAAAGCCTGGGTCATGTGGCGTGGATGCAAATTTAGTGCTCTTGAAAACCGAGCTAAGCCTGAGGGCTCTGCAGTAAGCCCGTGGAGAGCAGCTGTTGTGGCAGCGGATAAACGAGTGGGAAGGGAAAAACACTCTTTCCTTGTTTCAGAGAGAGAAGGATCTCTCTTGCCTGGGGCCCTGTTGTGCAAGGAGCTGCGGGGCTGCATGTCAGGCTGTGGTTTACATGGCAGGATCAGGATGGGGACAACTGTCTTGGCTACAGACCTGAAAGGATGGAAAATCCCACACCTTTGTGTCCCAGGCTCCCTCAGATGCGTGCCGGGCTTTCAGAGCAGAAGGCAAAGGGATAGCCAGAGGCTCCAGTGCCATCAGAGCAGTGGCTGAGGACTGCTAGGATGTGGGAAGAGTTAAGCAGTCTGGACATGAGGAATGAGCTGTGGTGTTCCTTCTGTGATTTAAAGAGGGAAAAATGCGCCCTCCCTCTCAGATGCTTCCTTCTGTCCAAAAAAGGCTAAATAGGCTCAGTGAAAAACCAGCAGAGGCATTCCTCATATTCTCTGGAGTAACTGGATGTAAAAGCCTGGATTTAAAGGGGTAGCTTGCAGCAGATTAAATGCAACTCTGAAAGGAATTCACCTTCTGCAGGAAGGCTGGCCATGGTTTCCACAGGGAAGGATGAGGTGGGTGCTAGCGAGAGAAAGACGAATCTGTGTACGAGATGGATCTCAACAAACACGGATGATTCAGAAGTCACCACGGATTTTAAACACAGGTGGCCAGTTTGTCTTCTTTATTTTATTAGGGACAGCTTACATGCTCAGTAATAACCCCAGGACTCAGCTGGGCTCAGCAGCTACCAAGCACCCAGGTTAATGGAATTAACCCCGATCCAAACCCTGTTCATGTCAATGGGGGACACTCTCTCTCTCCTGACTTTCAACATGCTTTGGAGCATGACCAAAGTAGTTTAATGAGCTCTCTCAATCTATTCTGTCATCCTTCTGCAGCCAAACAGACTGTGCTGTCCTCTCTGGGCCAGGACTGCAGGCACTTACTGCACTCTTTGCTGGTGGCTGGCGGCCTGTTGCGAAACACGTGTGAGGGCTGGTTTGCAAAATCATCTCCACGCAGAGAAAAGCCACCTCTGGCACCCAGCAACGAGGCACAGAGGCAATCTGGGGCTTGAAGAGGGGGCAGGGGGGTGAGAAAAGTCTTTAAAAGTGAAAGGAAAATTAAGGTAAGTAGGAGGAAGGGAGGCTGAAGACAATTGCCAATGGCAGCACGATGGGGAAGGGAAGGATCTCTGGCAGGCAGGCACTGTGGTCCTTCCTTCTCATCTCCAGCCAGCAAGAGATGAGAGCAGCATGGGGCACATTTTCATGGTGGGTGAATCGCTGCCTCCCAGCTGGACCAGAGCTGATAGAGGTCCACCCCACTCTGCTCATTGCCCAAAAGCAAGGTTTCAAGGAGGATTTCCTTGTCCTAGGGAATGAGCAGGAAGGTCTCTGTAGGCCAAGGAACCTCATCAGGCAGCACATACCAGCTAGTCTGAAAAACACTGAATTCTTGTCCCATCGGACTTTACGCCCTTGGGGGTTTTGTGGCTTCTTTTCAGATCCCAGCCCTGTTTGAGGTGGAGTTTCCCACTGCCATGAGAGTGGTTAGCCAGAGCATCCCTAGTGAGCATGGTTGAGACTATGTGAAAAGTGAAGGTTGGGGGATAAAGCGTGGGAAGAAGGAAAACAATTGATATGAGGGGTGGGGGAGGGGATCTGGAAGAACGTTTTGGTCACTTTGGTTTTCAGTTTCTTATCTCCCTTGGGCAGAATTTCTGGGACTTTCTGCGACTTTCTGGGTGAGTGGGATGCAGAAGACCAGGTTTCTTCATCCCTGAGGTCAGGGCTGCCTTTGCTTGGACCTTTATATCTGGGAGAGAGCTTCAGGAACGTATCCTGAAGAGAGACTGGGGAGGCAGGGGGGTGGAGCAGTGTCACTCCTGAGCTGATAGCTGCCTTTATAGGGTAAGGATTAAGCTCTTCATCTCAGTGCCTTCTGCAAAAGCCAAGCCTGGGCAGCTCCATCTCTTGCAGTGCCTGGACAGAAATTTTGCAGTTTCTCCAAATCAAACCTGTGCCTGTTGGTGGCTCTTTACCTGCAAAACTCGATCACTTGTGTGGGAAGCCAAGCTGCAGGTGCTTCCCCACCACCTGCTGGCAAAGTACAGCTTTTAGAAGGGTGTGACAGGGCGGGGTCTTCTTGCTGGAAGGTCCTACTGGAGCACCTCCCAAGGGTCACAGTCCCCTGGTCCCTTTGCAGGTGCCTTGGGAGCAGACTGCATGCACCCGTGTGGGGCGTGCTCTCTGTCTTGGCTGCTGCACCCTCACTAACTGCTCCTGACATCCCGACCAGGACTTCGTGCAGGGCTGTCAGGAGCAGTTAGTGGTGCTTGGCAGCGCTTCCATGCAGGTCCTGGATCAAGGCTGCGGGTCAGGCCCTCGCGAGGGACTCAGCCAGGCGAGGACTTTCTGCACATCAGTGCCTGGATGTTCCCTGAGCAGGCTCCCCTCTGATTTCTGCGTTTATTTTGTGCCTGGAATAGAATACATATTCAAGCTCTTTTCTGAGGAAAGGTGTTAAAAGTTACTGCTGTGAGCAGCAGGGTTGGCTTCACTTTTTATGACTGGGGAAAGAATTGCCACCAAAATCATGTAGCTTTTAATGTGAACTTGATGGCCAAGTGCTCACCTGCAGCAAGTTTGAACCAGCTGAGAAACCACCCTCTGTCCCTCTCTCTCTCTCTCTTCCCTACCAAGTGTCTGGCTCTAAGTAGCACAGACCACCCCACAAAATCTCACACGTCTCCTGTTGGGTGAAGCATTGCCCAGAGGTGGGAATTCCCACGTGGATTTTCCGTGGAGCACAGCCAGCCCCAACAAGGTTATGAAGTTAAACAGGAGTGTGGTTTAAAGGGAGGGAGAGGATATGGTTTGCCTGGGCTTTTCCTTGAAAGGAAATGCCCTTTGAGAGGAGGCCTGGGATAGGTGGATGCCAGGGCTCAGGGAGCAGCATGTAGTGACTTCCAGAAGCTGCAGAGAGGGAAGGACTGCAGTGAGGTTAATTTGGACCTCTGGCAAATTGAGGGTGGCAAGGAGTGACTCAGCTGGTTGTTCTGCTCTTGACCGTCTGCAACACTTTGCAGTGCCGTTGAAGGAGCTCACTGAATGGCAAGTCCTGCTTTGGTCCACCTGAAACCATCCAGCTTGGATTCGCCAGATGTGTTTCTGGAGAGACCATTCCTGGCTGGCTGCGATGGAGGGGCTAAATGACTGGCAGGAAGACTTGCTGGCATGGCTGCAGCTTGAGATTCCCAGCCAGGGCCAGCATCCCCGGGGCTCTGAGCAGAGAGCGGAGCTGGGGGCTGGGAAGGGGTGGCTGAGCCAAGAGCTGCTGGGAGTCCTGGATGGCCCCGCGGCTCCGCAGCCTTCCCTCCCCACTGTGCCTCAGTGCTCCAGTGCATTGTGGGCTGCGTGGGCAGAGCATCCTCCTGGGAGGAGGGAATTGCTGACCAGTGGAAAGCAAAGGGAAGCCTGGTTTAAAATAGCTTTGTTGGTGAGTCCTGTTCCAGCCCGTGTCCCTGCAAAATCAGTTCAGAATCAGTTAATTCCGTTAAGAATATAAGAAAGCGGGTGTGTGTGTGTGAAGGCTGATCCACCTCTTGTGACCAGGGAGGTCAACACTAAAATCTGTGATCCCTGTAAGAAGAACAGGACCTGTGCTTGAGTCCAGGCAGGATCATGGCATCAGACAAACCCCCACTTCCTTGTCAGAGAACACCCATGGTACCCATGGGGACAGAGGTGGTGTGGGTTTGGGCACAGTGCAGGGCAGAGCGTGGGAAGCCTTCGTCAGCTCATGCAGCACTGATGCCAATTTATTAATTGGTCCTTGGTGCTTGCCTTGCCTTTAGATTTTCAGAAGGACCTTGGGGTGATGCTGGCAGAGGCTCTCCTGTCTTAAACAACTTGGAAGAGAAAGAGAGAGGAAAAGCTGAATCAGGCAGACAAAACATAAATGGAGAGGATGAATCTCCTGCCTGGCACTGAGTCTCTCTTTTTGCTCTGCTGAAGTTACTTTCTCTCAACTCGCAGACGTCTAAGCTGCTTGGCTTGTCTCCCCGCTCACCTCCTGCTTTCCGTTCTTTGATCTGAAAAGGCAATTGCTCAGTGAAACCAGGCAGTTGGGGCTTTCTTGGGAGTGTGACTCAGCCTTTGCACCAGCGAGTGCGTGCCCAAGGCTCCCAGCTGTTGAGCTTGCACAGCTGGGCACCGGTGAGGTGCTCCAGGAGTTTATTTTTTTCTCTCCAAGTCTCTTATTTCCCTCAATTTAAATTGGCTGCTGCTGTTTCCTGCTGTTTCTAACTGGTGTTTAAGGGAGTGTGTACCTGGATTGCAGGCATGGGAGGGTAAAGGAGTCAGGAGTGCATTTCTCCAACCCACCTCATATTCCTGGCCCTGAGCAGGACCCTTTTCCCAGCTCTATCCTGCCTTTTCTTTATTTTTTATATTTCTATGACTTAACAGACAGCAGACTGAAATCACAGTGTGTATCTCTAGCTCTGCTTCCTGTCTGCTCATGATAGGCATCGCATCTCTGCAGAGCTCTCCATCCACGCTTAGGGAACCAGACTTTACTTTCTGAGTGGGCTGAAGAACCAGCACCTCGATTCCTTGGGCACCAGTAAAATCCCCGGCCTGTGAGCTTTCCTGCCAGCTCAGAGTGTCTTAAAAATCACAGAGTCATGAAAGTGCTTTAAAAACTTTAGATAGAGTGCTGAGATCCACTTTTAAACAATTTTTTTCTCTGCAAGCACAGAACTGTGTGTCTCTTGTACTTGTGCCGCTTTAGACAACAGCAGAGATTTTTTGCAATCCTGGCTTTGAGGAAGAAGCCCACACCACAAGAGCCATGGGTCTTGCAAGCTGGAAAATATCTCCTACTTTCCCTCTCTGGCCTTGTAAAAGGACACAGGTAGAAACCTTTGCTTCTTTCCTTGTGTCCAAAAGAGCACTGAGAGCGATTTGTGGTGGAAGACACAAACCCAAGGAAGATTTCACGTGACCTCTTCCTCACGGATGACCCCCCTTCCATGTGGCCGCCCCTTTCCCTGGGTCTTTTCCATAATATTTCCTCTTTGCATCTCTGGAAAGCAGCAGTATTTTGAGGCACAGGTTTTGGCTGTTGCAGCAGTGAGCGGGGCAGGTTCGCTGCTCTCGGCCACCAGCCCTGGCCCTCCCTGCAGTGCTGGGCTGGCAGCACCATGGCAGGGCGATGACTCAGTGCCTGGCAGAGGCAGGGAGGGGAGGCAGCAGCCCCCAACCTGCGGCCGAACAGGCTCAGCTTTGTGCTGGACATCTTAAAAGGAGCTTTATGACTCCTCTCAGCACAGCATGAGCCCCAGCTCCTGCACAGGCCCTTCTTTGTGGGTGGTGACGTGGTCCCGGCGTGGAGGCAAAGCCAAGCAGGAGGTGGGGAGCAGCTCTGCTGGCGGGGTCCCTCGAAAGGACTGGGACTGGGAGAGGGTAAGAGCCAGGACAGGGAAGCAAGACCCCAGGATGCTTAATTCTGATAGCTCCAGAGGGCAGGTAGGTGCCCTAAGGGTGTGCCAGGGATCTGACTCGGCCCTGAGTTGATGGTCCCTGGATGTCACTTAGAGTCACCAAAAGCATAGCTGGCTGCTGAAGACTGCAGCTCTTGCAAGCTGGTGTCAGAGGTCCCAGGGAAGATGGGGCAATACTTAGGAAGGCAAACCTTGTGTATTGCAATGCCGTGTAAACGTGCAAAATCTCGGCTCTGCGAGGTTTTGATTCACACTTCCTCCGCTCGGTTTCACGTTAAAAAAAACCCACCAAACCCTCTGCAGCTGCCTCCTCTCACGGTTGCAGGGACAACTGTATGAGCAATTGCTTTTACAATTTATCTCTCCAAATATCAATTTCCATTTTGGGTGAGCTGAATGGTTTCTCACCCTCTTCTCACACGTTTACATCAGCGGGTAACGAGAGCAGGGGATGTTCTCGGCTCTCTGCTGCTGCCTCTGCCCGGGTGACAGGGTGCACATGTTCATGCAAGGCATGTTGCTGGGAAACCCGGTGTCCAGAGTCCCCCTTGCCGCCTTCCCCTGGCCCTGAGCACGTTAATCTCTGCCTCAGCCCCAGCAGACAGACATCTGCTGCTGTTTTTCCAGACGGTGCCGTGCCGGGGTGATGAAACACGGAGACAGCTTCTACAGCTAAGCTGCCTCTTAAGACCACCTAAGACCTAAAGTCACCACCAGAGTGGGGCTACAGAGGCAGAGACTGAGACCCACCTTGCACAGTGCCAGAGGGTCTCCAGGAGGGGAGTTACTCCACATTTCTGCCGGTGGACTCCTTCCCTGAGGGTTATGCTGCACCACGCTGGGGTGATTCCCACCTGTTGGTGGGGTTTATTGCAGAGCAGGGCTGGGAAATGTCCCTTCTGCAGCTGTTGTCTAATTTTTCTCGAATTCCAGTAATCTACAGAAGAGCTCCCAGGCAAGGATCTAAAATGCAAGAATGTTAAAACATTGTTTGCAGCCAGGCCACTGCCCTCAGTGCACGACTCCAATTTTAGTGCTCCATCATTTCTGCGGAGTCACCTCAGTAACTGCAGGGCATTCCCACGGCACAGATCCTGGAGTGATACAACATGAACTTGGCCTAAATGTGTAGAAACAGCTGAGACTGACTAATTTGTCTTCTAGGTATGCCAGTGACCCTGCAGACGGGGCTGCCAAGCGCTGTGACAATACCTGTGTGACAACAGCGATGCTTATGGCAGCCATGCTGAGGCCTGCTGGTGCTGAGCTGGTGCCCAGGTGGGTGGGGGAAGTTCTGGTGACCCACAGGCTGGGATACTCCTGCTCACAAATCCAGCCCTTGAGCCAGGTTTCACACCCTCCTCGTGCCCTGCAGCCGGGTGCATCAAGCTTTGGTTGGACCACACAGCATAGGCAGGTTGTTACATAGAGGGAAACCCGGGAATTCCTTCTGCCTAAGGTTAGTTAGTCCTGATGTTTTTGGACTGGACAGGGTCCATAAGGGAAAGGTTTGCCCCAAACCCAGATGGGAGGCACCAGCCCCAGAGTGCTTGAGGCTGGCAGGTTGGGATCACATCCATTTGTCAGGCTGGAAATCCTGGTGCTGGGCTGCCCATTGGCATTTTTGAGAAGCTTTCAAGAAAAAATAGTTGTTATACATGGGCCTCTGCCCAGAAATCCATGCAGCTGTATGGCTTGGAGAAGCTGGATCACCTGAAACTGCTGCAGAAGAGCAGGATGCTTTTTTAAATGGCCCCTCCATCACGGATTACAAGCTAATACCAAAAGTGAAAAAAGATACAAGAGAACACACCTCTTCTGAGTGGGAAATAGCTCCTTGCAGACATATGGCGATGCTAAAGCCAGGCAACAGGTGAATTAACACGACTGCTAGCCACTTCTTTTATTTCTTGAAAGTGGCAAGGCGTATTTTTAGCACCAGGATTTTAGGTGGTTTTGGTCTGAAACCACCTCAAAGGCTGAAAGTCAAGCTTGCTTTACTGAGCCCCACGGCTGTGCTTGGGCAGCCAGGCATTAAAAAAGAAAAAGCCACAGAGCTGGAGAATTCAAACACAATCTGTTGCAAACCTGGTTTGCTGGGAAGACGAGGCAGGGCCAGGGGAAAAAATGGTCCAAGGGGCATTTTGTTGCTCTTGCACCTCCGTGCTGAGGAGGGTTTGGGGGAATTGGGTGAGAATAAATGGCCAGCTCCTTCCTGCAGCAAGGGGCATCACAGCTCACCAGGGCACTGGGGCTTGTTGCTGTCTGAGGTACAGGTATCAGTTAAACTAATCCTGTAAAAATGCTGTAACATCCTCTTAATTCCTTTTAAACTGGACTTTCCTCAGGACAGCTGCAGCAGAACCCTGAGTTTGTGCCGCGGTTGGACGAGCTGTGCTGAGGTGCTGGGTGGGGAGCTGGAAGAAGCTGGTGGGTCTCATTCTCTCCACACTGTGACAGGGCAGTGAACTTGGCCTGTGGGATGGCCAGGCTTCTTTTTCTACATGAAAATGTACAAGGAACAGGGGGTAAAGCAACCCTAAAACTTCCCTCTCCTGGCTTTGCACAAAACTCTGAGCAGAGCAAGCAGTCGCTTGAGGCACATCCACACCTGGGTTCACCCAAGTGTTCAGAGGCAGGAAACAAGATACAAACTCCATCCCACCAAGTCTCTTCAGTCAGGAAAATGTTTTCTCCTTCTTGTTCATGTCAATTTGTAGGCCTCCCACAACAAAATTTAGAGGGGTAGAGTATTTCCCCCACTTTGCAGGTCCCGAGGGAGCAAAAGTGATGATGACTGTGATACACCCAAAGTGATGGTATTCCTGCTTCAGGATCCAAGGCTGCCGGTTGTCCTTGGAGTCAGGCTGAAAGCAATCCCACAGGGACTGGAAGGAGACAAGGGAGGGAAGAGGCAAAGCAAACATGGAGGGAGACCAAGAGCTAGGTACAGGGAGAGACTGAGATACTGAACAGGTTACTGAGCATGTCAAAATCATGTTTCCTGGCATCTTGTACCAATCTCCACGACTTTACAGGGACAAAATCCATGTTTTTCAGCAACAGTAGTTCAACTCAAGACTGCTCTGGACCCTCATGCATCTGTGAGCAGTCTCATGCATCCTGAGGGCAAAGCCACACGAGCACCAGCATCGCAGATTGGTCAAAGCAGGGCCGATGTGTTTTTCCCCTCAATGCCTTTCGGATACTTTAAGGAGCTGGGTTGTGGCTGGTCAGGCTCGGAAGGAGGGCTGGAAAGAAGGTGGCCAGGTGGGTTTCTGGTGGCCAGAGTGGGTGAAACACGGGTCAGATGATCCCAGGAGGAGGCGAGCTGAGAAGGGAAAGGTCACCTAGAGGAGCCCAGGAGGAACGTGGCTCCTCCACCTACAGAGAAGAGAGATAACAGCAGTTATTTGTGGACACTTTGTCTCCTGATAATTCCTGTTGCTGATTCCTGCTCAGTGAGCCCAGACAGGCCTTCTGGGGGGAAGTCTAAACATTAACAAAGCAAGAGGTGTGCACACAGCAGGGCAGCTCAAACACAGCGTGGGTGGTTTGCTGGAGGGCATTCACACTCAGCCACGGCACAGGGGGGTCCTCCCCGATTGCCGGACGTGCACTGGTCAAGGCTGCGTTGTATCAACTCATCAAATATTTGTTTGCATCTGTGACCTTCAGAATTTCCCATCATGGGCATGATTTTGGCTGCAGGTTTGCTGGCAGCCACCTGGGCTTCCAGTATGGGCCAAGAGCAGGGCAGGATGGAAGAGCTCCTTGCTCACTCCTCTCCTGGGAGCAAAGCTTTTACCAGCACTCTTTCCTTCCAGGTTTTTTTTGGTTTTTTTGAGGAAAGGCGATGCCAGGGAAACCCCTGCATGATGCAGGCTTGGCAATCCCTGTTTGCCAGCTGGCAGAAATGACTGTCACTGTGAACGCCAGTGGGGAGCAGTGGTTTATCCCTGCTGGGGACACCCTCTTTCTCCAAGCAAGCAGAGCCTGGACTCTCCTTACTGAAGCATTGTGGCGGCCAAAGTCATCTTTGCCATTCCAGTGCAAGAAAAGCACAAATGTCTCGATGCTTTATGTGGCATCTTGTTTGCCCCTGAGGGAGAATTTGGGGTGAGTGGGGTGGAGCTGTTACAGTAAAGGTCCCTTTTCCTGAAAGGTGGCTGCCCTTCAGACAGATTTCTGTGCTTTTAGAAGGGGAGTTTGAGGCTTTCACACCTCAGGGATGTGGCCCCACTCTGCACAGGTCGTGCTGAGGTACAGGACAGGCTCTTCTCAGCAGTGGCTCCTCTTGGGGGCTGATTCTCGGTGAGAGTGCGTCCGTTTCCTTTTGAGTTTCTCAAGTGTAACCTGCAATTCTTATTAATTATGGCAATACTCCCAGCTGCTTATGGCTATTTGGGCAGCACCATTTCTGTGCTTTTCACTGGCTAAATGCTGCATTGCTGACTAGACTATTTCCTGATAATTTTTTTTCCTGTGTTTCTGAGGAAGCTTCCCCCTTATCCTAAACCTCTCTTCTTCCTAGCTCAGGGCTCCCTTCCCCAGCCTGACGTGCTCTTGTTCCTGGGCAGGGTGCCACAGCTCCTCTGCAGGCTGGCCTTGCTGATTTGGTAACCTGCTTGCTCACAGGCTTATCTGAACTCGGTCCTGGCTTTCTTGGCCACTCTGGGTGTGCGTGTTCCTTTGAGGCAGAGAGAGGGAATGAGCTCGGCAGCTGCTGATGGCTGCAGCTACCAGCAGTGATGCGGTTCTCGTGTCAGCTCCTGTTTCCTCTTTCCAGAAAGGCAAATTGCTATCACTGAGCTGTCAGTGATATGGACAGAGGCCAGGATTTGGGCTGGCTCTGTGATTATGTGAAGGCTGTTGCTTTATGTGCCAGCTGGGAATTACCGTGATGGTCAAGGCTTTTGGCAGTGCTGACAGGAATTCAGCTGGTTCTATGCTCTGCTGTTGAGGTGCTGCGTTCACACATAAACCCTTCCCAACCACAGAGGGTGCATCTTTTCCCCAGGATTTATTTTTAACATAGGAACTTGTCAGAGAAAGGGGCAGCATTGCTCTGCAGTGTTTTCTGGTGTATCTGCATGAACAGCTGTGCTCAGGCTGGGCATGAATGAGGAGAACCTGCACAGGACCTTTGGATGTGATTGGTTCCAGACAACAGCTCAAATAATGTAATTTACCACAACAATGTGAAGTCCACAGACGAATAATCCTCTGTATTTGAAAATCCACCTTCTTCTTCCTCTCCTACTCCCTTTCTTAAGCTCTGTGCTGCAGCTTGACCTCAGCCAGTCCCTCCCTTTTGTGTACTCTGGGTGGCCACTGATATATTTTTTTCAACTCTGAACAGTACCTGCCTGATGGACTGTAAGCTCAGCCTTCCAAAATACTTCTGTGCCCGCCAAAAGTCTACTTCCATGTGCTGGAAACACAAATAAAATGGAGCACCAGGGAGCAGCCATACCTGGTCTTTCATTGCCAACTCCTCTTGGCTACTTGGTGAGGAGGAAAGGATGTTTCCCTCAGACCTTTTTTACATCTTGATTTTTCCGGTGGGAAATTGTGAGCACATGAGTTCAGCAGAGCCCCAGGGAACAGGAATCTCCACAGGGACGTATTAAGGACAATAATAATCCAGTATTATTAAGGACAATCAGAACAGACACCACATAATTTAGCTCACAAGGCTTCTGTAAAGGAATTACCCTTAGGTGTTGAGCTGCCCAAGGATGGGGGAAAAGCATTATTTTGTGTGGAGAAAAAAATCTCCTGACACTTCAAAATCCTATAGGAAAGAGGAAATAATTGTAAGAAAATAGAGCAGACCAGGTCTTTCTCCAGTGATCTGGTGGGTGAGCAGAAGCACATCAGCTTATAGAGAGGCAGAGATGCAGCTGCAGGTGGTCTGGCCCAAGGATTTTTAGCACCTACTGGTGTGGCTCCCTGAGATGCTGCAAGGAGCTGGAAACCTCTGTGTTCAGGCAGGAATGTGCTCAAAAAGCAAGAGTGAGCCCAGGACTCCACCCAGGCAGCGTCAAAGCTGAACACCTGTAAATGTGAGCTGCCTCTGGGGGTGGTTACAATAGAGATTATGAGCCTGGAAAGCTGGAGGAGATGCCATGCTCAGCTCTTCTGGCAAGGAATTACAGTAATCTCCTGCAGGGACGGGGCCCTTTGGTCTTGGCCTTCAGAGAAGTTCTGGCAGGCCTGTGGCCTGAGCCACTGCTGAGGTGGGAGACAAACAGCAGCCTTACTGATACCCACGTGTGCTGCTGGAGAGCTGTCTTTGACCAGGGAATACCGAAACAAGGCAGACCTGGACAGAGCAAGTAAGATCTGATCTGCTGCCCCTGATTTGGTGAGGAGTGAACTGTGGTGGAGCAAAAGCTGTGGGAAAGAGGCAGGTGAGTTTGCAGCAGGGCTTGTCCCCTCGGAAGAGCTGTAACTCGCATCCTCTTCACGTCAGCAGCCAGCAGTGGCTGCCCCCAGCCAGGGCGGAGCGTCTGCCGGGGCTTTCCCTGCTGCCAGCCAAGGGATGCTTTCTTTCCATGATGGGCAAATATGAGCAAGCAGGGCGAGACTGGCTCTGCCATGAGGTGAAAGATGATGGGTGGGAAGCACGTGGGCTGCAAACCACTGCCTGCCTCATTCACCGGGGACCTGACCTCCAGGGAGTCAACTGTAGTCATGGAAAACCTGAGGCACCTCCGCCTTGAAGAAGGATGAAAGGCGTTGATCACGCACTGGCCTTCCGCTGGGTCTTGTGGTAGCCAAGCTGTGCCGTGCTGGATGCCCTCACAACCCAGCTGCCTCTCTGGTTGGAAGGGAAGGCTTTGTAGGAGCTCTTCTTCAGAGTCCTTTCCCCAGAAAACTCCGTCACTCTTTATAAAATCTGTTTGAGAGGGCTCGGTGGGTTAAAAAGAGGGGGAACGCTGTGCAGGTGCAGCTCTTGCTTTAGCTTTAGTGGCCTTAAGAAACTATACTAAAAAAAAGGAGTTGTTTCCAGGAAAAGTTTTCCAAAGTCTCAACTTGATTTCCTTGCCAGTGTCATGGAAGCTGCTCTTTGACAAAGATTGTAATTAAAAAACCCAGCAGCCTTATCTTTTCTCCAATTCATTTTAATGCTATAAATCCAGAGGAGGAAGGGGACGCTTAAAAAGCAAATGCCTGCATTTCCTCATACAAACATATCGTTCTCAGGAAGACACATTCTTCTTTGACAAGGGTCTTTCTGTTGGAAAACCATTGCTTAGTTTTGCCCTGACAGCCCAGGGACAGTAAAACTTGTCAGCACGGAGAAACTGAGTGGCCAGGCTGGAGCTGGATAACGTTGGTATTAAGAGGGCAATTGTCCTTCTGGCTCGGCAGTGCCAAGCAATGCCCTCCCAAGCTCCTGATCCCCCGTCAGAGCTCCAAGGCAGCTGCTGGCTTGTGGCACATTTCTTTTCCTAGATGTCACCTTGGGGTTTTTTTCCCCCCGCCTCCCTGGATTACTAGGATGCTTGAGCTCATTTCTGACTGTGGTATTGCAGATGTGGATGGGCTGGGCTGCATTTTTGGGATCTGTTTCAAAGCCCACTGAAGGCAGGAACAATTTGCTGTTGATGTCAGTGGTCTCTGGAGCAGGCACTGAGTAACTGCTAATTTTTATTCCAGGCGATTCCAGTTAAAAGGAGTGAAGTAAAACCCCACACATTTTATTTTAAAAGTAAAGTGCTGAGCCAGGTCCACTGGCTGCTGAGCAGCCAAAACAAGGATCCTACTCAAGCCAGGGTTTTGCACCCTGGTGCAAAGTGTGCCTTCTTCAACCTGGCAACTGTCTGGCTGCTCCTGTCACGTGTCCTCTCCGTGCTGTGGGATGCCTGTCCCCACTGTGTGACCCGCGGATCCCACACCCTGGTTTTGAGCCCTGTGAGGTTACGTGGAAATGTGCTGCTTTTGGGGTGGCTCAGGGCTTTTTTCCTGCCTTTGGAAATCTTTAAATACCCTTGTAACTACAGGAATCTCAAGGAGAAACACCAAATGCTCAGTCTGGTGACAAAGTCACAGACACCAGGGAGCTGCCAGGGGAGCAGTTTGTGAGTAAAAAATGTAGGTGTAGGTACACAGATGTGTAGAAATTCCCGTTGTGGGGGCCAAGGTGCAAGGGAGGAGATGCCCAAGGAAGGTGTGTGAGATTTGGGTGGCTGTTTAATGGGGAAGAATTACAGACTCATTGGGACCAGACCTCTTATTTGACTTTCCTTGGGCTTCATCTAAAAGCTAACAGGATTTTCTTTTCCGCCAACTTCCGTGGGCTTTGGATCAGGATCTTTGTGCCTGCAGGGTTATCTCAGTTTCCTGGAACTCTTTCACTGTTTGAATTTGCTAAGTATATTTACTGCCAGGCTGCTTTCTTCTTTAACTCCCGCTGGCTGATTGCAAAAACTTTTTGTTCCCGGCAGCTGCTGGTACAGGAGCGGCGTTGCTCTCTCAAAATTGGCTGTGCACGTCCCTGGGTGTCCCCTTCTCCAGCTGGCCCCACGTAAACCCTAAAACTTCACAAGATCCACTGTGAACTTGCCCCTTGCAAATTACTTGGTGCAGTTAGAGAGGGTTCAGGAGCATCTGGCAGTGTTATTAATATTTTTCCTTTCTTTTTGAGCCTCAGACAGCCTTTCACAAAGACATGGGCTCCCTGGAACAGATGTTTGCTCTGAGATTATTCCCTGTTTATTTGGTTGCGTGAGGAGGGCAGAACATTCAGCTACCTGAATTAATAAATACAGCCTCACCAATGCGCTCAGTGAATAAATAAGCACGGATAAATCAAATGTTCTGGTTGGCTGTTATTAAATGAGGAAAATTTTCTAGCAAAAGCCCTGGCTGTAGGTGTTCAGCAGCTTCTGAAGAACAACATGACCTGACATTTAAAAATAAAGGAACCCGAAGTGAGGGGGGAGTTTGGAGAGCAGAGGCTGGACAGGTCTGAGCCACTGTGTTTCCTGTGGATCCTGCTCCTTGGAGCCCCGTCAGACGATGGAGAGCCATGACTGGAAACACACCAACCTTCCACCAGGAGCACAGGTGCTGGTGGTTGGGCAAGGCTTTGATGATCACAAGAGTGCCCTCAGTAATACCCACAGACTCGCAAACAAGTCTGTGACGTGCTTTTCCACTTGAACCAGGGCAGGTTGACAAGTGCCTGTTCTCGCTTCTTTAGGTATTGATGGAAATGTGACACTTTTAGGAGAATGCATCTCATCCACGACTCAAGATAGGTCCTTGAAATGCAAACAGGAGTGGAGGCAGCAATGCAGACAAGCTTTACATTGTATTTCTCTCGAGTACACAGAGTCAAAGTACAGCTTGCGGTATCAATATATATATATGTGTGTAACCAGGAGAGCTGGGAAAAAGCCTGAGAAGTGTAACTCCCTGCCCTCTGTTAAATTGTAAGCACGTGCTGCTGTGTCAGAGAGACCCCAAAACGTGTTATTTGAAAGGATTCATGCGGGGGCTTTTAAAGACCATCTTGGCACTTATGTCACACCTAAATGTTCGGATTTTACAACACATTGTTCTTTATAAGCCATTCCCAGAGGTTAATGAGGCCGTAGGAAGAAGAGATTTACAAGAGTCGCTGCCCCTGGCAGTGGAAATGGGAAGCCCTTCTGCCGGCTGGGAGGGATCCACGCTCAGCTCCCGGGAGGAACGAGCACGCCAAAGGCCATTGTCCACGGGAGGCTCTGCTGTGTCAGAGCACTTCAAACTGACCAGAGTCAGGGTGACCTGATTCCCAGCTTTCCCATTCAACCTCCTTTGCTCCAGTTTTACTTTTAAGGCCCTTGTCAAATACCAAATAACGCTGCCCCTTGCCAAGGCGACTGCTGGCCAAAAGTCCTCTTTTAGTGTGAGCTGAAGGTTTTTCCAGTGCTCAGGGCCATGCTGGGAGAGCAGAGCCCAAGTGTGAGTGGCTGGGGATGTGCCTTCCCCTCCAGGGCAGGTTTTGTTGCAGCACACCTGAAAAGCAAGGTGACAGCAGTGAAGTGTCAGGCCAGGCTGGAGTCACTGGTTCCGCTGGTGGTGCAGAAGTATCCGGGGAACTTAAAATGTGAGGAGCAGGTGAGCCAAGCACGGGGATGGCACAAGCGACCACGCTGAAGTGTCAATTTGACTGTCGTGCCATGGTGGGGGGACAACAGAGATACCTCTGGCAAACCTGAAACCGGACTTTGAATTCCTCCCACAACTTCCAGCTTCCCCCTGCACGCCCAGAGACCTTCCCCAAGTCCCAAACACAATGTCTTGACACTCCAACACGAGCCTTCACATTGTGCTGCTGCAGCAAGTTTTGAGGCTTGCTTTGACCCACGTTCAGCAACAAGTTCAACCTCCTCACCTGGCCAAAATGTCAGCCTGGCACCTGGGTGTAATTGTATACATACTTGGAGAAGAGGTTTTTGTTTTTGTTTTGTTTTAAATTTGCTAATATAAAAATCCCTTTTCTGCTAAGAGACAGGATTCTGAGCACAAAGTGTTGTGTGCAGCCAGAGAGCACAGCATGTTCTTGGACAGCAATGGGCAGGTACACGGCTCTGCTCTAAGGAGACCAATTCAGAGCTAGGATTTACCTTGGCATTATTCAGTGCCACCTCACATGCAGATTTAACCCCAAGCCTGAGGTTTCCAGATACATTTTTTTTGGAAGAGAAACTGCTTCAAAAATTAGAATTTTAAAAAAATTTTCTCCTTTTGTTTCTTTTCTTCTTTTTTTTTCTTCTTTTTCTCCTGCTTCTCTGGTTAAATAACCATCCCTAGGTGTGTTTGTTTTAGAGACCTTCTGAAACATTTCAATGCTGATGTCGCAGATCCCAGGACATTTAAAGTAAGTTGGTTTTTTTTTCCTGCAGAGACAGAGAGGGGCTGTTGGCCCTCTGCAAAGTCCTCTTTGCAACAGTGGGTGTGTGTTGGATGCCTGTACCCAGCAACAGAAATTTGTGCTTTCTTACGTGCTTTCTAACATTCACGTGGAGGGGAGGGGGCTTGAAGTGACGTGGAAATCAAGAGGTTTAACAGAATGCACATGGAGGGCTTGGCTGCTTTTTGCTGGTGCACAGGAGCAGAGGAATGAGCAGTGGGGTGGGAGTTGTGTTAGCCCAGGTGCTGTTGAGCTCAGAGAGTGAAGGTTTCTGTCTTCCCCCCCTATCACACCAGAGGGATGACTTCCCATCTCCCCTCCACTGCTGTCTCACAGACCAGTGCTACCCTCCATAGGTGTCCCTTTGTGGGCTGGAGAAACATTCAAATAGGACAAAAACAAAGGGGAAAAAATTGCAAGTCAATTTTTTTTTTCCATAGAAAGCCACATAAAATTTGGAGTGATGAAGGGAGAAGAAGCTTCCATCTTCTATGAAGGGGTGCTTCTCCTCCAAAAAAAGTGCCACTTATAGAGTGTATTTTTTCATGGAACAGAAGAAAAACCCCTTCACCTCTTTGCCTTCCCTTCATGGCTCTTGTGCCAGTACTTTGCAGTCCCTCCAGGTGCATCCAAACCTCTGACTCTGGACGTGGCTCACACTTTCTCCCTGTTGGCTCCTGGCTTCAGCCAGGGGATGAAAGGCATCACATGGGTTTCACCTTGGAGGTGTGGGGGCAATGGGCAGAGGAGCCTCGGGAACACGGGAGAGCCTCAACCAGGGAAGCCTGTCCTCAGCTGAGGTGTGTTTCTTCTAAGCCAGAGGCACTTTGTGGGTTTTTATTTAATGCTGAAAGTGCACTGTTGTCCTCTACTCAGGCTCTGTAGCATCAGCATCCCCAAAATACCTTACACTCTCCATCTGGGGCCATGCCCTGGGATTTCTCAAAGCTGGGAGCTGCGCTTGTTCCTGGCTTGTTAGGAGAGCCTTCCTGGGCTGTTTTCAGTTGGATTACAGTTTCCAGATGTTGAGTCAGGCAAAGAGCATGAACCCTGCTAAGATCATCCATGGGAAGTGGGAAGAGTTCCCTTGACAGAGCCAGTGATTGCCCCATCCAGTCTGTTGGCAGTGGAGCAAGACAGGCTGCACGTCCCTGAACCGCTTCAACCCTTCTCAGCTGACTTTCCAAATTCTGATGAAGTTTCTTGCTAAGCTCCTGAGGCACGTAAGTTTGTGTCCAGCCAAACTTTTGAGAGAAGCATGAATTTTTCCTGCACCAAAAGCCAGTTTGGGGATGGGAAGAGGAGGACTCTCCTCCATCCAGTGTGGATGGAGAGGGTCTGGAGGGAAGAGGTCCCAGAGATTTTCTCCTTGCCCAGATGGAAACGCCCTTTCTTCCAAGCTGTACTTAGCCCTGGTCCTTCGGCCTGGGCACAGGGACACCAGGCTGCATAGTGAAGGATTAGGTAATTTCCTTCCCTTCTCCTCTGGAAGGTGTTTTGATTAGCATAACCATTGTGTTCCCAAATTAGCTTGTGTTCCCGCTTTGCCCTCAGGCTGGCTTTTCCTGTTACAAGCCTGCTCTGGCACAGGGATACAGTTTTCCACCGCAGCATCACAGCTCACATCTGGACAGATCCGGCCACACTCAGTCCACCAGCTGCCCTTTCTGAGTAACCTTAGGCTGATGCTGAGGCTACAGAGAGCTGGTCCTACAGCCCTGCAGGTCACCAGTGCACGGAAACCCCCAGACAGCCCAAATTTTGTTGTGAGGCTTAGGGGCACCATGGTGTGTGCTGGATGGAGACCAACAGCAGACAGGACACGGGTGCATCCTGCTCCCTGTCATCGGGAATGGTAACTTCTGGCACGGGCTGAGGTGCACATCCCTGGTACCTCAAGCCATCCTAAACGGGTCTGAGCCTGTCCAGCACGTCCTCTACCAGTCCCTCACCAGCTCCTGCTTTCCTCCTGCCAAGAATCGCTCTCAGCTGAAACAATGCAAAGTTCTGGGAAAGAATTAACAGGAGAGCGTCAAATTATTTCCAAGTGCCAACAAGACAGACACACACAGAGCGAGTAATCAGGAGGGGCCCCTGATTTCATGGCTCTTGAGTGCCATGGAGAGCAGGAGCTGCTTGCATGAAGTTACTGGCTGGCAGATCTTTTTGGTGTCAAGCCTTACCCACAGAAGATACTGGGGATCTGAACAGAAGACCTGGGGGTCTGAAATCAGATGGTTTTAACACTCCTTCACTGCTGGCTGAGCCACAGGGGATGGTGCAGCTTCACAACCCTCCCTCTGCGGAGATGAAGCTGTTTAAGTAAATTCTCCCACAGAACAGGTTTAAGCTTTGCTTCAAACATCTCCAGTGAGGGATGGAGGAATGGATGAAGCACATGGATATTTGACCTTGCCCCATTACAAAGCACATTTGTCATCGTGCCTTGAGATGGCCCAGAGCAATATTCCACCGACTTCAGATGGGCTTCCATCTGAATGGGAGCTCAGTTACGGCCACGAGGGCAGAAGGCAGCATGCCACAATGAGGCCAGTGGGCAACGAGGGAAGTAGCTGGGGAGGAAAGAAAGAGGTTCCCTTCTCAAACCCTCCATCAGCTGATTCAGCTGCGAGCTCCCTACCAATCTACTTCTCTAACAACAGTTCGGCCGTCAGTGGACCCAAAGATGAACTTTTGGCTTCCGGTGGCTGCCCGACTTGCACTCCTCCTGCCAGCATTTGGGGCACCTCACGGAGCAGAGCTGTCGGGACAGGGGAACAGCAGAACAGAGATCTAAGGCGTGAACACCGGGAGTGCTCCTGGAAAAGTGTTATTTTACAAACGCCCAGGGCAAAGCCCAGCTGCTGAGACACAGGGATTTAGTGTCTGCTGGGAACTGGGCCGTCCCACTGGGCTCTGGCTGCTAGCCCACCGATGTGGGGTCATCCTGCAGGTCCTGGTTCATATTTCATATTCCAGCGGTATTTTCTGATCCCGTGTGGAGTTAGGTGGGAAAACAAGGAGGCCGAGCAGGAGGTATACCCTGCTCCAGAAGCAAATCCAGCTGTGGCACGGTGCATGTCCTAAGCCAGGCCTCGGCCGTGCCACTGCAGAAACCCGGGTGAGGAGGGATCCAGAAGCTCTTGCCACCGTGTTCCTGCACTTTGCTCTGCTGCAGCATCCACCTCTAATTTCCATCCCTGGAGCAGAGCTGCTGCTTATTAAACCCAGACCAGCAAGGGCTTGGCACGGCACACAGGCTGGGAGGAACCGCCAGGGAGCCAAGGGGCGGCCAGACAGACTGATTCCTTCTTTTATGAAAAAGGGGAGGCTGCTTCCAGAGTCTTCAAAGGGATCCAGTGTGGATATGGTGCTGCTTGGAGGATCAGCCTGGCCAGGAGACAATGCAGCATCATGTCCACGGAGCAGGCAGCAGCCGAGTCTGGAGCAAGGGGCCACTCTTCTCTTGTTCCTACCAGCTTTTTGGTGTATTTCTGCAGCAAGAAGTATTCCAGGGTGGAAGTGGGTGAGGGGGGTGAGGGGAAGGAACCCAGCACCTCTACACCTCCACAAGGGCACCACCAAGGCCAGGCAGAGCTCCTGTAAGAAAGCATGAGCTGTGCCTGTCCATGTGCTCGGCCACAGCCTGGACGTGGATCACATGGGGATGGCACAAAGCACTCGGTCGCAGCCCTGGTTGGCTCCCCAGGTGGGATTTCACGGTCGTCTCTGCACAACTGAGCCTGGAGCTTCAGAAGGAGCTGGGCTGCAGGGTACCTCAGGGACTCCTGCAGACCTTGTGGCAGCGTCTGTTTGATGACTGCTGTGCAGAGCTAAAAATACCCCAGCTATGGTTAGGAGTTCAGGATAACGAATACACCCAGTGGAAAGATTTGGAGCTGTTCCAGGGCTAAACAACAGCTTCTTCACCAACAGCCAAAGACTTGTGGATGCAAAAATAACTAGAAACTGAAAAAACTTGAGCTGGAGCAAGCGATTTTCAAACTGAACCCAAAAAAAACTTTCTAGCACTGAAGACGACCGTGGAAAATTGTCAGCACTTTGGTTGTTTTAACAACAGGGTACACAGACCTCTGGATTTAGGCTGGATGCTGCCTCTGAGCAGGAGTCGGGAGAACTAGTATTTAAGGAGAATGCCTTCATTATGAAGGTGAAATCAAATTACGCTGATAATATGTTATCCCTGTGGCCTGGATCAACAGCATACGTGCAAGAATCAGAGGGAAACACCACGACGGGAGGCACACAGTGTCTTAAAAAGTGGGGGGAAACACCCGAGAACAGACCAGCGGTGACTGCGGATGCCGGGAAGAACGCTGTGGAATGAGTCAGCTTCCAGCCACACAGGGGGTGGGGAGCAGAGGGCAAGCAAGGGTTTCAGACATCTGCCTACAGACCCCAAACACAGCTGGGGAAGGAGCAGAGGGAGCCATCCCCCGAGTGCATGTGTGCCAGGGTGGCAGAGGACGCCCAGGCTCAAATCTCAGCTCTGCCTGCCGGGGGTTTCACCCCACGCTGTGCATTTCCCCACTGCTCTGCCCTCATTATTGTTCCATGCTGAAGCAGACACTCAATTGTTCGTCTGGCTGGAGATGGTGAGAGCCAGCCCAGCTCTCCATACCCCGGGTGCTCGGCTGGGGCTGTGCACACCAGTCCCTGCCCCAGCAAACACTGAAGTACCCAGTGCCTTGCTAAGAGAGCTTGGGAGAGCCCAGCCTCGGGTCTCTCACACCCAGCAAGCATGAGAGAACACCCAAGGTCCCTCAGGATGCTCACGGCAAGGCAGGGGGCTGGAAGGGGTGCCTGGCTGCATGCTCCACCATGGATGTAGCCAGGGAAATGGGAACTCTCAGGGCTTGGGACATTGGTGCTGTTCAGCCCCTGCATTCCTGCATCCAAGTGCTTTGGTTTGGAGAAGGTCTTTGGGGAGTTTAACGAGTTTATGATCCCAAGGGGACCGAGGCAGAGATGGATCCCAAGCCTTTATGCCTTTGCCTGGAGGTGTCATGGCCATCATGGGTTTTCCCAGCCCAGGTCCTGCTCAAAGTGGGGAGCCCTGCCCTGCCCCAAAAGAAAACCCAAAAGAGCCTCCAAGTTCTCATGAGTGCCGAACAGTGTTTGTGCCTACTTCAGGTCCCCCTGCAGAAGCCGTGTTATCATAATTAGCTGAAATGTTTCTCCATGAGCATATTTTTCCTCTTTTCCCACCACATCAGCCCTCATGAAACAGTCACTTATTCTCCCCTTGCCGTTGTGTCGAGATGTACCAGGCTGCGGGCAGGACCTGCTGCCCTCCCCAGCCTGGCCTCAATAGCACGGCTTGTTCTCCCTGCACGGGGTGACGATCCAGTGGCAGCTGATGTAAATCCCAGGAACACCACTGAGAGCAGCCCCAGTGGCCACCCCCCTGAGAAGATCTGGCCACTGAAGTACAATAACGTTGATGTGCCAAGCCAGGAGGCTGGAAGATCCCAACAGCCTGTGCTGTGATGGTGAATTATCACTCCCTCACAGCCACTTTTTTAATGGAGTCCTTTCTTACTCCATAGCCAGTGCAGAAGCTTGGTTGTGCACCACAATGTGGCCAAGGAGAATGCAGGGTAGGGAAAGAGACGGCTCTGAGCTCGGCTGAAGATGTGGAGGCATGGGCGACATATTCCCACACAAGACCAGACCTTTTGTCTGTTTTGGGATAAAAAGTGTAGCCAGTGCCACCCGTGTGTTACAGAATAGGCAGCAAACCTCTGCTCTTTCAGACCAACCCTCTTTGCCAACCCTCTCACTCCTGCTTGGTTGGGTGTCGGGGCGTTGGTTGGTTTTGGACGCATGTTCCTGGGGAGATGGGCCCGAGATGGTTCTCATGTTTTTACTGCAGACTGGCAGGGTGCAGCATCTCCTGAGGATGCTCTGGCTCTTCTCCAGTGGTTCAGCCTAGCGGTTGGTTCTGACGTGAAGGGAGTCCCTTCCGACCCTTACTTTTTAATTTCAAAGGTACTGCGGCATCCAAATCACCTCCAGATAGCAAACTCCCTCTGGTGCGAACAGGCATTCGAGTGATAAATCTTGCCATGGGAAGTCACAACCAGGCCAGGAGACACACGGAAGGCATGAGCCAAGAGGACAGAGACCATCCTGGCTGGCACTGGCCACCGTGGCCACAGCTTTCTCCCTGTCCTGGGACCCGCAAGCTGGTGGGCGATGGACCAGTCCCAGCCCTGTTTGACCACCCAGCGTTTGCAAACCCTGAAAAAAAGGCTTCCGCTGGGGCCAGGCATCTTTCGGGTCCAATCTGCTCCATGGTGCCCACATCCAGCCCTTGAGGAGGGTCCCCAGCGTGGAGCAGCACCCCCACCGCTGGCTGGCAGCTCCCCGGACTCCCCAGGCCCCCTCTCCCCGCCGTGCCCCAGGGATGACGCTGACCCCCCGGGCAAGGCCGGCGGGCAGCCACGGCCGGCGCACACCGATGGCCGCAGCTCAGCCCGGGGCAAAGGTCCGC
>VZTA01008716.1:15361-39407 GCA_013398855.1 Mohoua ochrocephala | reverse complement strand
GAATGGCGGCGTGTGCGGGCAGGGCGAGGTCCGGGCCCCGCGCTGCCCCCGGCCCCCCGAGCGCCGTCGTCCTGCCCAGCGCCGGCCGGATGACAATTATTAATCTGCTTAACCGCGCTTACAGAAGGTCCCGGCGTTCGGGCCGCTGTGCCTTGTCTGTTTTTTTAATTCCTTAACTAAGCCCCCCGACAAAACTCTGCTGGCACCCGGAGACCCCCGGCAGCGCGGGGTCCCCGAGCTTTTAGACAGAGGCATCGACCCCATAAGCGGAGAACCCCCACGCCCACCGTGGGGTCTTCCCAGCCTGGACACGAGCAGCCTTCCCGCGGGTCTGCCCCGCTCCTCGCCCTGCCGGGGAAGCGGTCCAGCGGAAGAGCGTGTGCTGCACACGTGGCCGAGCGGGATGGAGAGGTGTCCGCGCCTGGAATGCCAACTCTCACCTTCGTCGAAGCCCCGCGTCAGCGGGAAATGGCTGGAAGGAGTCGGGGCTACCCGGGATGTGAGCCCCAGGGAGGAGCAGATGAGGACCGGCAGTGAAATGCCTCTTCGGGCCAGGGAGGGGACAGAAAATTTGTAATAGCCGCCGCAGAGTTTAGTCAAGCTGCAGCTGTGTTGTGGTGCTGTTACACTCTTCTCCTATACATACGTGTATTTTCTGCCTGTTTTTTCACTCCTGGGCTCGGGAAAGGAGCTGGCAGCACTGCTGGCAAGCCCAAGCCAGCTGGCTGCTGCTGCCAGAGCTAATGGAGCACTAAGACACGTTCAATTAAGTTGAGCTATAACTGTTGACGATGGGCTGATCTGGAGTTGCTGCGTGGAGTAGCACATGCTGCCGGGATGCTGGAAGTGCACAGTCACTTACACAGAAAATGCATTTAAACAGAGGCTGCTGGCGACGTGGGCAGGATCTGCGTGCGGCGTGCAGGCTTTTCTCGTTTGTTTTTAATTTTTGTCTCTCTCTATTGCAACAGGGCGGAGAGAAAAACTCCAGGAGAAGTATCTGGTGATTGGTTTTTTTTATCTGCTGGCAGTGCTGTTGCCTTCTCCTGCTGCCGGTCTGCCCTGCTGTTCACAGGATCAGGCCTCCCAATTCCCTCGTCCTTGCCCTTTCCCTCCTTTTTTTTTCAACCTGCTGGGATATGTAGAGGAAAGCATGCTGCAGGTGCTTCACGGGCAGGCATTGCTGTGGGTTATGCAGAGCCCAATTCTCTCTTTCTCTGCCCTCCATCACCTGTCCTGCATTGCTCTAACCTGAGATGCCACCTTGACACCGGGGCAAAGTGGAAGCCTTGGGTTGCAGCAGGGGCAGTGTCCTGCTTGCAGAGAGCATCTTTTCCCATCTGCAGCACCTATCAGCACCAGGAGGAGATAACATGTATTTTCCTTTGGCCGTGACAAGAAACAAGATTTCTGTAGTTACTGCACAATCTGTCTCTTCCTTTGCTCCTGCCCACCTGTTGTGTGGCCTGGGTGGTTTAAACCAGGGTTGGTGGAGGGCTGGGTCTTAAAGATGCCGAATTCCCATGGATTTCATGTATGGTTACAGAGGGGAGGACAGGCTGAACAGGTGGCAAAGTTCCAGCCTGGTTTTCGACACAGCTGTCAGTGACAAATGTGACCACAAGACACTGAGCATGGCCCTGGTGCTGTCATGTCACGTGTCTGGGGTTGGTTCATCCTGGAAATTGTTTAGTGCTGAAAAACCAGCAAGGCTGAGTGCTCTTCTGGTTCTGCTTCCTTGGAGCGAGTTGGACTTTTGCTCAGGTCAAACAGAGGTGGCTGCACGTGCAGGGAGGTGAGGAAGGTCAGGTCTCTTGGGCTGTTATCTGGGATTTTGGGAAGCGTGATAGATAACAGGGAAAAGCCACAGGAGTGGGAGAGTCAGAGCACAGCATTTCAGCCAGCTCCTTTACATGAGAAGGCCAGGTGAAATACCAGTTGTCCATCTTATTCCTGTTCTGATGGTGGGGAGAAGCTTTACCTGGACAAGCTGTTTTGGGGAAAGGGTTTGTGTGTGGAGATATTTGATGATTTCTGCTGATTTGGATGGGAGAGGAGTGGAGGATGCTCCTGAAACGTCATGGAAGTAAATGTGCTCAGTGTTGGATGTGAACTTGATTTTTTGAGCATGGACTCTGATAACTGCTGGTGTCCACCCACCTCTTGGGCACACAACCCTCTCCCAAGCAGATGGAGAGATGCCATCGTAGGAGCGAAGTCCCGTGGAGGACCAGAAGCTACAGAAGGGAGGATCCTGGAGTCTTTGAGCCTCTTCAAAGTGTGGCTGTCAAGCTGACCATGTGGGACTGCCCTTGGTGCCCTGTTTTGCCATGTCCTGGCTAAGGCTTTGTGCAGGTGGGAAGCGTGGAAGGCTTTCCTGCTAAAAGGCAAGGCACACGTGCTCCTCTTGCCAAGCTCTTGAGGAGGACTCTGTCTTACTGTGCAAATCCAGGAGCAAACTTCCCAGCCCTTGGAAGGGCAAAGGTGGCAAGGTCAGGAAACGTCGAAGCAGAGCTTCTCTCCTGGGTGCTGACACCGTGGCATAAATGCTTCTGGCATCTCCGCACCAGGAAGTTCCCGCAGGAAGACTTTTCCTTATCCCCCAAATGCCAAGGCCAGCCTGGCTTGATTTAAGCGTGTGTGGCTGGCTGTGCACCGTTGGAGAGTTGGGCTCTTCCCTGAACGAGTTGTCGGGCTGGTCTTGCCAAGTGCCGACCGCAGGAGGAACCCTACAGGTAGAACTCGCTCCTCGGAGTCGGCTCCGGGCCTGCGGGGCACGAGCGGGCGTTGAGGCAGGAGCAGGGTTTGCCATGAGAGCGCTGCTGGGAGCGAGTGCTCCCTGGCTGGCACCTCTCGCTCCTTCCTGCGGGTTTTCTCCTGGCACATCTGTCCTTGGGAACAGCGTGGGGTTCCCCTGGTTGAGCGGTGGGAGCTTGGATGGCTTCTCTGAGCATCTTGGCTGCTTTCAGGAGCTCTGGCACCTGCCGTGGCTTTTTTGCAGGTCCGCAGCTCCTCAGTGCTCTCGGCTGCTTTTGTCCTCTATTGCTTTTGGTCTGGAGGGGGCTGTTGGGGTGCTCTTGTTTCGCTAGGAAGGACTTTAGTGCTCATTTACATCCTTATCTCACGCTGGCTGTAAAGCCGGGCAGGAGGCAAGGTACAGGCAGCTTTTACTGCAGCCCGTGGGGCTGGGTGAGGCTCTCTGCGAGGGACAGAGGGTATGGGGCTCTGTCAGGGCTTCTGGGGGACAGTCCTGTGGGGTGAGGTGTGGGGCAGGCACAGGGCTCGGGTGTCGTGGTGCCACATCCAGCACTGCCATCTCACCCACCTCACCACCCCTGCCTCTGAACTCTCATCCATCCTCCCTAGTGGAGGCTGGGATTTCTTCCCCCATTCCCATCCCCTGTGGGCTCCATCAAGCTGCTTTTGAGGGTGGCAGCACCAGCTGGTGGGGTTGGAGTGCATTTGTCAGCACTCGGGGATGCCCTTGCCCCAAGCTGGAGCAGCAGATTTTTATCTGGATTTGAAACTGTGGTGCTGTGAGGTCAAGAAGGGTTTGTTTTCACAAATATGTTGGGGTTGCTGGGTGAATGTAGGTCACCTTGTTCTGCCCCTAAAACAGCTCCTGGGTGCTTTGGTGTAGCCCTAAACCCGGCACAAGATCATGGGTATGTGTTCTCCAGCCCTACTTTTTATTTGGTGCCAGGGAGAGGAAATCCAGTCCTTTTCACCCTGTGGGTTAGGAATTTTCTGTCTGTCCTGGTTGGGGCCATCCCAAAGCGATGCTCCCTAGTCGGGAGGCAGTGACTTGGCACCAGATGTGCTGGGATGGAGTGGGCTGAGGCCATTTAAATACGAAACGGCCAGGGTAGATGTGAAACAGTGATGCCTGGAGTATCAGCTGGGATCTCCAGCAGTGCCCTGGGGTAGAAAATTGGCCAGGGGAGGCTGGTTCCAGCTGGCATGGACAGCCCTCCTGCCTGCCAGCTTCTCTCTCTGCTGCATTACCTGGGATGCTTGGAGAGGTGGGCAGGGAGAGCTGGGCTGCTGGTTAGAACGTCCTTCCCCAGGCAGGTCAGTATCTCCAGTGGGAAGTTTGCAGCTCCTCCCAGCTCTGCTCCCCCTGCTTGGGTGCTGGAGATGAGTTTTCACTGCACTGTCCCCACCCTGAGCAGCTTCGAGCTGCAGATTGAAGTTTGCTGCTCCAGCTCTTAGAAAGGAAGGGCCTCTGAGGTGTCTCCCTGCTAGCAGTGAGGTTTGAAAAGATGCTGATCTCCTTAGTTTTATTCTTATTTTTGCCTCCTCCCCTTCCAGCCCCTCCCTCCCTCCTCAACCCACAACCCCTTGAAGAAGAAATTCGATAATGTCAACAGTTGAGCGTGGGGATGAGAACTCCCGGTAGCTGAGGGCTTTCTGCGTTTCGCTCTTTGTGTTTTGATTCACAATGATGAGAACCACAGCCATGGCAACTCCTGGAGAGTGTCCCTTCCCAGATTAGCTGCTTGACACCAGCATCTGAGGCCGTGAGCCACCTCAGAGCCACATGGAAGCGATGCCCTGGTGGATGAAACACGTGAATGGGACAGAAGCTGCCTTCAAAAGCAGGACAGCGTTCAAGTGTCCATCAAGAGGAGTGGGGGTGGCAGCATCTGTCCCCAGGTGTGGCTGGACCCTGCTTGCCAGACCTCAGACTGGCAGCATGGTGTCTGCTGCTGCTCAGCAGCAGTGCCACAGTGTGCAGGTGGCAAAGGGAGGAGGGAAGGGCTGCTGCAAAGCTTTCTTCTTCCAGGGGGATATTTTACTCCAAAGCTGACAGCTGAGTGTGCACCTGGGTGCAGTGAAAAAGCCAGGTGCTCCAGGGAAAGCCCAGATTTTGGCCAGCCTGCTCCCAGCAGTCTGAAAGTGGGCTCCCTTACTGCTGCAGGTGTTGCCTAGGGTCATGCAAAACTACCCCATTGGGCATGGAATGAGGCTCGTGGCTGCCTCTGATTGCATCCCTGTTTTTTAATTCCCTCTCTTTGGTTCTTCTGGAGATGAAATTTAGTCCCTGGGGTACAACTGGACCCCTGTGCATGAGCAGTGTAGCAGAGGAGCACAGACTTGGAGGGGTGCAGGCAGGTCGACCCGAGTCGTGTGAATCTGGAGCGTTCCTCTTCCCAGTGCGCGGTGCCGTTGGAAGGCACAAACATCCTTGTGAAACTCCTGCTCAGAAAGGCCACTGCATTTCTTTCCTCCCCTCCTGCCCCTAACTGTTGTCCCGGTGTCTTGCAGGCACAGAAGAGTAAGGCAGGATGGATGTGTACGACCCTCAGACGCTGGGTGTCATGGTCTTCGGAGGCTTCATGGTGATCTCAGCCATTGGGATCTTCCTGGTGTCCACCTTCTCCATGAAGGAGACCTCCTACGAGGAAGCCTTGGCCAAGCAACGCAAGGAGCTTGAGAAGAGCCAGCAGCAGAAATTAGAGAAAAAGAAGAAAGAGAAACCGGTCGAGAAAAAAGGAAAAGCAAAGAAAAAGGAAGAGAAACCGAATGGAAAGATCCCAGAGCAGCAGCTCGCTCAGGAAGTGACGGACCCTCCCAAGGAGGTGGTTCCTGAGCCTGCCGTGGTGCCTGAGCCTGTCGCAGTTGAGACTCCAATTGCAGCGGTGGCAGTTGTCCCCCAGGAAAAGGAGAAACCTGTTCCATCACCTAAGGAGAAGAGGAAGAAGGAGAAGAAGGTGGCAAAGGTAGAGCCTGCTCCTAGCCCAGTGTTGGCTCCACCTCCTGTCAGCGTCCCCAAAAGTTCTCCGGTCCGGGAGGTGGCCCCAAAGGAGGTGCCTGTTGTGGCAGTGCCCCCGGTTGGCACTCAGCAAAGCGCTCCGGTCATCAGCTCTGTCCCCGCCAAGAAAGCCGAGGCTCTTCCAGCCCAGGAGGATCAGAAGCATGATGGACCTGCCAAGAAAAAGGCTGCATCCAAGAAGAAGAGCGAGCCAGGTAAGGCCAAATTCCTCTGCCTGTATCCCCTTGGTGCAGCACACGGGCGCTGGTTCCTCTGGGATTTGTGTTGTGGGATCTGCACGTGGGAATGAATGAGAGGTGCATGTCCCTGTCCTGGGAGAGGGACAGCTGCCAAGGTGCTGCACATCTGGGTGGAAAGCCAGGATGAGGTGTTTTCCCCATAGAACCCTGACTTCTAAAAATGCAGAGGAGCTCTCCCACACTTTTACATGGAGCTGGGTCACTGCCACCTCATTTCCTCATCCTTTAGTGGAGGTGAAGAAGGATTCTTCAAGGAGAGAGGATTGATGGAGTTTCGTACTGCAGGGGATTGATGGTAGAGTAATTAGAGGGAAGTGACTTTGGATCTGTCACAGGGAAGGGAAAACTTGCCCATCATCAGTCATGCCTCGCTTGATTGACTCAGAGATGGAAGAGATCAGGTGGTCCTGAACTCTGTAGAGTATAAAAAGGTGTAGGGAGGGGAAAATCAGCTCTGTAGCTGGATTCTTGCCTCTCATTGTACCAGTGGGAGCAGTTTGGGATTTATTTTTGGTTAAGTGATAATTACAGGCACTAAAAATGTGAGTGCTTTCAGATCTGTGGAAGAGTTCCCATGTGGACCCACAGGAGAAGTCTCTCAGGTGTTCTCAGAGATGTCATGTGATGTGCATAGGTTTCGTTTCTTACTTTCTTTACCAAAAAAACCCCCATCCCTTCTTGCTGCCCTTCTGCAGCACATCCAAACCTCCCGTGCAGCCTGGCAGTTCCCACACCCACATTTTGGAAGAGGGCCTGCTACTCAGCAGGACATTTCCAGCTGCTGGGTTTCAAAGTTGGGTTAAACCCCTTGAATCTGCTCTTCTGAGGAAAGGATTTTGCTAAAGGCCATCTCCACACGGTGATGGGGTTTGAAATGGTTGGAGAAGCTGCTCCTGGAGGGTATTTCAGGGGTGGTGTTGGGGAAACTGGAGGTGGCTGGTTTGTTGTGTGCACCCATGTGAAAAACACGGCCCTAAATCCAAGCTGTAACAGCTGAGGGAATGTGTCTGGGAGATGAACTTTTAGCATTTGTTAAGTTGGGAGGGTTTTGGCTGCTCCAAACTGAGATTCCCCTTGGGTATGAAGTGCCAATCCTGCATGTCCTGAAAGCACAGAGTGGTGTCTTAGCTGCTCCTGTGGGATTTTGTAAAGGAGAGCTCTCGGCAGGATTTGTGCCATGAAGCTGACTGCAGTTTGACCAACGTGTTGTGGGCAGCTGTGGTCTCTCCTCCTCAGATGCAAAGGAACAAATTATCCTGTGGCAGATAAAAACGGGCGTTCAAAGTGTTCAAGGGCACGTCCTCAGCACTGAAACAGTTGGCAAAACCGACGAGGGCGGCTTGGGGTATTTTCCTCTTGTGTGGTTTGTTACATCCATGTCTCCCAAGTCCCCTTGGGTGTCCGAAGTGGCTCTTTGGACCGCTCGTCCAGCTGTGCTTTCCCATGGCAGCTTTGCCACACGGCTGCTCCTTGTTCCGCTGCCCCCTCAGCGAGGTGTGAGGTTCCCAACTCTGCACGTGGGCTCGGCATCAGCGCTGGTGTCCTTGTGCCACAGCCTGGGCTCGGTGTCAGCACCGGCGTCCTTGTGCCACAGCCTGGGCTCGGCGTCAGCACTGGCGTCCTTGTGCCACAGCCCGGGCTCGGTGTCAGCGCTGGCGTCCTTGTGCCACAGCCTGGGCTCGGCGTCAGCACCGGTGTCCTTGTGCCACAGCCTGGGCTCGGTGTCAGCGCTGGCGTCCTTGTGCCACAGCCTGGGCTCGGTGTCAGCACCGGCGTCCTTGTGCCACAGCCTGGGCTCGGCGTCAGCACTGGCGTCCTTGTGCCACAGCCCGGGCTCGGTGTCAGCGCTGGCGTCCTTGTGCCACAGCCTGGGCTCGGCGTCAGCGCCGGTGTCCTTGTGCCACAGCCTGGGCTCGGCGTCAGCGCCGGTGTCCTTGTGCCACAGCCTGGGCTCGGCGTCAGCGCCGGTGTCCTTGTGCCACAGCCTGGGCTCGGCGTCAGCGCCGGTGTCCTTGTGCCACAGCCTGGGCTCGGCGTCAGCGCCGGTGTCCTTGTGCCACAGCCTGGGCTCGGCGTCAGCGCCGGTGTCCTTGTGCCACAGCCTGGGCTCGGCGTCAGCGCCGGTGTCCTTGTGCCACAGCCTGGGCTCGGCGTCAGCGCCGGTGTCCTTGTGCCACAGCCTGGGCTCGGCGTCAGCGCCGGTGTCCTTGTGCCACAGCCTGGGCTCGGCGTCAGCGCCGGTGTCCTTGTGCCACAGCCTGGGCTCGGCGTCAGCGCCGGTGTCCTTGTGCCACAGCCTGGGCTCGGCGTCAGCGCCGGTGTCCTTGTGCCACAGCCTGGGCTCGGCGTCAGCGCCGGTGTCCTTGTGCCACAGCCTGGGCTCGGCGTCAGCGCCGGTGTCCTTGTGCCACAGCCTGGGCTCGGCGTCAGCGCCGGTGTCCTTGTGCCACAGCCTGGGCTCGGCGTCAGCGCCGGTGTCCTTGTGCCACAGCCTGGGCTCGGCGTCAGCGCCGGTGTCCTTGTGCCACAGCCTGGGCTCGGCGTCAGCACCGGTGTCCTTGTGCCACAGCCTGGGCTCGGGTCAGCACTGGTGTCCTTGTGCCACAGCCTGGGCTCGGTGTCAGCTCCAGTGTCCTTGTGCCACAGCCTGGCAGGCTGCCCCGGCTCCGTGTGCCAGCTGCAGGGTGCGGTTCGCACAGTGCCTGCCTTTTCCAAAGCTCCCTCCCTCGGCTCCACCTGGAGAGGGGCGGAATTCCGCTTGGTGTGTCCCTGCAGGCGGCAGGACCGAGCCGGGGGATGCCGTGTGCTGTCCTGCAGCCCTGCGGCTGCCAGCGTGAGCCAAGCGTGAGCCAGGCCTGGCCCCGGTTGCGCAAGGGCGTGGAGCTGCCCCGGCTGCACTGCTGGGAGGTGGCTGTGGCTGGGAGGTGGCTGTGGCTGGGGGTGCAGACTCAGCTGCTGCCATCCCAAATGGATCTGCCAGAGATCACTCAGCAATTACTGCCACTGGCCAAACGGACTCGACTTGGGGAATATTAATTTATTTCCAATTAAAGCCAGAGAAACAGAGACGAAATTAAAACACCTTCCCCCCACCCCAGCCCTTATTCCCAGGCTTAACTTCACTCCTTCCCTCCTGACTCCTGTACATCCCCTTCCTGAGTGGTGCAGGAGGATAGGGACTGTGGTCAGTTTATTGCAGCCACTCTCTGCAGCTCTTTCCTCCTCACACCTTTCCCCTGCTCCATTGTGGGGCCTTCCATGGGCTGCATTCCTTCAGGAGGAACCTGCTCCAGCATGGGCTCCCCTCTCTAGAGGAGCATCTCTGCTCCAACACCTGCAGCACCTCCTTCTCCTTCTTCTTTGAACCTTGTTGCTTGGGGCATCCAAAGCCTTGTATTCAAGAGACCCTGGTGTTAAAGACTTCAGGGGCTCTGGAGCTACTGGACTCCAAACTGCTTGTCCTTCTGTGATTTTCTCTGGAAATGAGCCCACTGGGCCATAGATACAGTGCGGGAACCCCTAAACCGCTGCCAGCCACCCTCTGTGTATCGCGACCATGTGCACTGAGGTCCTACAACAGCATCATGGTCCCTGGTGCTCCCTGGCTTTCCCAGGTTAGCAGAGGGGTAGGGGAAGGGTTGGAGTCATGTTGCTCCCTTAGCAAAGAGCTGGAACAAACTTGGCTGGTGAAAGGTGGGAGATGACCTTGCTGTCACCGGCACCACTGCGTGGAGTGACAACCTTCAGCAAGGTTGTGTTTTGGTACAGTCCAGCCCAGTGTGTCTGAGCCCCCTGGCATTGGCAAAGCACTCCCAGCTCCTGCTGAGAATCTCTCCGTTTGGTAGAGGGTGATGGCAGGTGCTGGGACCGGTTGTTGAGCCAGGCAGAGGTGAGAGCTGACTCAAAGGAGCACATGTGTGGTGTCATCTCCAGCACTTTTCCTACTGCTCTCACTCAGAGAGGTACCAGATGTGACTCTGGAAATCTGTGTGGATGAAGGTTTGAGATGGCAGTTGTTGGGTTGAAGCCAGCTGAGATGATACAATATTTCTGCTGTTGTCATACCCAGAAGTCCCAATCTCTCCCCTCTCCTCCCCAGCACCTACGGATTCGGATGGGGCCCTGTACCTGCCCTACAAGACACTCGTGTCCACGGTCAGCAGCATGGTGTTCAGTGAGGGGGAGGCCCAGCAGCTCATCGAGATCCTGACAGAGAAAGCAGGCATCATCCAGGACACCTGGCACACGGTAGGGCTATGTCAGGGCTCCGCCGAGCCTCAGGAGGTGCGAGGGGAGGGAAGGCACCCCGTTTTCAGGCAGGCTGGCCATGAGGGTGTCTTGGAGAGCGGAGCTGAATTTTCCCCTGGAGCAGAGGGCAGGATGTCATGCGTGTGGGGTGGAGGGGATGGGTCTGAAGGTGGTGGTCCCCACTGATGTGCCACCCCATGCTGGCAGGCCACGCAGAAGGGCGACCCCGTTGCTGTCCTAAAACGCCAGCTGGAGGAGAAGGAGAAGCAGCTCTCTGCCGAGCAGGAGGATGCAGCTGCTGCCAGGAACAAACTGCGGGAGCTGAGCAAGGTAAGTCCTGCGTGGCCCTCCTGGCATCCCCGGTGTGGGCTCTGCTCACGGTGGCTCTCCATGTGCCTCCTGCTCCCCACATCTCAGCCCCCTTGCTGGTGAAGCCCAGGGGCTCTTTGGGCCCTTCACCTGTTGTCTGTTTTCTGCCCAAAAAGGGGAGGAGATCCCCACCTGCCCTCCTCTCTTGGGCCTGCTCCGGTCTGGGGAGGTGCCAGCCCAAAGAACCGCAGGGTAGTGCCTGCTGGCAGCCATGGGAAAAGCAGGGGAAAACCCTTTCTGTGAGAGATTGCCGCTTTCTTCTCCTTCAGGGAGAAAGGCAAATCCTTCCTCATTTCAGATCCCCTGAGCTGAAAGGGTGCCTTTGTAAGGAGCCTGATCCTATTTACAGTGCCCTTCCCTGACTCGGCCCCCTGCCTCCACCTCTTTCTGGGTGTTGAAGGCAGGACAGATCCCTGCCACGCCGAACCTGCGGCTCTCAAGTCCATCTGCTTAATTTTTCTGCTTTGCCCCAAACGTTGTGTGATGTTATTTATCCTGGGGGAGGAAAATAAAATTCCAGGCTGTCTTACTCCTTTCTCTTAGCTGGCCCAACATGGAACAACAGTGGCATCCAGTGGCCACAGAGCCCAAAACAAAATGCAGGAGGAAATGTAAGTGCTAAATGTACCTGGGCGTGGGGGCAGCGATGAAAGGGCTAAACTTTGTAGTCTGCTCAGCTAGGAGGCCACATCCTCTTAAAATGGGGAAACCTGTGCTCTGAGGACTAACTGGGGGCCTCCTTTCCTGGAAGGAGCTGGCGGCCGAGCGGACCAAGGCGGTGGCCGTGGAGGGCAAGCTGAAGGAGCAGCTGCTGGCCCGCGAGCGGGAGATCGTGGCGGTGCAGGCGCGGATGCAGGCCAGCTACCAGGACCACGTCAGCGAGACCCAGCAGCTCCAGGGCAAGGTGAGCCCCAGGCTGTGCTCTGCACCTGCCTCCCGCTGCTGCCAGGTGGCTGCTGGTGGCAGATGTGTGACCTTCTGGAGAAGGCTGAGCTGTGGGAGGGGGCGAGAGCCTCGGGGAAGGGCGAGACCCTGCTGTGCTCCTGGGCCGTGGTGCTCGAGGGAGAAGAGGCAAGTGGGAGCATCCTCATGGGATGTCACACCCCTGGGGACTGTCAGCATCAGCAGACACTCCCCATCAGCATTGCCAGTCCCTCCTGCTCATCTCCTGGGCTTCGACAGGGGGAGCAAAAGGGCTGGTGGTGGCATAAACCCCTGTTGGGCTCCTCTAGATCCGGACCCTGCAGGAGCAGCTGGAGAACGGCCCCAACACGCAGCTGGCTCGCCTGCAGCAGGAGAACTCCATCCTGAGGGATGCCCTCAACCAGGCTACCAGCCAGATGGAAAGCAAGTAAGGCTGGGGTAGGGGGCAGAGCCTGGGGCTGCCCTCTGGCAAACCCTGGCTTGGCCACCCCCTTTCTCAAAGGTACTTCTACAGACACCCCAACTAGCTGGAGGTAGAGGAGGGAATGAGGGAGGAAGAGCTTGCCAAATGGCTTTTGGGGGTGCACCAGGAGAAACAAAGATGTTCTTCCCAAGTGAAAGGGCAGGGAATCCCTCTCTCCTCTGGGGTCACCTGTGCTGATGCCAGAACCAGCAGGCAGTGGAGCGGGGAGAGGGGATCAGAAGGCACGGTGGCGTTTTTCCCCCATAGGGAAGCTCATACTCTGGAACTTGAGAAGAAATGCAGCTGGCTCTTTGATGGGAGCGGTGCTGCACAGAACAGAGCCCGGCCCAGTGTGTGCAGAACAAATAGGAGCTAGGTAGAAGAATTTCACACTCCTCTTTACAGACAGTCTGAAATGACCGGTGATTAACAGCAGGCAAATAATTACAGAGTGGACTCCAGCTGTAGTGCTTCCTCTTGTGTCTGGGAACACAGATCCATGTGTCCTCTACTTCATAAGAAAGGAATGTCTCCTGTGACTGAAACGGGACTTTTCTAAAGTGATTTCTTGGCTCTTTCCACCCCCCTCCCTGAAGGACCAGGAATGTCCTAGAAACAGGCAAACAAAGTTCACTGTTTCAAGGCCCACAGGAGGATGTGTTCCCCCATGGCAACACCAGAGAGGCTTTGCTGGCCTGTGGGCTGAAGTAACCCTGCTTCTGTTGCTGCAGGCAAAACGCTGAGCTGGCCAAGTTGAGGCAGGAGTGCAGCAAGCTGATGAAAGAGCTGTCTGAGAAGTCGGAGGTGCTGCAGCAAGAGGAGCAGCAGAGGAAGAGCTGGGAGATCAAAGCGGCGGCCTCGGAGAAGCGAATCGAGCAGCTGCAGGTCAGGCAGGCGCCGGCAAACCCGCTCCCCTCGCAGGGAGGGGTGGCTGAATGGCAGGGGATCCCTGCACTTGGCCATGGGAAGGGCTAGGAGGGAGATGAATGCCCCTGGGTGGGAAGGAAGCTGCCTGGCAGGCTTCCCAATTGCTCTCCCCTCCATGAGCTTGCAACATTCGGTGTGGCCCTTGTGCAGCATCACCAGCAGAGCCCAGGGAGCAGGATGCCCTGGTTGAAGCCATTCTTCTGCAGGTGCTCTCTCTCTCTCAAACTCAGGTGGTTTTAAGCCTGTTGCTCTCTCTCCCTGGTGCAGGAGATGGAGCTTGTGGCTTTTTTGGTTGCCAGCAGGGCGTGGCTGGGTTTGAGGTTTTCAGGGGTGTTGAGAGGACACCTCCCAAGCAGAGCCTCTGAGCACACAGAGGTGTGTTGCTGGCAGGCAGGATGGACTCACACAGGGAGGAGCATCTTCTTGGGATGCTGACAGTGCTCCTGCTGGGATCCTGCTGGGATGTTGCTAAGGTGTGTGCTGGGAGCATTAATCCCAGTGTGGCAGACAGTGAGGGATGTCCTCAAGGAATGTGATGTGGTCTCTGAATTGCTCTGGCTTCTTCAAGAAGGAGCTGTGGTGGAGGAGACCTTTATCTGCACATGCCAAAATGGTTTTGTAGAGGAGTTCCTAGAGCAAGGGGCCTTCCATATCCTTGCTCTTAATCTTTTGTGTGCCTGAGGATGCGGATCTCCTTTGGGTGGGCTGCATTTGGCTCCTGCTGCTTTTGCAGGTGAGGAGCAAGGAGGGTGATGTGAGCACACAGCTGGTGTGAAGGCAGGAGCTGCCTTCCTGGCTCCAAGCAGGAGTTCCTAGACATGCTTTTGGGAGAACTCCAGGGCTGTCAGCTCTTTGCACACCTTAATGTTAATTAAATAAATCACACTAGCTGGAAGACTCTAAAGTGCTTAAGGTGCTAGGGAGAATGTGTTCCACAGTAACACCCGGAGCTCTGAGCTGAGCATATTGCGTCAAATCCACAAAAAACAGAGCAGCTCTGCTTTCCTGGTGGTGCTGGAAGCATCCCTTGGACAGAGCTGGGCCTGCTGGTTTCCCTTTTCCTGTCCCCTTCATGAGAAACAATTTCTCTCCCTCTGCAAGGGTGCCACTTGTAGCTGTAAAGCTGCAACTCATCTTCTTCCTCCTCCTCCTCCTCCTTTGCCTTCCCCCTCAAAACACCTGCCCTGGCCAGGCCTCTTCCTTGCTGCTTTCTATGATGAACAAAAAGAAGTATTCCCTGGACAAAATTGCACAGAAAATTGCTCCACGTGTGGAAATGTGGTCGGGTGTCTCTGTTCTGCCAAGCCCTGCGCCAGCACCCTTCCCTGCTGGGCTGGGGCGACTTGAACCAGGCCTCTGAGAGGGTTTTCAGAGCTCTCCAGAGGGGAGGTTGGCCATGGAATTGGCCCAGAACCGAGACATTTGGGTATTGTCTGCTTCCCAACGTGAGGGCTGGCACGGGATAAAATGTGAGCCCAGCGCAGGGGGAGCTTGGGGGGAGGATGACTTTAATCCCCCAAAACACAGCTTAAAAATAGGATTATGTGACACATGAAGCTTTGCTTCACATTGGCTGAGGTGTCTGTCACGCTCCAGGAAACCTTGTTTTCCTGCTGTGCAGGCTTACCAACGGGAGGCAGAGGTGATGCTGCAGAAGAGGCTGGACGAGGTCAGCGACGAGCTCCGCAAAACCCAGAGCAGCTACAAGAGCCTGTTGGCAGATGCAGAAAAGACCAAAGGGCAGCAGCAGAGCATTGCTGGTGAGGAGCTGGGATCAGGATGGGGGGGGCTCTGGGGCAGACTGAAGACTTTGAGAGCTTGGAGGAGCCAGTTGGGGCAGGACAAGTAGATCCAGGGATGAGCGAGGCTGCCTGGTGGTGGTGTGAGCGAGACATGGGCTGGTCCATGGTTCTGTCCCAGGATGTCACTGCAGTGCCTCTCCCCTGTGCTATCCTGCATCCCTGCCTGCCCTTTCTGTGCCTCCTCAAAGCACCCATGGCCAAAGCTGCTTTGGCTACAGTCCTGCTTGGACAGAGCAAGGTGAGGAGTCTCCAGGTTTGTTTGCACGTGCCCTACGGTGTTTGTCACCCTTGTCTCCAACAGAACTGCAGGCGAAGCTGCTGAGCTCCGAGGCAGAGGTTAAAAGTAAGCTGCTGGAGTTGGACAGTGTGAAAGGGAAACTGCAGGATGCCAGCTCAGAGAATACAAAGCTTCTGGAGAGGATCAAGTCCATCGAAGCTCTGCTGGAAGCAGGACAGATGCGGGAGGCAGAAAAAGACAGAGGCCTGCAGGTTGTGTGCTCGTTTAATTGGGCTGGGAGGAGGGGAGCGGGCGACACCGCTTACACAATCCCTGTGTTGTCTTTGCTCTGGGATGCCACAGAAAGGGCTGAGCTGCATCACATGCCTGGGGCAGGTAATCAAAGTGCTTTCTCTCTTCCAGGCAGCCAATGAAGCAGAAATGAAGCAGCTGCAGTCCAGGTGGGTCCAGGTGCACATCTTGCAGTGGCACCTGCAGCTTGCTGTCCACGTGTCCCAGGCTTCCTTGAGCACTGAGCCTGTGGCTGAGGGCTTCCTGCCTTCCAGGCAGGCTTGGGGACTGCCCAGCTGGGAAGTCAAGGTCAATCCTGGCCAGCAGTGCTGTTTAAAATGTTACTTTGCTCTGATGCTGGCCCCATATAACAACCAGTCCGTTCTGAAGTAGGACTGAATTGCTGGCTGGCACATGGAATCTGGCCAGTCCTACAGAACAGGAGGTTCTGCTGCTCTTGGTGCTGGGTGTGCGATGTCTCTGCTCCGAGTCCCTGCTCAAGGCTGGGCCAACCAGAGGAAGTTTTTTTAAAATGTTTCCAGGTATCTCCAAGGATAGAGATTCACCAGCACTCTGGGTCCCTATTTCCAGTATTGGATAACCTCTTCCCCCACGCCCCAGCACAGAAAGGCTTCCTGGCATTTAACTGGCATTTCCCATGTCATGAGTCCTGCCTGTTGCTCCTTGTCCATGTGCTGGGTACCTCCAATAAGGGCCAGGGTCTGCATGGGGGGAAGATTTCCCAGATGCCCCCACTGCCAGCGAGCATCCAGCATCCCTGTAAAGGAAGGCAGCTGTTGAGTTGTCCTGGGACCCCAAGAGACTTGTCTGGTTCTTCTCAAGGACCTGAACCTTGGTTTGCTCAAACTGAGGGTCCCTTCAGGGCAGATGGGGGATCTGAGGGTGTGGAGGGAAGCTGCAGCTCTCTGCTGTCTAGTTGGCAGCCCTGATTTAGGGTTACTCAAGATAGTGGGATGATACTTTCGAAATGCAGAGCTGTGGGCTCTCTCAGCCTGATGAGCCACGGACAGGAACAGTCCCAGTTGTGCAAGCTGGAATTCCTGGCCTTTGCATCAGGTTGCTGCTTCCTCTTTTTGTGTGTGCACAGCCAGCCAGTTACTTGATTGTTTGTTATTGCTGGTAAGGGGGTAGAAAACCACATCCCACTCCAGTATTGCCATGGCTGTGGTTTTCAGTCCTGCTCCCTCTTCCTCCTGCTGTGTGTAGATCCCAGAGCAGACCAGGATAGGAAGGGCTGTGGTCTCCATCTCGGGAGCTTGCTGCCCGTGAGGGAGGTGGCTGCTCAGGCTCACTCCTGCATCCTGCCCTTCCAGACTCCAGGAGAAGACAAACCAGCTCTCAGCCTTGGAAAGGGAAGCCACGCAGCTGCGGGAGGCAGTGGAGCAACAGAAGGTGAAAAACAACGTACGTGAGTGACAGACAACCCGTCGTGGTCACCTGCTGATGGCTCCGGGGTGTGGCCGTGGGCTCTTCAGCCCCACACAGCTCTGGAGGCATTGCCTCATCTGCCAGAGAGCAGGAATAGCCCTGGCAGGCTGTGCAGCTGGAGCTGGTGGGCTGCGTGAGGTGACATGTCTGTCCCCTGTTCTCTTGGGAGGTTTAGGACCTGGTAAGCCAGAGATCCCACCCTGGTAGGGCCAAGGCAATCCCTGAGGAGGCTCCTTCACACCTTCCTGCTCCTCTGCTCCTTATCCCTCTACTGCGAGGCGGTGTCAGTTGTGTGGAGGCCACCCTGCATCCCTGCACTTGGCCCGTGTCCCCTGCAGGCATCCTGAGCGTGCTCCTGGAGCTCCTGCCCCATCCAGCTGTGCCCTGCTCCCTCCGGGGCACTGCCCGAGCAATGGGGCGTGTGGAGCCACTGGAAAGATGAGGGAGAAAGGAATGCATGTGGGCATGGGATGGAAGACTCCTGACCAAACCCAATTCCCTAGGCAGAGGCTTGGAATTCCCCTGCAGTGCCAGCAAGCAGCTTTGTGGCCCTTGGCATGGCACGTGGCTTATTGCCCTCTGTGTGTGGTCTCCACAGGACCTTCGGGAAAAGAACTGGAAGGCGATGGAAGCGCTGACCACGGTGGAGAAGGCGTGCGAGGAGAAACTGCTTGCTGCTACAAAAGCGAAGGTGAGCCTGGCGTTTCCCTGCTGTTGGAAGGGAAACATTCAGCTTCCCCAAGCCACCAGGGAGGCTTGCCCTGGGTTGCCTGCCTCCTCAGGAGCAGTGCTGGCCCAACTCTGCTGCAAGCTTCTCCAGAATTTGTCTTGAGGGCAGCACATCCCCGGTACTGGTCATGCTTGGGGAACCTGGAAGGTGGTTGAACTGGAAGTGACGTTTTGGTGGTTCCCAACATCAGCAGTTTTCTGTGTTGGCTGGTTTTCCCGGCCCTGTAGGCACAGAAAAGCAGGACCAGTGTTGTCCCCCTGGCCAGCAGGTGCCCAAGACCTCCACCCATTGCAGTTTGTCCCTCTTTCAGGAAGAGCTGGCCCAACAGCTGGACGCGCTCCAGACGCGAACCAAGCAGACGCTGCTCTCCGCCCTCCCCGGAGTCACCGTGTCCTCACAGCAGGTGGGACAGGCTTCCTCAGTCCCCCCCAGAGCCTCCTCCACATGGGAAGGAGAGATGTCTGAGTGTCTTCCTTCTTCCTTGTTCTCTTTTTCCCAAACTCAGGATTATGACACGTGGCTACAGGAGTTTAAGGAGAAGACCGTGGGTGTGCTAAAGCAGCAGATGATCACAACAGAGCCATCAGTAAGTGAAGGCTGGAAAGTGGAGGGGCGAGGGAGTGCTGGAGGGTCACATGTTTCTTCTCCTCATCTCTCTCTCTCCTTCTCTTCCCTCTCCTTTTAGGATTCAGCTCTTAAATTAAAAGAGGCAGAGGAAGCGCAAAGCACTTTACAAGCAGAATGTGAGCAGTACAGAACGATCCTCGCAGAGACAGTAAGTTCCTACCCTTTGCACTGTGTTGGCTTCCCACTGGAAATCCCTCTGGAGAGGTCTCCTGACCGCCCAGGCTGCCCCTGAGCTCGGGGTGGGCATCCCTCGGTGTGTTGGGGGGGCTGCCCTGTGGCAGAGTATTTGTCAGTGAGACAGAGGAACAGGATAAACGTGAGTTTCTAGAGCTCTTCTTCAGCCGAATTGTGTTGGAAACCTTCCTGGTGGTGATGGGATGAGACACAGCAAGGGGTGGTTAAGCCAGAATAGGGATTAGGAGCCCCCAGCCCCACCTGAGGCACAAATCCTTGGAGAGGCTTTGGGTATGCCAAGGCTTCCAGCCCTTGCACTGCTCAGCCTGGCGGGGGCCGGAGGAGGTTTGGGCTCAGCTGAGGCTTTGCCCACAGGAGGGGATGCTGCGAAACCTGCAGAAGAGCGTGGAGGAGGAGGAGCAGGTGTGGAAGGCAAAGCTCACAGCCTCTGAAGAGGAGCTCCAAAAGGTGAGTGTTGGTGACACATCTGGCTCTGGTGCTCCTGGAGCTGGGCTTCCAGGAGGAGGGGATCCCTTGGCTATAAATTGTTTGGTGATCCTAAGTGTTCCTGCCAGTTGTGAACACCGAGACACAGGGACTTTCTTTTCTCCCCAAATCTACCCCTCCTGTCACCAAACCAGCTGACAAAAAGCCCACCTCACGTAGAATGTTCCCTCTTGAATGCAGAACTGAGATTAAGCTATTTTCCATGGTCTGGCTGCTCCCCATCCATCATATGGGGTTTTGGAGTTAACTGGGGCTGCAGGGAGCTGGGAGAAGCTGTTGTACAAGAGATGTTTGATTTCTCAGCCCACTGCTGGCTCCTGCAGCGCCAGCCCTGCTGAGGGCTGGTGTAGGATTGCACAGGGTGATGTGGCTGCTGATGGTGTGCGTGATGGGAAGAACGTCTGGTGCCTGAGGCAGCTCCCAGAGCAATCCTGCCTCTCGGTGGAGAGGAGGTGAATTCCTCCTTTCTGAAAACATCAGCATCTGTGGAGTCCTCTTCCAAAACCAGCCCGAGTTTAAGTGCTTTTTCTGGCAGCTTAATAATGAAGTCCATGCCACCTCATCGGAAAGTTGCCGCTTCCAAGCCAAAAAGTGCTTTCAGCAGGAAGCTTGTGCTGAGTCTGGTGCCGGTTTCTAGGGTGTTGAAACCCGACTGCAGCCACCTGAAGCACTGCAGGCAAGAGCTGTTGCCTTGCTCCGTGATTTATGGCCTGTGTGTGTTAGACTCATCCTCCCTGGGAAGGAGAGCTCCTCTGTGGAGCTCCCTTTGGATGTCAGGCCTCTACCTGATGGGTGCAGGGTGGAGTGGGAGAGGTGGGAGTCAAACAGCAGCCAGTTTTTGATTGAGCCAAAGGTGCTCAGTGTCCTCCTCTGATCCTTTCTGCTCCAGTCACACCTGCAGCTGAAGTCCCTGGAAGGCGTGGTGGAGAAGTTGAAAGCAGATCTGCAGAGCACAGATCAGGTGAGGTTTTTTGGGGAGGGGAGGTCTCTGCGCGGGCGCCAGAGGGGCGCACGCTGCGCTCGCGTTGAGTCAGGCCCCGTCTCCTGACTCGCCTTGGGGAGGGCAGGCTTTAACCAGAGGATGTTTGGGATGTGTTGGACCTCAAACAATCAACCCCCTCCCGCTTTCCTCTCTTTGAATCCAGTTAAAGGAATACACCTCTCTTCTGGAAACGCAACTGGAAAATCACTTGGAGACAGCCAGCTCCGAGCGCCAGAACTACACAAAAGAAGTTGGAGCCGTAAGTGTGGTGGCTGCTGCCTTCTTCACCTTCTTCTAACCCTGACTCACCCCCCATGCACGTTTTGAGGATTTGAGGAGTGCCCTGGGATTCTGGGAAGCGCCCCAGGGATCCGCAGCTTTGCAAAGAAGGAGACAACAGATGGAGGTGGTTGCTCCAGTCTGGGTTGCAGACTCCTAAAGCCAGGAGAGCCATGGGCAAGCTGATGGGTCAGGGGGATCTGTGTGGAGGTGCTGCCTGGTGTGGTCTCTGTGGCTCAGGTGAGACAGACCTGTCTCGTGGCTGTCTCTCTGAGCAGGCATCAGCAGGCACATCAGCACATGATGCCACCGTGACCTCTTTGGGAAGACGTTGCATCATAAAAAAGCTTCCTCGGGCCAAAGAGTTCCAAAACCAAGTGCATAAAAGGACTTGTTTTTTTTTTTCTCCTTTCTGTTCCTTCTTGGCAGTTGAGGCAGCTCTTGTCAGAGTCTCAGGAGCAGCTGGAGGCAGCAAAGACTGAAACACAGAAGCAGAGCAAGGAGCTGGCCCTGGTAAGGAGGGAGCCTGGGAGATGCCCTGCTGGGTCCTTGGGGCTGGTTTGCAAACCAGCTGTGGGGCCAGCACCCTTCCTGTGGGCTGAGGGAGGGCAGGAAGGCACAGCCACTGCATGGGGAAACCTGGGGCTGGTGAGGACCCCACATTCGGAGGCGATGCTTGAGACCCAGGAGGAGATTTTTATTTGCCTGTCTTTCCTCCTGCGATGGGGGTGGGAAGGAAGGGAGAGCAGCAAGGCCTTGCTCAAGCTGGTATGTAGCAGAAAAACCCAGCTGCCCCACCACTGGACACTTGTCACCACAACACCACTGTGGGGCAGGGGTTTGGGTGTCCATCCATCCATCCATCCATCCATCCATCCATCCATCCATCCATCCCTGAGCAGACGAGGTGGGAGCATGTGCTCTGCACCCCTGGGAGCTGTCATACCTCCAGCTGCCTGGGTTAGGTACCACTGTCCTGCTCTGGCAGAAACTGAGGTGGTTTTCCAAGCATTCCAGCTCATGTGCAAGCCAAAAAGCTGGCAGGCTTTACCTGTAGGCCCCTGTGGGTTGTGTGAAGGCTGTGGCACAGGGATGTGTCACCGAGCCAGGCTTGCTGCTCCTCCCTCAGGTCAGGCAGCAGCTGAGCGAGGTGAAGAGGCACGTACAGGAGGGACAATAGTGGGGTTACAAGCTGAGCCCAGCGAGCCTTCACCCCTCGAGGTTGGGGTGCTGAGACTGCTCCTGTGGAGGCTCTGACCCCTAAGCATGTCCCTGTCCCGTGTCACCACCTCTCACCGCATGGAGACCTGCACACGGCTCTGCTCGGGGCTGTCACAGCTGTGTTGTGCCCCATCCTGTGTTGGGGGGCAGCCAGCCCAGCCCCTGCTCGACCATGTATCCTGTTCCCATAGGGAACGTAGCAGCTGGCTTTCACCAGGCTGTTCCCCATGGAAGCCCTGTCCTGGCACCAGGCTGGCAGGGTTTGGGGGATGCAGGCAGGACATGCTGCGAGCCCTTGGGCCAGCACTGCCATGTGACAGTGCCCTGTGGGGTTCAGAGCTCGGGTCTCCTCAGAGGAAGGGGACAATACCCTGACAGAGCTGTGCCAGCATCCCTTCCCAGCCAGTGGGGATTAGGATTACAGAGGCTCCATAAATCTTGCTGGAGCTGGGCTGAGGGCATTTAGCAGCAGCTGTTCCCTTCCAGGCTGACACCTCTTGCCAGTGGCAGTGCTCTGTCTTTCTCTTTTAATCCCGTTAACTGTGGAGCCTTCTCCCAGCCACGGGGGCCTGCCAGGCACATCTTCCTCTATGGGGTGCCTCTCATCCCACATCCCACATCCCAGCTGGTGCTGCCTGAGGAGCAAGCAAGATTTGGCAGTGCTAAGCCGAGCCCCAGGCTCACCATCAGCAACCTCCCAGCAGAGGGGGGATGCTGATACTTTGCCCTTTGGTGCCATGGTGAATGCTTCCGTTTTTATTTCTTCTGTCCAGCCCGGCTCTCTTGGTGATGTCCCTGCTAGCTCATTTCTTGAGTCTTTTTAAAATTTTATTTCTGGGTGTTTTCCCCTCTTCTCAACACAGCTGAAAACGCAGCTGGAGCAGAACGAAACGCTGGCGGAGAAGGAGCAAATGCTGCGGCAAAAGCTGGCACGGGAGCTGGAGGAGGTGGGTGTGGGCGAGGAGGACACCAGGGTTTGCAAAGCCTTCCTGGGTTCTTGGCTGCTAATGAAGCCCAAGAATTAATTTGAAGAATTAATCTGAAGGCTTTTCCCCCATCGCTGTCCACACCTCGGACGTGGCTGTGAGACTTTCCCTCCCACATCCGAAGGACTTCTTACAGCAGCTGTGCTAAAGCCACGTGGCATCACTGGCCCCTCAAATTCTGCTCTTACAGCCCCCCGTGTCTTGTGCCAGCTTTTTCCTTTGAGGGTTAAGGGCTTTAGCTGGGTTTCCTGCTGCACCTGGTGAGAAATGCCATCTCCCTGGTGGGAGCTGGATCAGCACAAGCAATGCCTTATGTCTCTGTACCACCCAGCTCTTCAGCAGGACACACCCAGCGGGCACTCGGGGATGGCTGGAGCAGGATGTGTGGGAGGTGCCAGCACCGTTGGCTTCTGTGCTTACCGAGTGTGTCCCTTTGCAGGCCCAGAGCTTAGCACGCAGCCTGCAAGCAGAGCTGGAAAAGCTGAGACTGGCTGAACATGCAGCAGCTTCAGACAAGGAGGAGGCCCAGCATCTCAAGGTGATTTGGCTGTGCCACGGCAGCAGAAGTCACGTCCGAGCGGGACTGAGGACATGATTTATCATTTCTGAGGATGGGGGAGCGAGTCCCATGGTGCCCCTGCAGGACAGGGCTGAGAGCTCCACCGTGGCTGAAGGACAGCAGGGTCACAGCCACTGCATCCCTGCAGGCCGAGATAAGTGGGATGCCCTGAGCAAACACTCACAGGCTGGGAAACCATCCACTCCTAGCCCACGGCATCCCCAGGTAGCCAGAGAGAGCTGTAGCTTTGGGGGGGGAAGCCTTTTCTCCTTGTCTAGGAGGGAACTGGGTGTTCCCCTGGCCTGTGGTCACTGAGACAGCTTGATGCAGACCCGAGGTGGCCTGAGGTGTTTTCAAGGGGGGAAGGTCACCAGGCGGCAAAGGGAGGCTCAGGCAGGTGCCTTCTTTTGACTGCTATGTAGGAAAGACTTGAAAAAGAAAAAAAATTAACAAAGGACCTGGGCCAGGCAGCAACCAAACTACAGGAGCTACTGAAGGTTACCCAGGACCAACTGGCCAAAGAGAGAGAAATGGTGAAGAAGTTGAAAGAACAGCTTCAGCAAACGGTACTGGTGGTGGCCATGGCCCTCCCCTTGATGCTGGTGGAGGCCCTGGGGCAGTGTGCAGCAGGCAGGGGCTTAAAACTGGAGGCAAGGTGGCCCTTGCTGCCAAAAACCGTTTGGGTGGTTTTGGGAAACCCTGGGACCGCATGAGATGGTGGTCAAGGTTCTCCCTGCCCCAAAGGCAGGACCTGGCCCATCTGTGAAGTGCTTTGGGGCTTGAGCTGCCATGGGAAAAAGGTTGAGCCAGTTGAGTAACCCACTTCTTTTTTCCTTCTCCAGGGGAAAGAGGATAGTTCAAAGGAAGGGACTTCAGTTTGACGAGTCTTCACCCTGGACCTTACAGTTCACTTACCAAAATGCCTTACACATTCCTAAAAATAAAAATTTATGCTAAATTTACTGTAGATAAAAGATACCAAGCCATTAGTGACCCAAAACCTAGTTTTGAAACTTACAAGAAAACATACAAAAAAAAAAAACCCAAAAAAACCCAAGCGGTAAACGCTGCAGTTTGTAAGAAAATCTTCATACTGTTTTGTACAACTCTTCGTTTCCTGGGGAGCTGCTGTGGCCACGCCGGGCACGCGCTGGGGCTTCACCCTCCTGTTCCAGCAGAACCCACCAACGTGTGAAAAGGGAAGACTGTGTTTGTACATCAACCAGTGCAATTATAATTATATATTTTTTTCCTTTTTTTTTTCTTTTTTTTTTTT
>VZTA01008716.1:0-14210 GCA_013398855.1 Mohoua ochrocephala | reverse complement strand
GTCACCCCCTGCCCCCCACCCTTGTGTGTGTCCCCCCACTCCCCCTCCCAGCACGGGTGGCAGATGGGGCTGGTTTCCCCATCCCAGAGGGACAAACTCGGGCAGCACACCTTTGCCCCACAGCCTGGGGTTTATCTTCCTGGGCTTCGTGGCACCTGTAGAGGAGTGCATGAATCAAGGGCCGCTGGTGCCCTCAAGGTGTCAGCACCGTCACTCGCCCCAGCCCAGCACGGCTGACTCGTTGGACTGAAGCTCCCCAAAAGGGAGGGAATGCCTGCATTGTATCAGGATTGCACAAAACCCCCCACCCAACCCACAGGCAGCACGGCAGGGTGGCTCTCACCCCCCAGGAGCCATGGGGAGGAAGGGCCCCGCAGCCACAGGTGCCAGGAAGTGATGCAGTTCCTTTGGTTTTGCAGTTTTTTGCTTTTGCAACAACTCTTTCCTTTATTGTGAGCTCCCGTGCACAGAGAGCACATAGCCAGGCCTGCCCAGAAGCAGTAACAGACCCCAGAACAGCCAGTGCAGGGAGGGCAGGCGCTGTTCCGAGGGCACCATGGAGCAGCTTGGCTCCAGCGGGGCTCCAAAGGCTGCCCCACAGCAGGTTCAGCACCCCCAGCCCCGGGGCACACACCGCCCTTCTGGCACACAGTGCTGAGCTGGCTGGTTTAGGAAGAAAGAGAGGGACTGTGCTTGTGAAGCAAAGCTGAAAACACCCCAATGCTCTTTGAGGAAAGACATTTAGCTGATTTTTTTTACACCTGGAGTGGAATTGTTGCCATTTTTCAATTCTCTTGGCACCTTGATGGAAGGGGAAGGACATGCTGAGGGGCCAGGAGAAAGCCAAGCCCTGCCCAAGAAGAGCACGTGGAACTGAGGCCTGGCCAGCCCCTGCTCTCCCCACAGCTGGTGGGATTTTGCCATGTGCCCACCCAGTTGTCTCCTTTCCTCCAGGAGAGCCACCCAGGCTTGGTGCTGTCAGCCCATGACTCACAGCAGCCCCTGCACTGCAGGCAGCCACCTTTACTGATAAAGATCAAGAAGTCACTCAGCTGGATGCGACTTGGAATAAGAACACGGGATCCTTCTGCTGATTCAGCCATGCCTGGAGTTACTTTACAGCCTGGGTGCCTGGGCTTATCAAGGCACAGTTTAGGACACTCAATTAAACCTTGGTTGTAAATTACATTTACAGTGCCTGCTGTTTACAACTGAGGCCTGAATTATCAGTCTCCATTTCCTGTTCTCATTTTCTCCCAGGCCCAATGGACAAAAATGGCTTTTGGGTGACATTGCCTGCATGTGGACTTCAAAATGTTTGCACTACCTGGGCAAGTCCTGCTGAGCTTGTGTGACTGAGCTGCCTCCCTCAAGTGAATCTCTTCACCTCCTTCTTCACGTACCCGTTAAGGAAGTGATTTCTCCCACCAGCAACCAGCCAAGTTATAGGAAGCATTCATCCATTCATCATGTTGCCTCTCCCTGCTGGTCTTGCCTTTTCAGAAGGTCTGGGTGAATTTAGGAGAAAACTTAAAAACAGTTACAAGAGTTTTATCCCCTCGAAAAGCAGAAGGACAAACAACCCTGAGAAGGGAAGTTTGGCCAGAAAACCCCACAGCGTGGACAAGCCCACAGCACTGCAGCTCTGAAGACTGAGAGTTACTGTCAGCTCTGGAGCACAAAGATCAATCAATACACTTTGGGACTTCTGGTAAGGGCCCTAAAAGCACCCAGACACTCCAGTCAGCTGAAGCTGTGGCACCACACCCAGCCAAGGCCCCATATGTCACCTCTTATCTCGCAGTTCTGGGACGAAGGCACTTTGAACCCAAGTCCCCAATCCAAGGGTTTTCACATTGTGGGAAGTGCTCTCCTACCTTACAGGTCTGACATCCTTCCTCTTTTGCAGCGTCTCCTGCTCCATTTTCTGACCAAGGAAGGCAATCCCAGGCAGAAGTGACCGCAGCGTCACCTGGGCTAGATAAGGATGCCTGCAGCCTGGAGGCACCAGCTATCAGCTGGATCTTGGCTAGGAGTCGCCTGTTTGTCAGGCAGCACCACTCCCAGTGTGTCACACTGGTTTCCTTATCTCCCCCTGGACTTTGGACAGAGATCAGTACTGCAGACACCTGGGCCAGGAGGAGCTGTTTATGAGGAGCTTTACCCACTTGGGCGAGTGGATTAGGACTACCTGACTGGAAGACAGGCCAAAAGCCCCAGCAGAATGCAGGCCAGCCTGCTTTGCTCAGAATCAGGAAGCTGCACTCCAATGGATCCCTTTGCATCAGAAAACCTTGTGCTCCCGGCCCTGTGACCCGCGTGGGTGCCAAGTCAGAGCAGTCGGTCAATGCCCGTCTTTAATGAAGGGGTTTAACCACGCAGCGTGGCCAGAGAGGGCACATGCTGAGTTAGGTAATGGCCCATTATTGCCCCGGCCCCCAGACACAGCAGCTCAGCGCTGGCACTGCTCTGCCAGGAGCCGAGGGGACACTGCAGCTTTCTGTCCCTGCACAGCTGGCAGCAGCTTGGGGAGGAAGAGCCATCCTGTGACTGCCCGGGCTCCGTGGGGCTGGCCAGAGAAAGCTCCCTCCGTCCTCACACGGAGGGCAGCGCGGAACAACCAACGCGTGGCCGGGCTCCTGCTGCTCAGCCTGCTAACAGGGAGATGGTTCCCAGGAAGGCCCCCAACCGAGGGGAATTTGGGCCCAGAGCCTAAAGGCACACAGCAGGTGCTGTTTGGGAGCTGGAGCCTGCAGCACGCAGGGACATGCGGGGCCGAGGAGGGGAGCACACTGCAGAGACAAACCTGCTTTCCCCCCAGATCCCTCCATCTCCACCAGCTCTTCCTTCCAGCCTGCTTCCCCCCGGCGGTTCCTGCTCCCGAGAGCAGGGCAGGGCAGTAGCTGCAGAAGGCACAGCAGCTCCCTAAGTGCTTACCCAGATCCAGNTTTTTTTTCCTTTCTTTTTTATTTTCGATCTGGTTTCTTAGGAAATGGCAGAGGCCACGTGACAGCTTGGTGGCTGTCTCCCCACAATAAAGCTGCTGAGGCCAGTGCTGACATCAGCAGGATTTGAGAGAGGGGAGGAAAAGGCCCCTTGGGTCCCTCCAGTGCACGCGAAGAGCCAGGGCCAGGAAGGAGGATGAGGGGCAGACCTGCTTCCACTTTGTTCCTGGGGAAGGCCAGCGTGNCAGTGCCAGCCCCGCTGCAGGAGGGCTGCTCCGGAGGCTGGAGAGGAATCAGTCACTGACCCAGGGGAGGGAAAGCCCATTTATTTAGGCTGTTCAAATTTGGCACGCACAGAACATATCACAGTAATGCACTGGAGGCTAAGNCCTGCTTCCACTTTGTTCCTGGGGAAGGCCAGCGTGTGACCAACCCCTGTACTGCACACTGGAGACTCCCCAGGACTGGGACATCCTGTCCCTCCCTCAGCACGGTGCCTTTTGGGGCCATGATGAAGGCTGGGGGAGGACTGCGTGTGACTCATCTGGGACCGGGTAAGAAAAAGGGCCAAGAAAATGGGGNTTGGTTTTTTTTTTCTTTTTCTCTACAGACATACAAGAAAACTCTATGCAACTCCCATGTACACATTACACAAAGGAAACAGCTTTAATCAACCACTGATGAAACATGGAAGCTTTTAAGATCTCTGTAGCTGGCACAGGAATGTTCTCTACCCCCCATACAAAAGGCATTTCAGGTCAAACTTTCTAGTAGGTGATATTTCCATGCATTTCTACAGAATTAAAGAAGCTAACAGACAAAAAGCCCAGATCAAGCCATATTAGTCAGGCTGATTGGTTCTACTAAGTTAAATCAATAGTAATTATGGACAAATGGACCGAGTGACCAAAGACTGGGGCTGAAAATACCATTTTTAAAGTTGTGGTTCCTTTTCATTTTACGACCCATAACCGGAGAGCTCTGATACGAGAACCTGCATTTATAAAAGCCTCAGAAGCGTCTGATCCACTAGTAAGTGTATATTAGAGAAAGGTAGTTCTAAATTAAACTATGTCAACAGAAAAAGCAATTTCTATAGAATCACTCAGGAGGAAAGAGACCTCAAGACACTTCATAACAAGAAAATTGAACCTACAGAACAAGTGAACCTTTAAATATTATTACTGCACCGTGAGTTTACAAGAGAGTGGATTAGGACTACTTCTCCAGAAAAAAGTGTGTCTGTTTTATGTCTAGCTTCATAATTAGGCTTTTTTAGTACAGCTCTGCAACTGCGAGCACTCAGAATTTAACCCAGTTTTGGTGCTAACAGGTTGCTTTAGCTGAAGTTTAACTACAGGTTTTAAGTTTTACCTTAAATGGTTACAGGGGAAAAGTTTTCGAATTTCGCTTGTTACTATTTAGAAAAGCAAGAACAGGAACCAGATCGTTCTCACCTCTCCACCTTTCATGATACACTGCTCGAATTTTTGGAGACCTTTAGTGTTAATCCATTGGGGACAGAACTGGGCTGGACAACCAATGCAAATATTAATACACCAAGATAAATCCTTAATTTCATTTATTTAGGGTCATTTGTACATACGAGCTACATCTCCAAAATCTACTTTATTCTACAAGACAGCTTCCCTACTGTTAGTGAAACCCTTTGCCTAGAATGTTTGCTTTATATAACTGATCTATTAAAACATGGAATGCTTGTAGAGTTGTGGCACTGTATGACATCTACACGGGACTTCCTTCAAAAGCTACGACTAGGGAGCCTCCTAGCTTCTCAGCAATGCAAGCTCGGTTCAGGTCCTCTGGCCCATTTGCTTGGCATTCATGCTTTATGCCTAAAAAAAGAGGCAAAACACTCAATAATGCAGTATTTCAACATGCTGGTAAGCAATCAAAGAAACATACCTGGTAGTAATATTAGAAGCAGCAATCCAGTCACTCAAGCAGACAACTCCTGCCTTAGCTTAGGGAATTTGATGTTTTTTTCCCCCCGACATGTCCCAGGAGACATCTGGCTGCACACCAGATGTCACTGTAGGGACATGTAGGGAGAAATTTGTCACTAGCTCAGTGCTCAGACTGTTGGCCTTTCATGGCAGGCTCTTAGAGCGAATCCCTCATTTCTTGTGCTGCCCTGGATACAGCAGGGGAGGGAGCTCCAGGCAAGCGCACGGAGAGGGCTCACTCAGCTCCCGCCGGCTCTGCAGAGGTGGCTGAAAGCATCGCACTGAGAACCTGAGAGGCAGAGACTGAGATCTGGGCTAAGCAACCAACGGTGCTTTCTCTTCCTTTTTAAGGATGGGGAGCCCAACCCCTGCCTGCCTTATACGGTGAAAAGCAGCGTTTCCTCGGGATTTCTTTTTCTCAGTTTCCATGTGCGCAGCACACAACAGCCTCCCAGGGCAGCTCCAATCCCTGGGCAAGCCATCCTGTGAAGGCTGGCACGGCTGCACAATGATCCTGTCAGTCTTGCACGGTGCAAGATTTTGGCCCAGTGCAGCCCGAGGAGCTGAAGAGTGCTACCTGGCTACAAGCCAGACCGACTTACTACAGCACAGCAAGTTAATGGGACCGTGCATTTTAACAGACACAGGGATGAAAGTGCTCTGCCACCGAGGCAGCTCTGCACAAAATCCAGCTTTGTGTTATGAATCTAATGGTTTCTAGCCTGGATGGTGCAGATGTGCTGCTCCATATGGTACATCACACATTGCAAAACCTGCTCTTGTCCCGAGCACTGTTCCAGTGCCTCTAAAATTTCATCAGCTAATGTAAATTTGAGCCAGAGCTCATTTTAGCTCTGTCACATGACACTTCACTTCTCACTAGCATCTCAAAAAACTAACACCACCGCAACTCCCCAAACCTAAACTAATTAAGCCTTGCTGTGTACTCCAGGGGCAGAGCAGAGTTAGGAGCATTAGTTGCATTACGTACCTTGAAACTTCTTTTTGATTGCATCCTTGGAGCTTGCGTAGATCATCTTACTTTTGAGAGGTGCTTGTTCTGGTGCCCTAGTGGGAGACACCACAGAGAGTGAAATTAATGACACTGATTATCCAGCCCAGCCAGAAGCAGCATCCTACCCACCATGGACAAGTGGAACATCTCGTGGCTCGCAATACAGGCATCAGGCTACCCGGCTCACTTTAAGCCTGCCATTTTCCCAGCCTGGGCAATAAAAACGCTCAGAGACCTCACCCACAGTGCCTGGACTGCACGTTAGGAATGAGAGAGTTGGGAAGGCGGCTTACCACAAGAAAAACATCAGCTCTTCTTTTTTGGATTCCTTGGTCTCGAAGCTTGCATCATACAAGGCATAGCGGCAATCCTTCTCGGGAAGCATCTGCACAAAGTGCTTGAAAGGGTCGGTGACTGTCACTCCGACATCTCCCACCAGAATCTCTTTGCCTTCCTCCACAATAATGCACTTTTTGTCTGGACTGAGGCAGAAGATGACAGCCTTCTTCCTCTTCTTGATTTCCTCCGGCGTGGAGCACTTCCGCACTTTCATGTCGTAGAAGATACGGCACACCTCATCGGCTACTTGTACTCCGGAGGCCTGCAAAGACCACAGCAAACACCTTCAGGCCTTCCACCCCAAATTCTCCCAGCTACATTACGGCACTGCCTTACATCCGAGGCTAGAAGACAATAGATTCTTGCAATAGTCACTTGTGGCATGAGAGTCTCGTCAGAAAAGGCTGCAGAACCTCTTTTCCAAAGCCAAGGAAAGAATCCGGAGTCTCGTTGCTGCCCACAGCCAGCTGCCAAACAAAAAACTATTCCAAAGAAGGCACAACCCTACTTAGACCAGAACATTGTTTTGGGGGAGTTTTACAGGCACGCCAACCCCTTGTTCTCTGAGATTCAGTTGTGGCAGATCCTTTGGCATTACAGCAGCTTAATTTTCTTCCCCATTTCAGGCTGGCTGGACAAGCCCACAAGGATCTTCTGTTCAAAGTTTCCCAGCCATTTCTGGCACGCTTGCTAGCAGCTTTAGGAACAGAGGTAACACTGGCCAAATTCCATACTGTCACATGGACTTATTTTAGAGATCAAGGGAGATGTAGAGGGGTACTGGGATTGCCGTGGTAGTTTTTAGCTGAACAAACCAACTTTGGGAAGTTGCTCTGAATTCAGTATTTCAAACAGAGAATTTGCAAGTCTTAACAGTTAAAGTCTCTACTTCTCAGCACCTACTCCAGCAGTTTTTAAAGCAAGCTCAAGCCACCTCAACATCCTCCCCCCCATGCTCTTGGAGTCAGCTGGGGAATTGTAGTGAGTGATATCATATTCCCCTGTGTAAGCTGGAACAAGAGGTGCACATGCAGCATTATCAATCTGACGTTAAAGGCAGCTGCACAGAATAAAGAGGACAAGACCTAGCAAGAAAGACAAAAGGCTGAAATGCATTTTCAGTCCGATGCTTTTCTAGGAATGAGGCAAGAAACAAAGAAAGTGGCAAGTAGAAGCACTTACACCTCAGTTTCGTTCTCAGAGCGCACCAAGTTGGAGAGCTTAAAAGCAGCTGTGCAAAGAGTGAATGCTGCAAATGTGGGAAGCCAGCAGGCACTGCTGGAAGGACATCATGGCCAGAGCAGTAAAGACCGAATTGAAGCCTGTCCAGTACTCAACGACTCTATCTGCTCAAAATGCTACACACAGTATAAACAATGAGATTCCTTCAGAATCCTGCTTCCTCCCTCACTGTTTTTTTTTGTCTTCCAAATTCAAGTGACATTGCTCATATTCATCTATCAGAAGGGAAACTGCCTTCCTCCCTCTGTGTAAACCACCTCACGTCACTGCTACCAGCACAGTCAGCAGCACCAACAGCCAGGTGAGACACACAACTGAAAAAGGCTAAAGGTTGTTCTTCACTGTTTTTAGCTTCTCTTCAGCCCCAAAACGTGAGCTCAAGGGATTCATTTTGCATCTTAAAGAAACAGCAGAGTTCAGCTGCAAAACCAGGGGGACAGAGGTACAGGGGAACTGCTTGGTGCTCAGGCTATCCTAGAGAGATGGTTATGGATTGGACACCTACTTAATGTGTGGGGGTTTTTTTAAAGCCTTGGCCAGTGACTACCACGGAGGACCTCAGAGGAGCCCAGATTCTCCTCTTTCTACCAACATCCCTCCTCCTGTAACTGTGAGTGGCTGGCATAGCACTGCTAACCCAGTGAGGAGAGGTGGCACAGCTGGCAGAATCTATTACCGCGGAGTTTGGTATCTAGAGCTCCCAAGTGCTGGCCGTGGAAAACCAGGGCAATCTCACACATCAGCAATCTGACACAGCTTTTCTTTAGGGTGGAGAACAGTGCTCTTTCGGGGTTTACCTAAACACAAGGGGACCTCCCTCAAGATTTACAACGCATGGTCTGTCTGTAAGGGGTAATCTATGCAGAATTGCACTTACTTTGGGACAGGAGAACAGCAATTCAGACCCTGTGCCTCAGCTGTGTGGCAGGCAGCCATCCTCCTGCATATCACCAATAAGGTGAGGAAAGTACATGGAGAAAGCCTATTTCAGGATAAATTTGAGCAACAGTGCAAACACGGACTCAAAGTGACTCATTCCTGTGTCACCTCCTCCATGCAGAGACACTGAACTTTGCCAGAGTGTACTGAGAGATAATGAGGAATAAAGGTCCTTCTCCTCCTGTCCCTGCGTTTGGTGTGGGCAAAGAGCCTCTTTGGGAAGACTCTATATAATACAAAATTAACCTAATAAAGCACATAGTGCAGCAGCTACAGCTATTTTATCATTCACTAAGGACAAACCCACACTGAATTCAAGAGAATCCTTTTCCTCCCCGAGGTTTATTTTCTAACTAATGGTACCTCAGTTGCTGACAACGGGTGGTAAGACTTGGGCTTTAGTCACAAAGCCCCTCAAGATTCTTAAAAAATGCACAGAAAGCCTGAACTGGCACGGAAATGAGGGCTATTAATCGTGGAAAAGCAGTTCACGTCACCTACCTCTACCTCTGTCAATTCTCGAGCTTTGCTCCAACACTACAACAAATAATTCCCCTGCACCAAGTCATGTTAAATTTGAAAGCAGAGGTTAATGCTCAGCTTAGAGCCAAAAGCAGCAGCAATAGAGCTGCAGGTCGATGCAAACTGTGCAGTCAAGTGCATTTACTTGTGCTACTACACAGCCAGAAACATGTCTCCAAGTCAGGAGACAAGTTGTTTCTTTAAAAAGAAACTGAGCACTGCTGGCAAGTCAATTCAGATTCCAAAAACGTTCAAAGTATTTAGTCTGGAAACTCAAAATTCACTGTAAAACTTCAGATGATAACTGGGACTGAGCAGAAGCCGAAGGGACAACAGTGAGAACTGGATTTTTTAGCTTTCCAAAGCAAAAGGCTGTTAGTAGCTGGTGCTATTCCTTTTCACAGCTGCTGTACAACCCCTGGATTCATCACCCAGGCTGACATTAGCAGCCATTGTGTTGCCAGGGACAATGCAGATTTGTTCCATCTGAGAACACCCTATAGCTGTGCTACAGTATGGGTTGGAACGAGCCAGTGACACGAACCAATTCCCTCCGAAAAGAGGATCTACTGCCGTGACTGCAGGGCTCCCTCTTCAACCCCGGGCCTGTACCAGCCACAAATGGCTTCACAAACATACTGAAAAAGGTAAAAACTCAAACCCCAGGCAGCTTCCCCCCGGAGGTAGCTGCAACCACTTTGTGTGGAACAGCAACAGGATGACTGCTAAGAGCACTGGAACAAGGAGAAATGCCAGACTCTAAATACACGTCCTCAAGCGACATTTTAACCTAATCTCTGCTGTCTTGTCCAGAAGAAGAGCGGGTGAGAAGCCTCCACCCTCTCAGTAATGACAGAGTAAACATTTGTTAGTCTGGATTTTCCCTCTTTGGCCAGATATGGCTCTGCTCAGAGGATTCAACACAGCACATTGGTTATTATTTTGTGCATTGTGGCTTGAACTCTGTAGCGCTCCAGCAGCCAGCCTGGTCCCGTTCCTTTTCCAGGATGGAAGCAGTTATCTAGCTCTGGACTGGCACACGGGGGCTGGTTCAGCGAGCAGCACACACTGCAGGCACTTGTGACCATCAGGCAGGTGGTGACATTTCACTGTAGGGGACAGACCCTTAACTGCAACAAGGCAGCAGCAAGCAGACAAGCCACCTAATTCCCAGATGGGAAAATGATGCCAGGACAGCACATTCAGGGAGACATTCAGGAAAGAAGGGGCAGAGCGAGTTTCTCTGAAGGAATCGGCAGAAGTGAGTTGTCCCCTAGCACCTCTGTGCAACTGCTGCAGACACAGCACAGCCTGGGAGCCGAGCCCCTCACACATTATCCCGTGGCACTTAGGGCAGTATCCCTGCAGGACTCTCGCAGCCTGCTGCAGGCACCTGAGGCAGGCACTGCACTCACTGCCCTGTCAGCAGGCACTGCAGGAACACAGCGGCTCTTGTTCATAAAGCCTCCTTCTTGCCTGAAGTGCAAAGCTCTGCAGAAGTCTTGGGAGAGCACAATGCCCTTCCTCCACAGGGCAGCCCAAAGAGGGAGCCTTCTGTCCAGCAGCCTTCCAACCGCGGGAGCCAGACCCAGCTGCCTCCACTAAGAGCTCCCAACATTTTGCCTCCATTGCCAAGTACCCAAACTGAAATTTAATCTAAATTGGGGAAGAGTGAAGAATAATCCAAAGCTTTCTCAAGAAAATCCCCAAATAAAGAAAGCCATTTCAGGAGTGAGAGACGTGCCAGACACCCGATAAACGGGATTTGTAGCAAGCCTGCACTAAAACACAACTTTGACACAACGAAATTTTACTTCTCTTTTGTCAGGAAGTGCTGTGAGCTCCGGTATTTTTCTTGAATACTTAAAATATCTTACCTAAGAAGAGTGTGTGTTTTCCTCAACTGTAAGACAGCTAAGAAGACCTTAAACGAATGACTTAGTTTGCCTCAAGACAAGTTTGAAGGATTAAATTTGGGTTTAAGTCTTGAGAATTTTAGAGCGTTGGTTTTCCCTCCTGTGATTAGAGCCCAAGAACTCTCCATAGTGGTGCCTGGGCATGCATTATCTCCAGAGCCATTTCAAGATGCAGTTCTTGACTTGTTTTGTCTGGGAACCACGCACACACATTGTACACACCAGGGTGAACTATCCACAGCTACTCAAGTGGAAACTTTTGCTTCTTGGAAAAGCATCATCAATTTTTCCAGAATCTGACACCAAGAATTTATTAAAGCACGCCTTGTTTAATTGCAAGAGCAGATTTGAGAACACTGTGCTCCCGGGTTTGCTGGTCAGATTATTGGCATGTATTTGGTTCTCAGTTTCTTCAGCAAACCCATGTTTCCTCCATCCCTGGTATACCCTCCCTCCTATCTACCTCTGAGATTCCCTGCCACTGCCAGAGCTGCCTGTGGAGCCATGTGGCATTTCCCTGTGACTCACTAATGTGTCATAGTACATGTCTGCAACAAATACTTTTTCAATTAAACCTATTTCCACCCCACTGGTCCGGCACAGCACCCTTCAGGGACACAGCTGTCCCCTGCACTGCCACACAAAGGAATGCCCTGGGCCATCACCAGCAACTTGAGGGGAAGACTAAGCCAAGGCAGTTGTGGGAGCACTTAGCAGAAAGGGAGGGAGGGTCACAGCCTGGCTGAAAGAAAGTTTTGCCAAATGAGGCCTCTGGAAAGGTGTCACCTAAGGCCAACAAGCCAACTGAAAATGTAGGTGGCCAAAACTATAAAGATATTAAACACTGCTTGGCTTTTAATCTGTTATTCGAGCACTCATTAAAACACATCTGATATTAACATCCCCACTTTACTGAGCAGGAAAGGCGGCGATGCAAGGAGGAAGTGCAAGGAGTGACTCCTTTAACTTCATTCCAGACACCAGCGACGGTGCGGGAACACCAGCGACTTCGGGAGACCCACATTCCCTGCTTACCTACGGCTGGACAGAGAGACACCTCCATTTACAGGAGGTGCATCTGAAAGGCCAAGGCTTCAACTCTGATCTGAAGCCTGACAGGAAACAGAACTAACAGCCTTTTACTGCTGTTGTGTAAGAGGCCATTATTTGCACACCATAAACCAGCAAGAAGTACAGAGTCACCAGCAGATCACTTGTAGACAGACCTTGGCAGCCAGACTCAAGCTTTTATTTTGCATTATTCGGTCTCTTTTGGCAAGGGGGAAGGTGTGGGGAGGAGGAATCAAAACTCTAATCATTTTTTCTTTTTTTGCCCCCTGACAAGAAGAAAGGTTATTGACAAGACAAGGAGAGATGAGTAGGAAAGCAATTATTTAAAAAAAAGAAGAAAAAGCTATCCTTCGAATTCCTGAAGGTCATTTCCTCAGCTTTCAGCCAAAGGGAAATTATCTCTTTCTCTGAGCCACCACAGAGTTCACTCCCGATTTAATTATCGAGGTAGGCAGAACAAGCAATAGCCACAAAAGGCAATCCCAGCAACAGTGCTCAAAAACAGGAACTGCAGTGGCCAGTAGGAGCAGGGCAGAAGTTTTGAGTAGCGCCCACTCCTGTGTTGAAATGTAAGTTTTTAAGGTAATGCAGGTGGAAGCTGGTGTGTTACAGGAGTCTTGCAGAAAATCCAAGCTTCTCAGAAACACGTTCAGCACACAAAGCAGCTTTTATGAGCCTAAATGCCTATAAGAATTTTCTTGCGGCCCTCCAGACACCTACAGCAACCTAAAGCTTAGACGTCACCCTCGAAACCAGGCTTTGAAGGCCAGCTCTGGGCATCCCTGATACTTGTCACTGAGGGATCCTCCTCTCCTGAGGAGATTGCTGTGAATGCTGACCAACCAGGTGAGGAAAAGGCTGAGAACAGCTTCACGAGTGAGTCCCGGTCGTATCCAGGCTCTCTCACATGGGATTGCTTAGGTCAGTCCTTGCACCCAGCAGGAGCCCCTTGATAGTGATTTTGACAAGGCGAGTAGGAACATGCCAGACACCCACACCACCAATTGTCATGAGGCTGTTATCTTGTATATGAGGCATATGTACCTTGTAATTACACAGATCTGGGAATAGCACTGACTAACAACCAAGAAAAATAATTTGCACGGTCCTCCAAAGACCTTGGACTCGTTTAATCCAGCAGCAAAGAAACTGAACGTCGTGGCAAGACACAAAAGCTGAAAATCCAAGCTCTTTTGATACCAAAGGATGCCCTCCTGCTGGCACTACTGTACTCTGCCAGAAGGCCTCCACTCTGCCCAAAACCAAGTTCATTTGCAGCATCTCAAAAAAGCCAACCTAAACCCTGTTGCAAAAAGAAGATCACTATGAGAAATAGTAGTTTTGACTGACTTGGGAATTCCCTGGTTCCGAAGCAAGATGAAGCCTGACACGCTGAGTAGTCACACTTAACTAGGTTTGCATACTGCAGAGGTGGTAGCTGGCTTGTTGAGACAAGCCTCTTTTAAACAAGAGCTGCAAGTCTCATCAGACTTTTCAGCAGCTTCATCTGCAACTCCCCTCAGCTCTGCTCCACGCCGCAGACCAGCCATAGATGCTTCAGCTTGGGTGTTAGAGAAAGCAGGGACATTAGCAGTACATCCTGTCTGCCAGCCCTATGGACCAAAAATTCATTTCCTGGATATACCACATGTTCAGTAAACTACTGGTAAATACCAAGGGAAGGCCTCAATATATAACACCTTTAATACAGGTAAATAACCTAGGCAAGTGTGTCAAAACACACAAGTGTGCGGTGCTGGACAAGTGCCTGTGCATGACTCAAGCAAAAACAGGACAGCAGCTAAAGCTGCATGAGCTAATAACTGAGGCAAATTTGCCAACCTCTGTCTCCCGAGTTAAACGGGGATGCAAACTTGAGCATGGACAAAGCAAACAGAATGAGCCACCATGAAGTCGAACACGCGTTTGGTCTATTCTGCCCCATTTATGCAAGGAGAGCCCTGACACTTTTTTTTGAAAGCCAAGAAACACAAGCAAGTCGGTGCGGATGCTTAACACTTTTTTGTTCCTTTGCTTCCAGCATTACGCCTCGGATAAATGTTTCCAGCACTGTGCGGAGAAGCAAAACAAAAAAAACCCAAATCCTTGCAGCAACTACTTAAAAATTTCAGCTTCCTCGAGCGGCCGCTGCGACACCCTGTTTTTTACAATCAGCGATTCCCCTCCGCGGGTTCCGCTTCCCCCTTTTGTCCGCCACCAGCGCTGCGGGCTCGGGCCGGGCCCGGCGGAGGGG
>VZTA01008715.1:0-16316 GCA_013398855.1 Mohoua ochrocephala | reverse complement strand
ATCCATGGGCCTGGAATGCCGGCTCAGGGACATCCATGGGCCTGGAATGCCGGCTCAGGAGGGTTTCCCGGGCCATCCAGGGCAGGAAAAGTTGGGATCCAGCAGAACTCCAAGGAGCTCTGAGCTCCTTGGGATCGAGAGCTGGAGCCCTTCCTGACTCCGCGCGGAACATCGGGAGCGGCTGGGATGGAATCCTCGAGGCTGGAATTGCTGCGGGCTTTGAGGATCCAGCTCTGGGAATGCTGAGGCTCGGGAGAGGTTTGGGAACTGCCGGCTCGGAGCTGGAATCGTTCCCGTCGCTCGTTCCCAGCTGGGTTTTCCTGGGATAAGGGTGCTGGGATGGGGGCAGGGCGTTATCCCGCCACATTCCAGGGCTCCTGCCTCCCCGTTCCCAAATTTTGGGTGGCGAAGCCCCTTGGGAATGCCTGGAATTCCCGCCCAGCCCCCGGGAATCACCCAGCTCCTCCCGGCACACACATTCCATGGGATCAGGCTTGGTCCCCCCATGTCCCCCTGGAAGAAAATTGGGAAATTCCTGCTTTAACCCCCAATCCCAAGATTTCCCTCGGATGGGTGGGAAACGCCACTTCCAAGGATCAGCTCCTCATTCCCATCCCTCCTTCACGGAGTTATCCATGGCGGGAAGGGACGTGAACCCCCCTCCCTCCCTTCCCCATCCCAAATCCGCCCTCGCTGCTCTCCGAGGGCTGGAAAAGGCCGGAGAAGATTTTGCCGGAATTTCGAGGCCTCTCCCACTGATCCCTGGCCTCGCATTGTTTGGATGTTGTTGTTGGCCGGCGCATCCCGGAGCAAGGGATGCCGTGGATTCGGGACAAGCTCCGGTCCCGGGCCGGGCTGTGGCTCCAGGAATAACAACAACAACCTCTGGCACCGGGAATCTTCCCATTCCCACCTCCCGGAGCGGCGGGATTGGCGGGATTCCAGGAAAAACCCCGGGAAAACAACTTCGCCCCCCGGGGTTGTCACCCGGAATCTTGGGAAAGGGAGGCAGAGGGATCGGGGAAATCATCGGGGAAATCATCAGGGAAATCATCAGGGAAATCATCGGGGAAATCATCGGGGAAATCAGGGAAATCATTGGGGAAATCAGGGAAATCATTGGGGAAATCAGGGAAATCATCAGGAAAATCGGGGAAATCAGGGAAATCGGGGAAATCATCAGGGAAATCAGGGAAATTGGGGAAATCAGGGAAATCAGGGAAATCATCCCCGTGGTTGCGGCTTTCTGGAGGTTTGGAATTTTAAGCCCAGCCTCTGGAATTCCGAGTCCTGGAATTCTGAGCTGGGGGTGTCCAGAGGGTTCATCCCAGCTGGAAAACCACCGGTGTGGGATGGTGTGGGATAAAGGGATCACGTCCAGCTGGGAACCACACGGGGACAGCCTCGGGTTCAGGTGGTGGAGCTGGAGGTCTTTGGAAAACCAGGAATGTTCCTGGACACCTCCGACGCCGGAGGGCTCGGATTTCCCGTGGAAAAATCCCTTTTTGGGCTCCTGGAGACGGACACAGGTGGGAATTCCTCTCCAGCTTCGGGTCCCATCCGAGGGGAAGGGGCACGGAAAGGTTCACGGAATCACGGAATCATGGAATCATGGAATCATGGAATGGGTTGGGTGGGAAGGGCCGTGGAAGGGCCTCTAATTCCAGAGGGACACTTCCCACTACCCCAGGTTGCTCCAAGCCCCGTCCAACCTGTCCCAGAATGTTTTGGGGTGGGTTTGGCCAGGAATTGTTTGGGATCCGGCTGGGGCAGGTGCCCCTTCCTTGGAAAAAAGGTTGGGAAAAGGGTCAAAGTGCCAAAAATCCTGAGCAGCAGGAATGGGATGTTTCCCTCCCGGAGCCGGAGTTTTCTGCACGGACCTCGGGCAGTTTGGTGGCTCCTGGGAATTCCCATTCCCTATATCCCTGTCCCCCGTCCCCCCAATCCACTAAAAAGCCTCCGAGCCTGGGGCTGGGACTCCGATCTCCAACTTTTTCACGGAATCATTGATGTCGGAAAACCCCTCGGACCCGCCTCGAGTCCGACCATTCCCACCCCTGGCCCGTGTCCCCAAGTGCCACATCCACGTGGATTTGAATCCCTCCGGGAATGGGGATCCCACCCCTGGACAACCTTTTCCATGAAGGAATCATTCCTGATTCCAACCTGAACTTTCCCTGGCAAAACCTGAGGCGGTTCCCTCTTGCTGTTCATAAACAACAATAAAACCCCAAATATCCCGATGTTTTTCCTCAAGGAATGTTTTTCCCGGTAGTTTTCCATCCTTCCCGTGGGATCTGTTCCACCTGAGCTCCCCCAATCCCTCAGATCCCTCCCGGGGCCAAACTGGGATGAGAGGAGGGAGCCAAACTCTGGGAGAAGAGCTCCCAGCCGGAATTCCGGGATGAACCGTGGGATTCATGGACAGGGATTGTAAAGAGGCCTGGAAGAAGCTGATTCCAGGTGGGACAGGGCTTGGAGTAGCCTGGGACAGGGGGAGGTGTCGGGGTTGGAATGGGATGGGATTGAAGGTCCCTTCCCACCCAAACCATTCCGGGATTCCATGGAGCTGCTGGGATGGCTCCGGGCTGGAGTTCCCAGCAGGCAAATCCCACAGGATGCAGCTCCAAGGAAAACCCTGAGCTCCAGGGAATCCTTGGAGCCCCTTCCTGAGCCCAAAGGGGCTCCAGGAGAGCTGGAGAGAAATTTGGGATAAAGGATGGAGGACCAGGAGCCAGGGAATGGCTTCCCAGTGGGAAAGGGGAGCTCAGGGTGGGATGTTGGGAAGGAATTCCTGGCTGGGAGGGTGGGGAGGGGCCGGGCTGGAATTCCCAGAGAATCCCTGGATCCCTGGGAGTGTCCAAGGCCAGGCTGGATGGGGCTTGGAGCAGCCTGGGATATTGGGAAAAGTGTCCCCATCCCAGCAGGAACGGGATGAGCTTCACGGCTCCTTCCCACCCAAACCATTCCAGGATCCTCCAGCCCCCAACCTCCTCCTCCAGCCTTGTGCTCCAGGAGGGGCAGAGGGAATGTTCCGTGGGGAACGTTTTGGGGTGGGAATTCCGCCCTCACCGCACTGAGGAACCTGGGAACGCCCTTGGGAGGATCCCAAATCCAAGGTTTCCTCCTGACCACCCCTCTGCTCTCCCTCCATCCCAGTATCCCGGCCCCGGCCGTCTCCCGAGGACCTGAAGGCGCTGCTGGGGAACGTCCACCGGCTGAACGAGACCTTCCGGGACCTGCAGCTGCAGCTGCTGCTGCACCCCCTGCCCAAGGGCGACCTCCCGGAGCACATCTGGCGGCTCCAGGACCTCCTGCAGAACCACTCGGACTCGCTGCTGCTGCTGACGGCGTCGCTGCGGAGGCTGGAGGGGCTCCTGCGGAGCCTGCGGAGCCAGGCCGGCCAGACGGACCGCGCCGTGTCCCGGCTCTGGGATTCCCTGAGCCAGCAGAGCGACGCGGCCCAGCTGGAGCTGTCCCGGCTCTCCGTGGAGGGGAACAGCAGCCGGCTGCTCCTGGAGCACCACGAGCACCTGCTGGGCCGCCTGGGCGGGCGGCTGGAGGCCCTGGGCGAGCAGGTGACGGCCCTGGGCGGGGCGGTGGATTCCATGAACCGCAGCTTCTCCTACGACGTCCGCGTGCACCATTCCCGGCTGCGGGACCTGCAGGGGCTCCTGGGCAACGCCAGCGCGGACGCGCGGCGGATGAGGACGGAGCACGCGGCCATGGAGCGGCAGCTGAGGCTGGAGCTGGAGCTGCTCGGCAACGTCACCGAGGAGCTGAGGGTGAAGGACTGGGAGCATTCGGCGGCGCTCCGGAACGTCTCCGTGATCCGCGGTGAGAGGAGCCCACCGGGAGAGGGGGCGGGAGTGGGAAGGGTCCCCGTGGGATGTGGATCCGTCCGCCAAGGGGGGGTTGGAGAATGGTGGAGTTGGTGAGGTTGGAAAAGCTCTCCGAGGTCCCGGAGTCCGACCGGTCGCCACCGCTGATCTGTGTCCCCTCCCAAAATCCGTGTGGATTTTAATCCCTCCAGGGATGGGGACTCCAAACCTCCCTGGGCCTGTTCCAACCCTTTCCAACCCTTTCCAACCCTTTCCATGTAGGAATCGTTCCCAGTATCCAACTAAACCTTCCCTGGCACAGCCCGAGGCCATCTCCTCATCCCGATTCTTGTTTCCCAACTCCCACCTGGCTCCAACTTTTCCTGGAGTTGTGGAGAGGGAAAAGGTCCCCCCTGAGCCTCCTTTGCTCCAGGCTGAGCCCCTTTCCCAGCTCCCTCAGCCGCTCCTGGGGCTCCAGCCCCTTCCCAGCCCCGTTCCCTGCCCTGGACACGCTCCAGCCCCTCCAGGGCTCTCCGGTCGGGAAGGGCCCGGAACCGCCCCCATCCATCCCTGCTCGGACGTCTCCATCCCCTTGGACTCTCCAAATATTCCCCCATCCATGGGTAGGAAGCTCCCAAGGTTCCCTCAAAGACGCCAGGAAAAAACTACTTCCCCCATCCCATCTCCTCCTCCTTTTCCAGCCCCAGCCCTTCCCGAATCCCGGAATGGTTTGGGTGGGGACCTGAAATCCCGTCCCATTCCAACTCCAGCATCTTCCACCGTCCCAGGCTGCTCCAAGCCCTGTCCAACCTGGCCCTGGACACTTCCCAGGATCCAGGGAAAACCACGGCTTCTCTGGGAATCTTGTGCCAGGGAAGGGGGAACCCCATGGAGAGACCCAGGAGATCCCAGTGGGAATTCTGGGCGGGGAGCAGGAGGTTGGGAGCAGCTCCCGTCCCGTTCTCCGCCTGTTGCACCTGTGGGGACCCCGGGGCCGTTGCTCATTCCGGGTGCTCCCAGCTGGAATTCCAGCTGCAGAGGCCGGGGCCGGTGCCAGGGCACTTGTTCCCCGTTTCCAGCTGCTGAGCCGGAGGGGACGGCTCAGGAGCTCCAGGAGATCCATCCCCCTGGAATACCAACAACTCCTGGGGGTCCTGTCCCTCATCCCTGGGGGACGTTGGCTCCCGATCCCGGTTTTTGGGATGCTGGGATCACCCTGCCCCCAACTGCCGCGATGTTTCCGCATTTCCCCCCCTCCTCGGATCCCTCTTTTCCCTCCCCATCCACGGGAATGACGCCGCCTGCTCTGGGACGGAGCCACCGAAGGACGGGATCCGTCACGGAGCCCGACAGCCCTGGAATCGCTTCATCCCAAAACAAATCCCTTCCCGAGGGCCGGCACCGGATTTATCAGCCCTGACACATTCCTGGCATCCCAAACTTCCCCCTCTCCCCGTCCCATGGATAATTTCTGGGGCCTCGTGCCCAGCCGGCCTCGTCCCAGCTCCAGCTGTCCTTGGGTGAGTCCGCCGCGTTCCCGGACGGATTTGGCTGAGCCGTTTCCTGCCGGCCTCGGGGGCCGTTTTCCTTCTCCCCAAATCCTCGGCTCTCCCGGCCTCTGGACCCTGGATCCCAGATTTGGGCGGTGGCGGCTTGGGAAGGTCCCCGGGCTCCTCTCCAGCATCCCAGGATTGCTCCAAGCACCTCCTGTGGCTCGGGAAGGACAAAATGCAGGAATTTGGGGTTTTGGGAGTCATGGGGAGGGAGAATTCCCGGGATCCGTCGCCCGGATTCGCTCGCGCAATCCCTGGGTGGGACGCGCTGGGTCCCAGAAGGTCCCAAAGGTGGCAGGAGGGTCCCATCCATCAGGAAACGCCTCATCCCGCTGGGATCGGAGGGCGGGAAGCCGGGACGCAGCAGGAATGGGATTTCCGGGGTGCCAACCTCGGGAGCTGCGGGGTGGGAACAGCTGGGAACGCTCGGGAGCCTCTCCCAGCCGCCCTTCCCAGTTTTCCTCCAGCCCAGCTGCTCCCTGTGTCCCGTCCCAGCGGCTGTTCCCGGGGATGGGACCATCCCGGGGAGGATTCCGGAAAATCTGTGGCTGCCCCATCCCTGGGAGTGTCCGTTCCCAGGGCCTGGGGTCCATTCCCAAGGTCTGGAGTTCATTCCCAGGGTCTGGAGTTCATTCCCAGGGTCTGGAGTTCATCTCTGGGATCTGGGATCCATCCCTGGGGTCTGGAGTCCATTCCAGGGATCTGGGGTCCATTCCCAAGGTATGGAGTTTGTTCTCAGGGTCTGGATCCATCTCTGGGATCTGGGATCCATCCCTGGGGTCCGGAGTTCATTCCCAGGGTCTGGAGTCCATTCCAGGGATCTGGGGTCCATTCCCAAGGGTCTGGAGTTCATTCCCAGGGTCTGGCGTTCATCCCTGGGATCTGGGATCCATCCCAAGGGTCTGGAGTCCATTCCAGTGGTCTGGGGCCCATTCCCAGGGTCTGGAGTTCATTCCCAGGGTCTGGAGTCTGTTCCTGGGATCTGGAGCCCATCCCCATGGTCTGGAATGCATTCCCTGAGTCTGGAGTCCATTCCAGGGGTCTGGAGTCCGTTCCAGGGGTCTGGAGTTTGTTTCCAGGGTCTGGAGTTGATCTCTGGGATCTGGGATCCATCCCAAGGGTCTGGAGTCCATTCCCTGGGTTCTGAGTCCATTCCCAGGGTCTGGAGTTCATCCCCAGGATCCATCCCAAGCGTCTGGAGTTCATTCCAGGGGTCTGGAGTCCATTCCCAGGGTCTGGAGTTCATCCCCAGGATCCATCCACAGGGTCTGGAGTCCATTTCCAGGATCCAGGATCCATCCTCAGGCTCTGGAGTTCACCTCCATGATCTCGGATCCATCCCAAGGGTCTGGAGTCCTTCCCCAGGGAGAGGGATCCATCCCCGGGATCTGGAGTCCATCCCCGGGATCTGGAGTCCATTCCCGGGATCTGGAGTATATTCCCAAGGTCTGGGGTCCATCTCCCTGGTCTGGGATCCATCCTGAGTGTTTGGAGTCCATCCCCAGGGTCTGGAATTTTTTCCCAGGCTCTGGAGTCCATTCTCTGGGGTCCGGGATCCATCCCTGGGGTCCGGAGTCCATCCCTGGGATCCGGAGTCCATCCCTGCACCCCCTCAGCCCCCGGAGCTGTTCATTCCCTGGGGAAGAGAGAGCCAGGGCCTGGAATTCCATAGCTCCCATCCCCCCTTCCTATCCCTGGCCACCTCCATCCCGGGCATGGGTCAGGATCCCGCTCCAGATCCCAATCCGGATCCCACCCTGGATCCCACCCTGGATCCCGCCCCGGATCCCGCTCCAGATCCCACCCTGGATCCCACCCCGGATCCCGCTCCGGATCCCATCCTGGATCCCGCTCCGGATCCCGCTCCTGATCCTGCTCCTGATCCCACTCCTGATCCCGCTCTGGATCCAATCCTGGATCCTGCTCTGGATCCCACCCTGGATCCCACTCTGGATCCCACCTTGGATCCTATCCCAGATCCCACTCCGGATCCCGCTGAATTCCTACAGAACATTTCCAGATCCCAATCCCTGACCCTGCACATCCCGGCTCTTCCTGACCTGGAGCCCTGGCTGGATCACAGCTTCCCGAGATCCCGGCTTTTAGGATTCCCAGGAAAACGGCTCCCAATCCTCCCCCCGGGTGGGTGGGATTGGCTCTTCCCGGCCTCTCCTTTCCCTGGTTTTCTCTTATCCCAGGAGTCTTTTTTTTCCCTTCAAATCCCTTTTTCCCGTTGTTTTGGCTCCCGATTATTTTCGGCTTTGGGGATTCGAGCCTTCGCAGGACGAGGGAGAAAACCTCGGATTGGGATTTTCTGCTCCTTCCCGGGATTTCACCAAAATCCTGCTGCCAGTTCTCCCCTGAAGGATCATCCCAAAGGAATTCCCAAAGGATCGTCCCAGCTGGATGGATGGAAAGCCTCCCTCTTGGATGATCCTTAAAATCCTTTCCAACCCCCAAAAAATTCCACGAACATTCCCAAAAAGGCGAATTTCCCCTGATTTCTCACAATGGTTTCATTGGGAATGCCCCAACTGTTGAGCCAAAGGAAAATTCCCGGAGTTGTGCTCCAGGTGGAGCTTCCAGGTGAATTTTCCCGGCACTTGGAGCAGGTCGGTGGAGCCCGGGTTGGAATTTAACGCCCGTAAATCCCAGAAATTTAAAAATCACGGGAAAAGCTCCGGCAGCTCCGCTCCGTTCCGGTGTTTCTTGGAGACCCCCGGATCTCCCTCTCCTGCCGCACATTCCCGAAGCCGGGATGTGATTCCCGAACCTGGGATGTGATTCCCGAAGCCGGGATGAGATTCCCGAAGCCGGGATGTGATTCCCGAAGCCGGGATGTGATTCCCGCCCTCCCGCTGTGTTCCAGGGCCGCCGGGACCCAAAGGAGACCGAGGCACGGAAGGGGTGGAGGGAGAGCCCGGCCTTCCCGGCCTTCCGGGGCTCCGAGGTAAGGACAACATTCCCGGTGTCCCCAAAATCCCCCAAAATCCCCCAAAATCCCCCAAGATCCCCCAAAATCCCCCAAAATCCCATCCCCCAAATAACCCGGCTGATCCAAAGCCGACGGGACAACTCCTGGTGCCTTCCTGACCTGTCCCGTGGGATGTCCCAAATCCCGAGGGACACGAGGATGGATCGGCTCTCCCAGATCCTGGAATGTCCATCCCAGAGGGAGAAACATCACCGCCCAGGAGGATCCGTGCCGATATTCCCGGATCCCGGTGTCTCCCGCTCGGGCTGGAGCAGGAATCGGCCACCCCACTCCCAAACGGATCCTTCCGAGGCACCAGGGCTGGAATCGCTGCTGGATCCCCCTCCCAGCAGATCCCGGGAACCCGGCAGAGGTTCCAAGGCTTTTCCGGGATGTTTTTTTCCGATATTGGCAATGCCGAGTTCTTCCCACCCTCGTTAATTCCATTGTTTTTGGGGAGGAATTCCACTGAAAGCCACCAGAGGACATTCCCACCCTCAGGAAAACTCTGCTCCAGCTGGTTGTGATTTTAAGGGAAACCTGGGAATGCCGGCTCTGTTTCCAAGGGCCGGGAATGGCACGGAGGCGGTGCTGGGATCGTTTTTGCCCGGAGCACGGATCCACTCGGATCCCGGAGGATCCCGGAGGATGGAGCTCCGGGGCCAAGCCGAGGGCCAGGACCGGATCCAGATCCCGGTTGGGATTCGGATCCAGATCGAGGTCCAGCTTCAGGTCCAGTTCCAGGGCCAGGACCAGGCCAGGTCCAGGTCAAGGTCCAGTTCCAGGGCCAGGACCAGGCCAGGTACAGGTCTAAGTCCAGGTCAAGGTCCAGTTCCAGGGCCAGGACCAGGCCAGGTCCAGGTCTAAGTCCNAGGTCAAGGTCCAGTTCCAGGACTGGGTCCAGGTCAAGGTCCAGTTCCAGGACCGGGTCCAAGTCAAGGTCCAGATCCAGGTCCAGACTCAGATGTGGAGTCCTGGACCCAGGTCCAGGTCCAGGTTTGGATTCAAATCCAGGTCAAATCCAGGTCTAGACTCAGGTCCAGATCTAAGTCCAGGTCAAGGGCCAGGTCCAGACCTGGAGGTGGATCTGGATCCATGTCCGGTTCAAAGTCCAAGACCAGGTCAAGGTCCAGGACCAGATTCAGATCCCGGTCCAGGTTCTAGACCAGGGCCAGGACCAGTTCCAGGACCAGGTCTGGATCCAGGTCCAGGCCAAGGTCCAGATCCTGATCCAAGTCCAGAGTCAGATTTGGATCCACATCCAAGTCCAGGTTTGGATCCACATCCAGGACCAGGTCCAGGTTTGGATCCACATCCAGGACCAGGTCCAGGTTTGGATCCACATCCAGGACCAGGTCCAGGTTTGGAGTCATACCTGGTCAAAGTCCAGGTCTAGATTCAGGTCCAGATCTAAATCCAGATCTAAGTCCAGGTCAAGGTCTAGGTCCAAGGGTCCAAGACCTGGACTAGGTCCAGGACCACGTCTGGGTCCAGATCCGGATCCAGATCTGGATCCACATCCAGGTCAAAGTCCAGGTCCAGGTCCATGTCAAGGTCCAGGTCTGGATCCAGCTCTAGCCCAAGGCCCAGATCCAGATCTGGATCCAGAACCGGGCCTGGAACCAGATCCAGATTCAGATCCAGGTCCACACCGAGGTCCAGGTCCAGAACCAGATGGAGATTCAGGTCCAGAACCAGACCTGGATCCAGGTCCAAATCCAGGTCCAGGTTGAGATCCAGCTCCAGGACCAGGTCCAGTCCAGGTCCAGCTCCAGGACCAGGACCAAGTCTGGTCCAGCTCCAGATCTGGATCCAGATCCAGGACCAGACCAAGGTCCAGGCTCAGGATCAGAACCAGGTCCAGGTCCAAGTCCAGGTCCCGATCCATCCCTGTTATCCCCTGCTCCAAACCTGCCCCGTAGGACTCTGGATGTCAGAGGCTACTCCAGATCCAGGATCTACTCCAGGGCCAGATCCAGGACCAGATCCAAATCCAAATCCAAATCCATCCCTGGTATCCCCTGCTCCAAGGACTCTGGGTGTCAGAGATAGGTCCAGATCCAGGACCAGATTCAGATCCAGGTCCAGGTCCAGGACCAGATTCAGATCCAGATCCAGGTCCAGATCCAGATCCAGACCCAAATCCAGACCCAGGTCCAGATCCAAATCCAGGACCAGGACCAGATCCAGGACCAGATCCAGATCCAGATCCAGATCCAAATCCAGGTCCAAATCCATCCCTGGCATCCCCTGCTCCAAGGACTCTGGGTGTCAGAGATAGGTCCAGATCCAGGACCAGATTCAGATCCAGGTCCAGGTCCAGGACCAGATTCAGATCCAGGTCCAGGTCCAGGACCAGATCCAGATCCAGGTCCAGGACCAGATCCAGATCCACGACCAGATCCAGATCCAAATCCAGATCCAGATCCAGATCCAGATCCAGATCCAAATCCATCCCCGGCATCCCCGGCTCCAAGGACTCTGTGGCGCCCCACCCCCGCCGGGATTGCTTTGGGCTCAAACCCTCGGATTTTGGGATCGCTCCTTCCCAGGCCCGGCCAAGCGAGGCAGAGCCGGCCTGGAAATCCGATCTCCCTCGGACAGCCCCTGCAGCTGCCCGAGTTCCTCTCCCCCAGCTGCAATTTCTGGCGCTGACGGATTCGTGGCTGTTTTTCTTGGGTGTAACAACCCTCGGAATTATTTTGGCTCTTTTCCTTGGTTTTCCCTTTTTTTATTTTCCCCCCTTTTTTTTTTCTTGTTCAAACAGAAAAACAAAACAATCCCGGGAGGCTTCACCTTCAGGAAGAGCTGTGGGAAGAGCCAGGATTTTTAGGGCTTTTTCTGGAGTTTTTCGGGATGCGGGCATGGCCCTTCGGATCTGAGGCAGTCGGGTTGAGGCGTATCCCTGGAAAATTCCCTTTTCCATGGCAAATCCACCCTCCTGCCTCTGCCCCACAGAAATCCAGGGGTGACCCCTCCTCGGGATGGACACGGCCGGGAAAGATTGGAGCTCGGGATCATCCCCACTGGAGCTGGGGCTGGAATTCCTCCCGGCAGAATTTTTTTCCTCGTAAACCAGAGGAAAACGGTGACTAAGTCTGGAAAAGCCCAGCCCAGGAAGGGCGGGAGGAGCGGAGCCGAGGGAATCCAGGGCTCCCTCCCCGCGGATGGAGCCGGGCTCGGATGCTGGAGGAGCTTCGGATCCGACCCCAGCTCAGGCTGGGGATGAGTTCCTGCCGGATCCTCCCTCCAGCTGGGATCATCCCCAGGTCCCACCAGATCCCGTCTCCAGCCCAGGGATCCTTCCCTCCACCCCCGGATCCAGAGCTGGATCCAGGTCCAGGTCCAGGTTGGGGTCCAGGACCAGGTCTAGGTTGGAGTCCAGGACCAGGTCCAGACCAACATCTGGATCCAGGTCAAGGTCCAAGTTGAGGTCCAGGACCAGGTCCGGGACCAGGTGTGGATCCAGGTGAGAGCCACATCTGGATCCTGGTCCGGATCCAAGTCCAGATGCAGATCCAGGCCCAGGTCAAGGTCCAGTTCCAGGACCAGTTCTGGGACCAGGACCAGATCCACAGCTGGATCCAGGACCAGGTCAAGGTCCAGTTCCAGAACCAGGTCCAGGATCAGGACCAGGTCCAGAACCAGATCCACAACTGGATCCAGGTCCAGGTCAAGGTCCAGGATCAGGAGCAGGTCCATGACCAGATCCAGGACCAGATCCAGGTCCAGGTCAAGGTCCAGTTCCAGAACCAGGACCAGGATCAGGACCAGGACCAGATCCAGGTCAAGGTCCAGGTCAAGTTCCAGAACCAGGTCCAGGTCCAGGAGCAGATCCAGATCCAGGCCAGGGTCCAGGTCCCACATGGATGGAGGTCACCTCCAAGGCCTGGATGTGTCCCCTGTGAAGGGATTCCCAAACCACCGCCCCAATTCCCGCCTCACGGAGGTTGGGAATGCTCAGATCAGGGGGTTTCACCCGACTCCTTCTCCAGGAAATATCCAACCCCCCTGGACACCCCGGATTCCCGTGGCTCACGGGGGGCACATCCCCATTCCTTGGGATCTCTTCCCCACCCTGGATCCCGGTTTTCCTTCCTTGTTCTCCAGCTTCGGAGCCCGATTTCCTCCATCCCAGCCTAAGGACGCTCGGAGCTTCCTGAGCACCCGGAAAAATCCATCCCGTGCCCCAGGGAAACGCAGGAAAAGGCCGGGCCGGGCTCTCCGGGGCTCTCCCGATTCTCCCGGGCTCCTGGCGAAGGACCGGCACGCCGGGATTGCGGAATTCTGCTGGAACCGGCTCATTTTGTGTGTCCTCGTCCTCATTCCAGGCCTCCCCGGGGAGAGGGGACCCCCCGGCCCGCGCGGATTGAAGGGGGATCAGGGAGACCTCGGCCCTCGCGGCCCCGCGGGAACGCGCGGATTCAAAGGTACGGACGCGGATTCCGGCTGGGATCCATGAGCAAACGGGCTCCGGAGACCTCGGGATGAGGGGCAGAGGTCCCAGAAGGGAGAGCGAGGGGGGATCCTCTGGTTTGGGAACCCCCTGGATCTCCGGGAGGAACAGGAATCCCAAAAATCCCCGCACCGGCGCCGTTCCGGTGAGGAACAGCGGCGGAGAGGGCCAGGCTCGGTGGGAACGGATGGATTCGGGATGTACCAATTCCCATCCCATGGGGCTCCGTGAGGACCTCCCGGGATGTTCTCCCGCACTTGGCTCCGGCAGGGATTTGGGAATAATTCCCGGTTTGTTTTCTGGGGTGTTCCTGGCTCGCTGTGGTTTCCCATCTTCCCACAGCCGGGAAAACCGCGGGGAGCGGGAAGCGGCCACGCCAGGATTCAGTGGGACACGGCCGTCCCCGGACACCCGGGATGGGAAATTCCCTGCTGCGACCCAAAACCGGGATTGACAATCCCGAAAAATGCTCTTTGCGCCTCAAAATTCCTGCTGGGGGAAAACAGCTCGGGAAGAGCTGGGATTTGTAGGGAATAGAGAGGGAAAACACCTTGGGAAGAGCTGGGATTTGTCGGGAATAGAAAGGGAAAACAGCCCAGGAAAATCCGGGATTTGTTGGGAATAGAAAAGGGAAAACAGCCCGGGAAGAGCTGGGATTTGTTGGGAATAGAAAAGGGAAAACAGCCCGGGAAGAGCTGGGATTTGTCAGGAATAGAGAGGGAAAACAGCCCGGGAAGAGCTGGGATTTGTTGGGAATGGAAAGGGCCTGGGAAGGGCTGGGATTTATCGGGAGTAGAAAGGGCTCGGGAAGAGCTGGGATTTGTCGGGAATAGAGAGGGAAAACAGCCCGGGAAGAGCTGGGATTTGTCGGGAATAGAAAAGGAAAACATCCCAGGAAGGGCTGGGATTTGTCGGGAATAGAAAGGGAAAACAGCCTGGGAAGAGCTGGGATTTATTGGGAATAGAGAGGGAAAACACCTTGGGAAGAGCTGGGATTTGTTGGGAATAGAGAGGGAAAACACCCTGAGAAGAGCTGGGATTTGTCGGGAATGGAAAGGGAAAACAGCCTGGGAAGAGCTGGGATTTATTGGGAATAGAGAGGGAAAACACCTTGGGAAGAGCTGGGATTTGTCGGGGATAGAGAGGGAAAACAGCCCGGGAAGAGCTGGGATTTGTAGGGAATAAAAGGGCCCGGGACGAGCTGGGATTTATCGGGAATAGAAACCCGGAGGGGTTTGGATTTGGGATTGGCTGGGAAGGGACCTTAAGGACCCTTTAACCCCTGCCCTGCCAGGGCTGGGACACCTTCCCCCATCCCAGGCTGCTCCAGGAGGTCGGAAAACCCCTGGATACACCCCCGGAGCTCCGGGAATTTTCTCTATGCCGAGATCTCCTGAAACGATCCCAAAAATCCCTCTGGGAATGGGGGGCTGCACTCGGTGGTCTCCGAGGGCTTTTTCCAACCTCAACAATTCCAGGACACCCTCGAAGCCATGGGAGGAGGAACCATTCCCAGATCCCGTCGCCATCCCAGGGATCCCTCACATGGATTGGGGGGGTCACTCCCGGGGCTCCGACGTGTCCCAAATCCATCCCCCAAATCCATCCCCAAATCCATCCCCCAAATCTATCCCCACCTCCCTCCCCTTCCGGAGATCGGGAATGTCGGACACGGGGGTTCATCCAACCCCTTTTCCAAGGAAAATCCCACCCCCTCGGCAGCGTCCAGGCAGTTCCACGAGATTCTCTGAAATTTATGGGAACCAGACCCGGAGCCGGGCGCGGATCCAAAGCCGGGCTTGGCCTTAAATCCCGGATTTCCGCGGGACTCGCCTCGCCCTTCCCCGAGCGCTCCCTAAGGAGCACGGGAGCCCTCGGTTCCCTGGGAATTGCACCCCGGGAATCCCGGGATGGGGGGGTTTAGGTGTGAGGAGCCTCCCGATGGAAAATTCCAGGTTTAAACCTCTCCTGGAGGTCGGAGCAGCTTCCTCCCGGCTCCTTTTCCTCGCGGGTGTTTCCCCATTTTCAATGGATTTTCCCATTTTCAGTGGATTTTCCCATTTTCAATGGATTTTCCCATTTTCAGTGGATTTTCCCTCAAAATGACCCCAGCGGAGGAATTTTTCTTCCTCATTTCCAAATGGGAAAAATTATCCCGGGAAGCCAGGACCCACCAGCCCTCCCCAGTTCTCCGTGGGGAGGAATTCCAGGCAGGGAATGCGCCGGGGAGGGAACAGCGGGAAAACTCCAAGGCGGGATCGGCAATTCAGGGATAAATCAGGGGGAAAAGGGAAAATTCCTTCCCGAACGTCCCCGGGGAGGAGTTTTTGGGAATGTTCCTGGAGGCAGAACCTGGGAAAACGGGGATTGGGGGATTCTCTCGGGGGTTTCTCCCAAGGTTTCGGGGATCCGTCGATCCCTGCGGATCCATGGGAAGAGCTGAGGGTCTCCGCCACAGCATCCGGGCCGAAATTTTGTGCACAATCCCAAAAAAAAAGATGGGAAAATGGCCTGGAACGCTTTGGGGTGTTCTCCAGCCCCGACACCTCGGGAGCTGGAGTCACCGAGTTATTCCCAGCGGAGAATTCCTGGGAAGAGAGGAGAGGCGGGAAAAGGGGGAAGAGAAGGAGAAAGAGGAGAAGCTCAGGGGAGCCGTGGCTGCCCCTGGATCCCGGGGAGTGTCCAGGGAAAGGTCGGAGCATCCCGGGATCGTGGGAGGTGTCGGGTTTGGAATGGGATGGGATTGGGGGTCCCTTCCCACCCAAACCATTCCGGGATTCCCGGATTGTTGCTGCTCTCGGGGAGGTGACGGCTACGGGGACGAGTTGGGGACTCAGGGATGCTGCAGGGATGGGGATCCTCATCCACATTCCACGATCCTGGGGTGCTCCAACCTTGCCTTGGACACTCCCAGGGATCCAGGGATTCTCTGGGAATTCCAGCCCAGCCCCTCCCCACCCTCCCAGATGGGAATTCCTTCCCAAGATCCCACCCCGAGCTCCCCTTTCCCACTGGGAAGCCATTCCCTGGTTCCCGGCCCTTTTCCCAAATCCCAGCTCTCCTGGAGCCCCTTTGGGCTCAGGAAGCGGCTCCGAGGATTCCCTGGATCCTTCCCTTCTCCAGCCGCACATTCCCGGCTCTCCCAGCCCTGGATCCAGCCCTGGGAGCAGCTCCAGGGCCTCCTCTGGAATTTCTCCTTCCGGAGCCAGGATCCCGGAGCGGGAGCAGCTCCACGGGTGGGGCCTCACCTGAGCGGGGCCCAGGGGAACGATCCCCCTTTCCCTGCTGCCCGGATTTTGGGATCATCCCAGGACCTGGCCGTTTCCCGGATCATTCCCCCCCATTTTGGGGACGAACCCATCAAACCTGGAATGGTCACGTCCCAATCCCGGTTTTCCCGGTGCCGCCTGGACTGGATGTGGGGAGTGGGGGCTGCTCCAGCATCCCGGCCCCATTCCCGTGCCGGGAGCAGCACCTCCGACCCCATCCCAATGCCGGGAGCAGCATCCCCG